>VDFB02193867.1:400798129-400900968 GCA_007258455.2 Sequoia sempervirens
CCCTTTTCCAAGCAATCCTCTATGGCATTGTCACATATTCAATGATGGGCTACCATTGACCAATGTATAAATTTTTTTGGTACCTATTTGTGACCCTATGCACTTTTCTCTATGTTATATAATACAAGATGCTAACAGTTTCAATCAGCCCAAATGCTAAAGTTGCATCTATTCTTGCATCTACATTTTATGCTATCTTCAATCTTTTCTTGGGCTTCCTTGTACCAAAAACTATGAGTGTGCCTAATTGTTAGTGTGAATATTAAAGTCTTGTACCTAGTAATTTATTCCACTAGGTAATTAGGGAACACATTCACATGTTAAGTTTACTTAGGATATAAGATTCCTTCTAGAAATATTAGTTGGCTATTCTAGAAGCCTTATCTTATCTATGCATCACTTCCTAGGTAGTTAGTTAGTTGTCACTTGTGATAGGATTAAGAAGCTTTTAATGCATTCTATCATATTGACATTACATGATCTCTCAGAGTTCTGGTGTGCATTCTTTATGTTTTTCCAACTTATGTAGCTTTCATTTTCTCTTAAAAATTTCCTTGGGTTATTCAATCTATTTTAGATTTCTAACACGATATCAGAGCTTTTGTTTTGAGAAATCTAAGTTCTTAGATTTCTGAATAAGAGATTGAGTTCTTGTAAAAGTCTTGTAAATTCACATATACTCTTCTCTTGTGTTATTGAATGATCTAGAGAATCAGAAAGGGTTTGCAAAGATTTAATAACCTCTTTATTTTGCATATATGTTTTGTGAGGTTTGGGTGATTGCAACATTTCTAGTTATACTAGAAACTTTTTGGTTTGTTCCAACATGTCCAAAAGGCTCGAGAAAGTCAAATTTGACTTTTGTTTCATCCAAATTGGAGATCATTTGACATAGTTATATGCAGGGGTTTGAAGAAAGTCATTTTTCGTTGGAGCCATTTTTCTTTTTGCTTCAAAAATCTAGCTTCCACTCATTTATGAGAAAAAAAAAATTGGGTTTTGTAGCCAAGGTTGAAATCTCAACTGAGTATCTTTTAGATTTTGCATATCTTGCACATATTTGAAGAAAATTGTTATACAAAAAGTATCACATGTCTTCTCCTAGTTGAAGGTTAACAAAATTCAATTTTTCATCTTCTGCTTGCTGGATCAAAAAACAATTTTTGGGTTTTGTTCTTAGCATCAAAACATTTCTAGTTTTTTGTTATTGTTTACTAAAAATGAGTAGATTTTTTAGAAATCAAATCAGAAGTAAAAAAAAAATTCTAGGAAAAAATTGTTTCCTACAAGCAAAATTCAGCCAATTTTTCAAAAATTCATAACTTTTACTTTAGGCATTGGATTTCAGCAAATAAGATATCATCAAAAAGCTAGAGATGAGAACTTTCCATCGATAGAGGTATTGACAAGATTTTTTTGCCATTTTGTACCAAATATTTCAGGTTGAAGCTATCTTGTGCCAATTTCTTCAACTGGCCATAACTTTCACACTAGTGCTCTAATTTTTGGAAACAAATAGGCATTGCAAAGGTCTTGAAGAGAAATATATAGCCATAAGGCTAATTTTTCCAAATTTAGTTGTAGGTTCATTTTGTATCAGAATTTGTAATTTTGGCTATTTTGAGCTTATTGAGCATTATATTTTGGAAAAGGCTTTGTATACACACTAAATTATAAAGCGTCATCCTTATAATATTTGGGGGGAGTGATCTTTGATACTAGTGAAAAGGGTGGGGGTGCTCTTGGAATTCTTGTGTTCACTTTCTTTCCACATTTCCTTTTGCATTTCTCCATCATGACATCAACTATAGTTCTTATTCCAAGTACATACAATTATTTTGAGTGGAAATCACAAATAGAAATTCACTTAAGAAGAATTGGTTTGCATAGAGTAGTAATGGGATTGGAAACTGAACCAACTGAAGATGAAAAAAAGTTTGAGCGGTTTAACAAATGTGATAGAGCATATGAAGAAATGTGTGTGTTTGTATCTCCTAATTTACTCTTTCATATTGAATCTTTGAATACTCCAAATGAAATATGGAAAAGGCTAGAATCTCTTTTTGGCACACAAGATTCTATGAGGGGTCATATGTTGGAGAATGAACTAATTAGTTTAAATCCAAGAAACTTAAAAAAAAATCAGGATTTCTTCACCAAAGTGAAATCACTAAGGCTACAACTACAACAGTGTGGAATTGATAAGAAATATGAAAAATTGATTCTAAGTATTCTCTCAAAGCTAAGTTCTGAATATTCAATCTTTGTTTCTTCCTTCAATGCTACTCAGGATGCACTTGGATCTCAATTAAAGATGCCATCTTTGGATGATTTTGCTACTTCTCTCACATTTGAGTAGGATAAGCTAATTTAGATGGGGACTCTTAAGTCTTCTAAGTCTCATGCATTGGCTGCCAACCTTGGCACAAATTAACAAAGAGGATAAAGTAGCAATAAGGATAAGAAACAAAAGAATAGAAAAGAGAAGAAAAATGAGAAATTGACTACTCCAAAAGCAAGTATTGAGACCTCATCTTCAAAAGGTGACAAGCCTAAGAAAGAGAGGGTCAAATGTTCCTATTGTAAGAAACTCAGTCATGATGGGCACAAATGTTTGAAGAAATAGGTTGATCATTTGACACACATTCTTGAGAAGAATAATATTAGTGTTCTTGATTCCATCAAACAAAGTTCATAAGAGGGTTCTCACAAGGCTAAAGAGAAAAACAAGGGGAAAGGAAAGGGCAAGGCTCGTGTAGCAATTGCTTCTCCACCATCCATATGGGTTCTTGATTCAGGTACTTAATATCACATGGCTTCAAATAAAGATGAAATTAAATCTATGGAGCCATATTCTATGCTTCATTTTGATGGATGATGACACCCCACTTGAGGTGTGTGGGAGAGGATTTGTTGATATGGGTGATGACACATTCTAGGATGTTCTTTGTGTGCCCTCATTATCAACTAATCTCCTATCTATCTATCAAATCAATCACACAAGTGCAAGCAAGAGATTTGAGTTTACTCTCGATTTAGTGGTGATTCATGAGATGGAGAATGATTCTATAGTTGTAGTTGGAAGAGTAGATCATCAATCTCTGCTTTATTTGTTCACCCACTTTGTTCCCAATCCTCTTTTGACTGTTCTACTGACTCATTCAAATGATATGAGTAACTTGTGGCATGAGTGGTTTGCTCACTTGAACTACCACTACCTACAACAACTCAGTAAATAGGACATGGTTATAGGATTGCCTATAGTTATCTTTTCTAAAGGTGTTTTTCATGGTTGCATTCATGGAAATCATCCTAAAGAGAATTTTGACAAGGGAAAAGCTTGGAGAGCCTCACATCTTTTGGAGTTGGTATATAGTGATTTGGCAGGGCCATTTCCACAACAATCTTTCAGTAGAGCCCACTATGTTTTTACATTCATTGATGATTTCTCTAGGTAGACCATTGTGTACTTTCTCAAGCAGAAGTATGAAGTCTTTGATTCATTCTTGGAGTATAAGGATTTTGTAGAGAAACAAACTGGAAAACATATCAAATTTATATGTATAAATAGTTGGGGGGAATATGTCAACCATAGGTTTGCATAGTATCATTCTCTAGAGGGCATTGATTTGCAACATATAGTCCCCTACAATCCTCAGTAGAATGGAGTTGTAGAATGGAAGAGTTGATCCTTGAAAGAGATGGACAATTGTATGATTCACTCCAATTCTTTGGCACCACCTTTCTAGGAAGAAGCCATTAACTATGCATTTGATATCCAGAACTGCATTCCCCACAAAGTTGTGAAGGGGGTAACTCCTTTTCAAGCTTGGACTAGTCAAAAACCGTAAGTTAAGCACTTTTAAGTGTTTTTCTCTAATGCATGGGCTCACATTCCAGTAGAGAAACACAAGACTATGGATCCGTAGAGCAAGCCTTGCATATTTGTTAGTTACCTAGATGATGTCAAAGGCTACAAGCTTCTTCATCCTACCACACATGATTTATTCATTGAGAGGAGTGTTCAATTTGAGGAGAGTACTTCTAGTCCTTCTCTCAATAATTCTCCTACCACCATCAACTTGGAGTCCTTGTATCATGATGATAGTTCTTCATAGATTCATAATACTTTAGATCATGATGAGGAGTATTATTCCTCCACTTTAGATGATGATAGTGATCATGAGGATGCACATAGTTCATCTTTAGAGGATGATGATTCTCCTCTAGATTCTCCTCCTTCTCTAGCCATAGGGTCTCTTTGGGCTTGTAAAAATTTGCAATCAACAAATGATTGGGTAGGGGATCCATCAGATCATAGTTTCAGGATGCTCCACATGCCTTCCTTGCTTTCATTTTTGATCCATAGAATTTTTGGGAAGCTTCTAGTGTCTTTGAGTGGGATGTGTCCATGCAAGAAGAGTTTAGTTCCTTGGAGAGGAACCACACCTAGGATTGTGTCCCACTTCCTAAGGGAATAAAAATTATTCAATGCAAGTGGTTCTATCGAACAAAGCATGCAGTAGATGGGTTGGTTGAGAAGCACAAGGCTCGCTTCGTTGCCAAAGGATTCTCCCAAGTTCCAAGGATTTACTACTCTAAGACTTTTGCACAACTCTCCAAAATGAATTCAATCTTACTTGTTTGTGCCATAGCTGCAACACATAGATAGGATGTTCATCAGATGGATGTGAAGAGTGATTTTCTTCATGGTGATCTTTAGGAGGAGATATACATGGAGCAGCCACAGGGGTTCATTCAAGATTCTTCACTTGTGTGTCATCTTCAAAAGTCTCTCTATGGCCTCAAATAGGCCCCTTGGGCTTAATATGCCAAGATGGACTCCTTCCTTTTGATAGTGTGATTTATTCGATGTCATTTTGAACCTAATGTCTACATATCATAGTAGAATGATACACACACCTTTTTGGTTCTCTACGTTGATGACTTGTTGATCACAGGGAGTCACTCATCGACCATTTGGGTAGTGAAAACAACCCTCCATGATCAGTTTTCGATGTTAGACTTGGGCTTGTTGTAGTACTTCTTGGGGATTGAGATTACTCAATCTTCCTTAGGTATCACTCTTGCACAGTCTAATTATGAACTTGACATGCTCCAGAGGTTTCACATGGATGATTGTACACTTGCACTGACTCCATTGTTCTTCACCCTTGGTTGATGGAACTTTGTATGAATAGCTTGTTGGTAGTCTCATCTATTTGACTCATACAAGGCCCGGCATTTCATATGCAATAGGCATGGTCTCTCACCACATGAGCTACACTAGGAAGCAACTAAGTGGATTCTTCACTATATCAAGGGTACTCACAATTATGGGATTCTTATGCAGTGGGCGTGGATTTTGACTTGGTGGGACACATAGATTCAAATTAGGCAGGTGATTCTCAGGATTGCAAATCCACTTCAGGATACTACTTCTCCCTTGGTTCTAGTCCAGTTTCTTGGTTGAGCAAGAAGCAATCTTCTATTACTCTTTCATCTACAAAGTTTGAGTATTGAGGAGCAATTAATGTTGCTACTAAGGTCATCTGGCTTCAAAACATTCTCACGAAGTTTGGAATTCCCTTTTGGAAGCCCTTAGTCATCCATTGTGACAACTAGAGTGTAATTCATATCTCTTACAATCTGGTCCATCATCAGTGGACCAAGCACATCGGGATCCACATGCACTACATTTGGGAGCTGATTCATAGTGAGATCATTGATCTCAAGTACTGTCTAACATTAGATTAGACTGCAGACATCTTCACCAAACCATTCACTAAGAGAAAATTCCTTCATTTGTGACCTTTACTTGGGGTGCAGTTGGTGTCATCCATGGGGGGGCTACTTAGTCCTTTTTTTTTCATCTCTTTTGGGGAGGAGTTTTGTCCCTCTAGGTTTTCTCATTTTCTCCATTTGTGATAGATTTCTTTGCATTGCACTTGTACATGGGTACCTAACATGGCCTAGTAGATGGAACCCATATTTGCATACTACATCATTTACATCATTATCTTCTCCCTAAGTTGCACTTACGAGGGGGTGTTAGTGTGAATATTAAAGTTTTGTACCTAATAATTTATTCCACTAGGTAATTAGGGGACACATTCACATGCTAATTTTACTTAGGACATAAGATTCCTTCTAGAAGTCTTAGTTGGCTTTTCTAGAAGCCTTGTCTTATCTATGCATCATTTCCTAGGTAGTTAGTTAGTTGTCGCATGTGATAGGCTTAAGACAGTTGCCATGATTTTTTCTAATCCCATCTCACTCCTTGCCTATATAAGCAAGGCTTCATGTGTACATTTGCATCAAGCAATCTTGGAAGCCCTTAATGCATTCTATCAAATTGGCATTGCATAATCTCTTAGAGTTCTGGTGTGCATTCTTTACAATTTTCCAGTTTATGTAGCTTTGATTTTCTCTTAAAATTTTCCTTGGGTTATTCAATCTTTTTCAAATTTCTAACACTAACCTCAAATGCATTCATGAAAAATAAAATATTTCAAACACAAAGAAATATATTATTGACAAGTAGCTTGTATCATTAACACATACATAATTGTATATTGACTATAGATATTGTTTGATAGACTTACTAGTAGCAGCTCACTAGAAGGTTGTCTACTACCTTAGTGAAGAAATATTTCTTATGCCCTTGAGTAGCTATTAAATATACCTGATATTATTGAATATGGAAACTAGATTGCTTGATTTTCTTACCAAATTAAAAAGGTGATATTTCATGGTCACTCTACTGACGGTAAATCTGTGGGAAATCTAACTACAAAATATTCTCAGTTGATGGGTATGGTACTATTGGATTTTTCCGACGTCCTAGACTCTCAATGGTCTCATAACTTCTCAATATGGAGATATGAAAAAGAAGATTATAATCAATGGAAAACCTTAGCAATCAGTCAAAGACTTCTTGGAAGATTACTTTGGATTTCACCATGACATGATAGGCATTGTGGTTGTAGTTTTGGTGATCTTCCCCATGTTTTTTCAATCATGTTTATTTTTGGCATCACCAGATTCAATTTTTAGAAGAGATGAAAAAAACTTCCCAAAAAAGGCAGTATCCATCTGGAAAAATTTTCTTGAATATATTGAATACTATTTCCTATTTCGACCTACCATCTATATACCTTGGACATATTATTCTTACTTTAGCATAAAACCTAAATGATCTATATTTCACTTTTAACTTAATTGTGACCCATGATGATTAGGAACTATCAGGTTCTAATGGATGGCCTATAAATTAGATTTATATGCACATCTTATTGTTAATAAAAGTGTTGCTACAATTGTCAATCAAATTGTGTCTAATTTACTTTGTTTACTTGTTGTTTTCTATCGTAATGGTTGTAATTTTTAAGTCCATGGAGCTAATTTTGGTCCCACGTGGACACTAAAGCAAATACATTTGCTTTATTTATGTCATTTGTAACAAGATATATCTCACAAAACAAGTAATACTCTAAAACGTTCTTGCAATAAAGTTTGTGAATATGAGTAGAAAAACTAATTAAGTTACCAAGTTGTATAAGTAATCTCGATCGTTAGCAAATCTGTGAAACAATCCAGTCAAATACCATAAGAAAATTGTTGAATCCAATAAATATTCAAAGTCTTGTAGATGCAAATATTTGGCCAATCGTTCTAAGACAACCAATCTCCAAATCCAAGGGGGAATCACATCAAAATCCAAGGAGATAAATGCTCTAAAATTGAAAGATTGTAAATCAGAACCATCAGAATTATCTTGAGAACAATTTTTGAATTAAAACAAAAAAAACTGTCTAGGAGCCTGTGATGTCCTATTTATATTAAGTACACTTTGTCATGCCCCTGTAAAAGAAAGGAATAGGAAGAAAGAACCACAACAGTAATCCAGGAATTTAAATACAAATAAACAAACAAAATAAATAATAATGGTTGCATATGCTAAGAGGCCGACTCAGAAAAATAACCGTCAATTCATTAGGGATTCATAGTAGCAACATAAGTAAAGGTAGCGCTAGGTAATAAGAAATTTAATTAAAAGCTGCAATTTAAAAGAGAGCAACGATTAAGGAAAAGGTGCATCCTTTGTAAAAGATGCAATGATACTAGAGGGTGTGACTATTCACCCCATCAAGAAGGTATATAAGAGGAGGTATCATTTGATCAATGGAAGAAGGGAAATCAATTAGGAATCTAAATAAAGCAATAGAGTAGAAGAAATAGAATATAATTTGGGATCAGAGCAGATGTCAAGAAGTATGTAGAAGATCGTTCAATGAGATATATATGAAAACAAATTATAGATCAATAATAAGAGAAGTAAGTTTAATATAATATATACATATTATTATTCAATAATGATGCTTGCAACAATTATTGAGATTTATAAGTAATTATGGTTCTTTAATGTGACTGACTAATAGACTTTTATTCATTTGATTTACACTAAGCAATATCTTTTTAATATTAAGAACATATTGAATAAGGAAATTGGAGCAGATCAAACATAACTATCTGCACTCAACAGACAAGGGAAAAATTTAGCAATTGTTAATATATTTGCATCTTAGAATATAACAATACTATATTTTAGCAACTATTGTGGTATGCTCTATCATGAGCATTGTGATATATTTATTGTTGTCTTTTATCAGTCCAACGTAAGGTTGAAGGAAGCAAGTTAGGGAGATGTAGTTTATGGTCTCTCCCATGCTAAGTAGGCCACCCCAAGGGTGGAATTGTCTTATTTTGGATGTTCTTGTCGCTTGGGGCCAAGGGGTGGGTAATCTTGGTTTGGACGCTTGTGCTCTTGGGCTTAGTTGGGTTGAGTAGTTTACAAGCACCCTTTTCAATGCTTTCCTATCAAGTCAAACTATGACTGGTTGTTATGATGGATTTAAAGAGTTTCAATCCTAAGAGGGGTGGATAAGGTAGCATGGATAGGGAAAGTAGATACAAGTTTATCCGCCACATACGCCACCCCAAGGGTGGAATTATCTTAGTTTGGACATTCTTGTCGCTTGGACCAAGGGGTGGATTTTCTTAGTTTGGATGCTCGTGCTCTTGGGCTTGGTGCGGATAGCTTCAAGTGGACTTATTATGTTCCAAATCCAAATTCTATAATGATTAAAACTTCCACTATGCATCATGGATAATGTGTAGATAGTTTTGAAATAGTTATGTATCCACATGATTTAAATAGATAAGTCATTAATGTTGATCATATGAAGTATATTCCAATGACATCTAACCTAATTACAGGATCTAAAGGCATTTAATTGGTGAGTTAAAAACCCTAACTACATTATATTTGTGAAATTTCTAAAGAAGGATTTAGGGTTATCCATAAAGGGGAAATTACAATTGGTATCAAAGAATCTTTCCTACTAGCTTGAGGGAGGAAAGCTAGTGTGTTCAAGTGTATATTTTGAAAATTATGTGTATTCATGTGAATACTTTGTGATTTACGTGTACTCATGTGTATACTTCACAACTTATGTGTATTCAAGTATATACTCTGCAACTTACGTGTATTCATGTGAATACTTTGTGACTTACATGTACTCATATATATACCAAACACTTATAAGCTATTTCATCCTCATTAAAATCAATCTTGCCTCAAACCTTGTTTGAATTATTAAGTGAAATAACATATACTTAATTTAAGGAAAATTGTACTTACTCCCAATTAATGGTACAACCCATAGTAAATGATCTTGTTATTCACAACACTCCTGAAATCCATCATGATGAAGGACACAACATTTTTCTATCATTCTAGATTTCAACAAGGGATAATGAAGAATTTGTATTGCTGCCTATGATCCTCAAGGTCATGAAATGAGAGAAAACTTGTTTTAAATAACAAGTCTTTCCAATTTCCAACTCTTGGTTTTGTTGTTGAGAGTAGTACATAAGACAATAAATTGTCCTCATGTTAGAGGATGGTATTAGCCTTATTGGTAGTCAAGCCGAGGCAAGTATACTAACAACTACCCTCAAGGGACATCATTTTTATCAATAACTATAAATTTTTCAATTCTTAATTATATCAAAGTATCACAATAAAAAACCACTTACATCAGAAGGAGCAACCTCTAAGAATTACAAATCCACAAGGTTGATTTGGGATCTTGGTAAAGTCAAGAGCTGCTGAACTTGTGATTTCTTGAGGGCAAGAAATCTTGGGCAAGGGGACTGTGATGTCTTGTTTATATTAAGTACACTTTGTCATGCCCCCACAAAAGAAATGAACAGATAGAAAGAATCACAACAATAATCTAGGCATTTAAATATAATTAAACAAACAAAATAAATAATAATGGTTACATATGCTAATTGATTAACTAAAAAAAATAACCATTGATTAAATAAAGGAGGTCAACTCAATTCATTAGGGATTCATATTGGTAACATAAATAAAGGTAGCACTAGATAATAAGAAATAATTAAAAAAAAAAGATGCAATTTAAAAGAGAACAATAATTAAGGAAAAGGTGCATCCTTTGTAAAGGATGCAATGATACTAGAGGGTGTGACTATTCACCCCATCAAGAAGGTATATAAGAAGAGGCATCATTTGATCAATGGAGGAAGGGAAATCAATTAGGAATCTGAATAAAACAATAGAGTAAAATCTAAATAGAATATAATTTGGGATCGAACCAAATGTCAACAAGTATGTAGAAGATAAATCAATGAGATATATATGAGGAAAAATTATCGATCAATAATGAGGGAAGTAAGTTTAATATGATTACATATACAGACATATATAAATATATAAATTCATATCAATTAGAAATATTATATATATATATATGATTATTCAATAATGATGCTTGCAACAATTATTGAGCTTTATAAGTAATTATGGCTCTTTAATATGAATATGGATAATAGATTCTTATTCATTTGATTTACAGTAAGAAATATCTTTTGAACGTTAAGAACAAATTGAAGAACAATGAAATTGGAGCAGATCAAACATAATTATCTACACTCAACATGTACAAGGGAAAAAGTTAGCAATCCTTAAGATACTTGCATCTTAGAATATAGCAGTATTATATTTTAGCATGCATTGTGGTATGCTCTATCATGATTATTGTGATATATTTATTGTTGTCTTTTATTAGTCAAGCATAAGGTTGAAGGAAGCAAGTTAGGGAGATGCATTTTACGGGATCTCCCATGCTAAGTAGGCCACCCTAAGGGTGGAATTTTCTTATTTTGGACGTTCCTACCACTTGGGGCCAAGGGGTGGGTTGTCTTAGTTTGGATGCTCATGCTCTTGGGCTTAGATGGGTTGAGTATTTTACAAGCAACCCTTTCAAGGCTTTCCTATCAAGCCAAACTATGACTAGTTTTTAGGATGGATTCAAGGAGTTTCAATTATAAGAGGGGAAAATAAGGTAGCATGGATAGGGAAAGCAGATACAAGTTTATCTTCCAAGTATGCCATCCCAAGGGTAGAATTGTCTTAGTTTGGACATTCCTACCACTTGGGCCAAGGAGTGGATTATCTTAGTTTGGACGCTGTGCTCTTGGGCTTGGTATGGATAGCTTCAATGGACTTATCATGTTCCAAATCCAAATTATATTATGATTAAGACTTCCATTATGCATTATGGATAATGTGTAGATAGTTTTGAAATGGTTATGTATCTACATGATTTAAATAGATAAGTCATTAATGTTGATCATATGAAGTATATTCCAATGGAATCTAATCTAATTGCAGGATCTAAAGGCATTTAATTGGTGAGTTAAAAACTCTAACTACATTACATTTGTGATTCTAGAGCAAGATTTAGGGTTATCCAAAAAGGGTACATTACAATTTGTATAAGAGCATCTTTCTTGCTAGTTTAAGGGAGGATAGCTAGTGTGTTCAAGTGTATACTTTGCAACTTATGTGTATTCATGTGAATACATTGTGACTTACATGTACTAATGTGTATACTTCATGACTTATGTGTATTCAAGTACATATACTTTGCAACTTACGTGTATTCATGTGAATACTTTGTGACTTACGTGTACTCATGTATATCCTTTGCGACTTATGCGTATTCATATATATACTTTTTGAATTATGTGTACTCATGTGTATACTTTGTGTCTCACATGTATTTATGTGTATAGTTCATGTAAATTACGTGTATCCACATGTGTGCTTCATGCTTGCTATGTATACTTAATGTATTACATGTATTCACATGTATGCTTCATGCTCTGTCTTACGTATATTTATGTATATACTCCATGCTTCATACTTCATGTGTATACTTCATGTATTATGTGTATTCACATGTATCTTCCATGCTTTGTGTCTTATGTGTATTTATATGTATATATCGTGTACTATGTATATCTATATGTTTTCTTCATGTTGGATATGTCTTCAACAAGATTACTCCATATGATTACTTTTCTTTACACTAACAAATTAACTTATCTAACATTGAATTAGTGAAGATTTATAACTATTTAAGCGAAAAGGTGTGACTCCCCTCAAACTTCAAATATAAAAGAGAGATAATTTCATTTGAGATAGACATCCATACCATCATTTGAAGAATCTAATTGAGAATAGAACCTTAAGTAACTTTGCAAGAGAATTAAATTAGGTTCTCAAGGATAGTGATGATGTGCGACCCTTCAAATGTGAAAGGCCATTCAAGAGCAATATATATGAGGAAAAATTATAGATCAATAATAAGGGAAGTTTAATATGATTACACATACACATATATAAATATATAAATTCATATCAATTAGAAACACTTACGTGTGTGTGTATATACATACATATATACATACATACATACATACATACATATATATATATTATGATTATTCAATAATGATGCTTGCAACAATTATTGTGCCTTATAATTAATTATGGTTCTTTAATATGAATATGGATAATATATTCTTATCTATTTCATTTACACTAAGCAATATCTTCTAAATATTAAGAATAGATTGAGCAACAAGGAAATTGGAGCATATCAAACATAATTATCTACACTTAGTAGACAAGGGTAGAATTCAACAATCATTAATATATTTGCATCTTAAAATATAGCAATATTATATTTTAGCAAGTATTTTTGTATGCTCTATCATGATTATTGTGATATATTTATTGTTGTCTTTTATCAGTCAAGAGTAAGGTTGAAGCAAGCAAGTTAGGGAGATGCAATTTACGGGCTCTCCCATGCTAAGTAGGCCACCCAAAGGGTGGAGTTGTCTTAGTTTAGACATTCTTGCCTCTTGAGGCCAAGCCCTAGGTGGGTTGTCTTAGTTTGGACACTCACATTCTTGGGCTTAGATGTGTTGAGTAGTTTACAAGCACCCCTTTCAAGGCTTTCCTATCAAGGAAAACTATGACTGGTTGTTAGGATGGATTCAAGGAGTTTCAATCATAAGAGGGGCAAATAAGGCATCATGGATAAGGAAATCAAATACAAGTTTATCTACCAAGTACACCACCCTAAAGGTGGAATTATCTTATTTTGGACATTCCTACTACTTGGGCCAAGGGGTGGGTTTTCTAGTTTGGGCATTCATGCTCTTGGGCTTGGTATGGATAGCTTCAAGTGGACTTATCATGTTCCTCATGACTAAGACTTCCACTATGCATTAAGGATAATGTGTAGATAGAACTTTGAGATAGTTATGTATCTACATGATTTAAATAGATAAGTCATTAATGGGCTGATCATATGAAGTATATTCCAATGGCATCTAACCTAATTGTAGGATCTAAAGGCCCATTTAATTGGTGAGTTAAATACCCTAACTACATTATATTTATGATTCTAGGCAAGATTTAGGGTTATCTGAAAAGGGGAAATTACAAAGCATTGGCATAGACTATTCTAAACCAACTAAAGAAGCTCAAAAATAATATATACGAAGCATATTTCAAAAAATTATATAAAATTACAATAATTTTAACAACATTAATAATGAAGACCACCCATTTATTGCTACGATCCACCACTAAGCTATCATCCTATAGCATGAAAAGTCCATCTATGATTTAATTGTAGCTAATTGTATAACTGATAGTATCTATGTACGTGCCAATCATCTTGTAGTTAGAAAAAAGAAATAAGTTTTCTTCAAATTGTCTATAGCATGTCCAATGTCCAATTCCCAATCTAATGGTATATTTTTGATAGAAAAGAACATATCCATTAATTTCCTTCTATAACCACCTATTCCTACATAGATTTTGGACTTAGTTATAATTAAAATATTATTACATATTGAAAAGGGGGTATGTGTAGGATCATGATGGGCCAAAAAGTGGCAATATGATGGCTATGTGTAGGGTATGTGGCTGATGACTTTTTTTACCCAAAATTGATGAAACGAAAAGGGTTTTCAAAGGAGATTCTCAGCTTTCCACCAATATAAATTATGTTTTACTTTGAATTTAATAAATAATTATTATTCATTTTCTATTTGAATTATGACTAAAGTCCTGATTAATAGGCTGATTGAAAAACATTTATAGCTTTCAAATGGTATCACATTTTTTGAATTTGAAACATGCATCACATTCTATGCTTCACATATATAGGATTAATAAAATTGAATTTCATGAAGTTTTGACCAAGTTAACGTGATCAGATATACAAGTTTTTATATTTTTTAAAAGTTGTAAAAAAAATTCATAATTAATTATTTACTTGGAAAAAATTACAAAAAAATATGTATCACATCGAGACATGAGTCCTCTACTTATATCTAAAATCTTATAAAAAAATATTATGGTTTTATTGTGGTTAGGGTGGTCAAACAGATACCTACTTCTTATTTTTTCCCTGAAATTTAAGTACTACTGCATTGAAATTTCAAATTTTCACCAAATAGATTTTTTTTTTAAATAAACCTAGTAGTTTAGAAACTACATTCAATTTGCTATAGATTCTATTCTTATATTTTTGAAATAATATAGATAACTTATTCAATTTTTTATGTCAATTTGTCTAACTCTAATTTTTTTGAATTTTCATCGTCACTTAAGGGCCTATTTTTTCCATGATCCTGCACATGCCCAAGGGTGTTAGGTTTAAATTATTACTTTGTAGTTATGTATTAATATTGTGTTAGTTTAATTGTGGTAGTTTAATATTAAATTAAAAAGGTGTTATGTTTATGATTTGAAGTGTTAGTTTTTGGTTATGCATTTGTGTTGTATTGATTTAATTATTTGTGGCTAATAGTTTGGTTAACTTTTAGTTAAATTGACGAGTATTTGATAGCTTTTTCTTTTTTAACAAAAGTGGATAAATATATTTACTCTTAGGAGTTAAGAAAAACTACAACAAAAAGATTTTAAAATAGCAATAGCCATCATTAAATCATTAAGAACGAAAATCCAAGGAAGTTTTCCAACATTCCACCATTTTCAATAGGAAAACAAGAACCTAGAAAAACAAACAATCCCAAAGAAAATAAAGAAAGATAAAGACAAATCATTATGAAGAAGTTTAGTAGAAAAATACTTTCATTTCATGACATTCCAATTGCAATTAATATTAGAGGCCCATTTGATCAAGCATTCCACAACAGTATTACATTCCCTAGGATCATATGAACAAAATAAATAGAATCAAATTTTAGAGTAAGGTAGAGAATATGCTTCACTCTAGTGATGCCAACCTCCAAGAAGAATCATGAAGCTTTTGTTTATTCAAAAGAGAGGTCAAGATCATGAATTACATCTCACAAAAAATCTTTTTCAACCTAGATCACAAGATTTTTCAAGAGCCACAAGGATAACCTAGGCCTCCTAATTATTAGTGTCAAACCCCATAATAGAAGTGAAAAAGAAATGAACAAAACCATCACTATCACATCCAAACTCATGAATCTTAGTAGCACCTAAATTTTCTTGCGAAGAACCATCAGTATTAATTTTGAAAGAAAACCAAGTGTGGGAGGAGACCATTTACTTGCTCTATTCACCTTACTATAAATGTTAATCTTAGAACCAAAATGGACTAAGAAACTAACCAAATTACACAAATATAATCACCTCAAGAGTTCAATATTTGTAAGAGATGTGATTTCATCCAAAGGATGCTTATTTTCCAAAGTTTCTTTAATTGAGTCCAAAATCTTTTGACAAGCATTCCCAATAGGATTTTTGTAACATTGGGAGATCTAGTGATTATGTTCCAACCAAATTTACCAAGGGATAAATATGGTACCAATCCTAGGCCACCAAAAGGAAAGAAGCAAGAGCAAGAGGATGTCTTAAAGTATCCCAAACACTAGACAAAGAAGTAGTGTGGACAAGGGAATAGTTCCAAATTTGTAATTATTGCCTCCAAAGACATATAGAAAATGGGTGTTAAAATAGAATATAAGCCACACATTCCCCATTAGCACCACAAAGAACACATTTTTAAAGGAACTTGAAAGCATTTTTTTCTTAAATTGTCCTAGGTGATACATTTATTTTGAAAAAAAAACCATATAAAGAAATTATAGATAGGCCAATAATATTTGTTCTAGATTTTCTTCCACCAAGGGAAATTCTTGAATCTATTATTTTCTTGTTCTAAGGTCTTTAATACCTAGGAGAAACTAAAAACGTCACTTCAGGATCATAGCCCCAATCAAGAACATCTATATCCTCAAGGGAATAATAAGGCTAATTAGCTAGATTAGAAGAAAGAGTAGCCCAAATATCCAAGTCTCCCCCCAAAATCCAATTACTTGGATCTTTCTAGTGATAGATGCAAAATTCCTAAAGATTTACCCTCCAATTGAGAGCTTTTAAAATCATAAACTTTAGACCAACCAGCTTCTAAAAATACTTCACTCAAAGGGAGGGGATGGGGGAAAAAGGTGAATCAAAGGATGGAGTTCCCAATATTCAATCCTGTTGGTGTAATTAAATGTCTTGTACCTTGTCCTAGGTCATGATTACACCTTAGTTAAGTTTACTTAGGGACCACATAGGAGGTTGTTGGATATTTTCCACCTTTGGTGGACTTGACATGTCATACCTCATCACTTCCACCTTTTGTGGACACATCATGTGATTATCTCTCCACCTTTTGTGGGTGATCCACCTTTTGTGGAGATTATCACATTATCCTTTCCCACTTTAGGTGGAGTGATAACTTTTCATTTTTGTCTCATGTCATAAGATTACGACACTTGTCATAATTTTATGCCCTCCTATGTTCTCACCTTGGCTATATAACCAAGGGGTCTCCTATGTACATAGTACCATTCTAGCATCTCATATTATTGACATTGAATACAGTTTATTCTTGTCATATTATTTTCTCTCTCTTTTGTGCTTTCTATTAGGCCTCTAGATCTTGGGTGGCTACCTTCATAGCCAATTCTTACATGGTATCAGAGCAGTTGGAGTGCCTTTGGTTAGTCATTTTGGAGAGATCTTGGTGCATTTGAAGAATGGTGTATTTTCAGATCTATGTTGCAGTAGCATTTTGGAGCATCCTACGCCAAATCTAAGCCCACCATTTCATTCGGGAGGCCATTTTCAGTCAAGATTACCTTTCGTTTCATCCAAATCGGATATCGGGAGTTCCAGATCTAAAAAATTTGCCAATTTGGGTATTTTTCAATTTTCTGAATTTTTTCTATAATTTTGCAAAAAATCAGTTGAAATTTTTTGAGAATTTTTTTAGAAAAATTAAAAATCCTGTGAGAAAATTTGTATTTGGGATTTTTTATTTTATTCTCTCAAAAAAAAAAAAATTCTATGTAAAGTTTTGATTTAAAAATCATTCACAAATTCTATTTTCGCAGTTTTTTCTTTTACTTTGTAAAAAAAATAAAAATTCAAAGAAAAAAATAAAAAATATATATATATTTCTGTGGATAGTACAGGGTACCTGCACTGCGCAGGGTACCCCGCGTACCGCCGCCCTTAGGACCAGGTTACGTGGCGGGCAGGCATTCACCCGCGTGGCCCCCTCACTCCAAATCAGCCGAACACCCACTCCACCGGCAGTCAACTCAATATTCCGGTAGTGAACAAAACTCCGGCTGGCGAAATAAAAATCTTCGGCAACAATTTCAATCATCGACGGCCGACAGTCAGATTTCTAACAAATTCATTACGACCGGCGCCAGGGAATATTCCGACGGCATTCTGGAAGATTCCGTCATTTCACAACCGACGATGACGTTCATTTGAGCTTCAAATTTATGCCGTGTTTTATAGAATATTCCAGTGCCCTGAGTATATTCTTTTTCGACGGCCGATAGGACGTCAAATTTAATCCATGCATCCTGCGACGGCCATTCACCCGTCAAATTTAACACCCCAGTTTGATGACATCAGCATGCATGATCGATGAAATCAACAGTTTCTAAAAAAAAAATTCCCCCCTCACCAATGAGCTTTTCAGTTTTGCAGTTCAACTTTGGAAGGCCATATCTAGCTCATTTTTGCTCCTTTTTTTGAGCAATTTTTTTTTATTTTGGCTAATTTTTTGTGTACTTCACAGTGATGTACTCAGTTTTTGTTTTGGTGGACATATTTTCCAAAATTTTTAGTTTCTCAACACTGTACTTGTCTTGTCACCATTTCTGCAACTTCTGAGGCTTCGTTCAGGCTCATATGAACTCCTTTTCAGGTGCCATTTTTTTTGAAAGTGCATAATTTTTCGTCTACTTCTTGAATCTGTAATCAATTTGAAGCGATCTTGAGTGGATTTTGTACTTTTGGCATATGGTCTTTTTTGGCCTATTTGACACTTGTATTGCATAGATCTGAATTTAGGTCTTTGCTTATTTGTTCTAATCTGTTATCATCCTATTTATTGGAAAGTTGTAAATCAAAAATCATAAGCCCACTTAGCCAAGTTGCAAGTGGCCTATTGTACACGCACTACATTATAAAGTGCCAAAATCATCTATTTGTGGGGGGGTACTTTGATTGAGTGAATTTGGGGGGGTGTATCTTGTGTGATTGTTCATATTTTCTCTCTTGTGCTCTTGCATTCCATCATGGGTTCATCTAAAGTTCCACTCTTAACTGCACATAATTATGGTACATGGAAAGTACGTGCATGGAGTAAACTAATGGAAAAAGGTTTAATTCACTACATTGATGGAACCATAACTGCACCTTCAGATCCTAAGGCAGATCCAATTGCATTTATGGATTGGCTCACTAAAAATTCTATGGCATTGGGTACACTAAGAAAGTTCATTTCAGATGATCTCATTTTCCATGTTGATAAATGTACTACAGCTAAGGAAGCTTGGGATAAGCTTGCTACTTTGTATGGCAAGGTTGATAAGGTTAAGGGATACAAACTTGAACATGATCTCTTAAGCCTTGATCCCAAAGATTTTGATACAATTCAAGATTATGTTACTAAGGCAAATGAGCTAAGAGCACAACTAAAAGATTGTGGTATTGAAAAAGAGGATGATCAATTCATCTTCAACTTGTTGGATAAACTTCCAGTTGAGTATGCAACCTTTGTTTCAAGTTTTCAGACTCAAAGATTGACAATAAGTAATTTCACAACACCATCTTTTGAGGCTCTCACAGATCTTTTGATTCTTGAGCAAAATAAGTTGATAAAAATGGGCATTCTAAAGTCTTCAACTTCAAGAGCATTGGTGGTCAATCATGGAAACAATAAGCAAAGCAAAGGAAAGGACCAAAAGAAATCTTCACCAAAGCCACAAGGAGAGAACAAACAATCCACTCCTCCACAACAAAGCTCGTCATCATCATCTTCTTCAAAGAAGTACAACAATTCAAACAAGAGGGAGCAACCAACATGTGCATATTGCAAAAGGATTGGTCATGAAGAGCATCGTTGTCATGTTAAGCAAATTGATGAGTTGAAAAACATCCTTAAGAAGAACAAAATCAACTTGCCAGCTGCATATCAAGAGAAGGACTCATCTCCTTCCACTTCTTCTAAGGGAAAAGGAACAACTCTCATGGAAACAACATCAAGCTCATCTCCTTCTTCTACATCATCTCAACATGAGAAACATAAGGGGCAAGAATTTCTTGCTTTTGCAGATTCCAATTCAGATAGGTGGATCCTTGATTCAGGAGCTTCGCATCATATGACTTCGTCCAAGGATATGTTCTCTTCATTTGATTCTTGTTCATCACCACCCATTTTGATGGCCAACAACACTTCTTTGGCAGTTTGTGTGAAGGGTTCTATTGATGTTGAAGGTGGAGCATTCAATGATGTTCTATGTGTGCCTACTTTGTCAAGGAACATCCTTTCCATCTATCAAATTACACATAGTGGTACAGGAAAGAGTGTAGAGTTCACACCAGATTTTGTCATTGTTCGGGATTTGCATAGCAGGGCTCTTGTTGCAGTTGGGGAGGTTGATCATCATTCTCGGTTCTACACCTTCTCATATTTTGCTCCTATTGATGATCCAGTTCACCCTAGTGTGGACACACTTGAGGAGATTGAGTATGGTTACTTGAATCTTGGAGTGCTCTCTACTCCTGAGGTTCTTGAGCCTATTGTTGATACCCCATCTCCTACATTGACTGATGTACCTGATGATACTTGTGTTCTGACAGTTTCAGTGCCTTGTGATCCAGTGCAACAGTGTATACCTTGTCTTCCAGCAGCAACTTCATGGGATGACTACTTGACAGACATTGGTAGTTTGTTTGTGGAATCCTACATTGCAGATTTCGGAGACACATTTGATTGTTTACATCTTCTCTTTGATGAAGGTGATTTTTCTTCAGTTGTTGCGAGGGAACACTCTGACCCTCCTCTACATGATCAGTCTTTCGAGGTTGATGTGATTGTGGATGCCTCTTTACAACAGTTGGAGGAGGCCAATTTCTCTTTTGAGGAGACATCGTCTTTGGAGTATGTTCTACCTTCATCCTTGCTAGATCCTGAGTTGTCTTTTTCAGCAAATGAGAGTGTTGTTGCAAAGGGGTTCTCACAGGTTCCAGGAAGTGACTACACCATTGCAACTTCACATGGTTTGGGAAAGGCATCTTTCAGCATCAACACAGGGAACTTTGAGCAGATTTCAAAGACTTCTTACATTTTGAGGGTTCTTCCTTCTTCCCTTGTGGATTGGGGAGACTTCATTCATAAACCTTTGGTATTGTTTCTTCCTAAGGGGAGGAACGTTGTTTGATAGTTTTGGAGCAGCTTCTTCATTCCTTCTCGAGCATCTTCCATGGGTGATCATTGTACATTGAGGGGGGGCTACCTTGTCTCTCTTCTTCTCTTGTATGGGGGGGACTTTTTCCTCACATGGGGTTTTATCCTTCTCATGCTATGTTCATAGTCTTGTGTATCTCACCTCTCTTTTGGGGGATAGTTTTTTCCCACTGGGTTTTTCTATCTTTACTCCACTTGTGAGAGATTTCATTGCATTTGTACATGGGTACCTAACATGGCCTAGTAGCCGGGACCCATCTTACGTTGTTTGAATTCTCCCTAAGTTGCACTTAAGGGGGGGTGTTGGTGTAATTAAATGTCTTGTACCTTGTCCTAGGTCATGATTACACCTTAGTTAAGTTTACTTAGGGACCACATAGGAGGTTGTTGGAGATTTTCCACCTTTGGTGGACTTGACATGTCATACCTCATCACTTCCACCTTTTGTGGACACATCATGTGATTATCTCTCCACCTTTTGTGGGTGATCCACCTTTTGTGGAGATTATCACATTATCCTTTCCCACTTTAGGTGGAGTGATAACTTTTCATTGTTGTCTCATGTCATAAGATTACGACACTTGTCATAATCTTATGCCCTCCTATGTTCTCACCTTGGCTATATAACCAAGGGGTCTGCTATGTACATAGTACCATTCTAGCATCTCATATTATTGAAATTGAATACAGTTTATTCTCGTCATATTATTTTCTCTCTCTTTTGTGCTTTCTATTAGGCCTTTAGATCTTGGGTGGCTACCTTCATAGCCAATTCTTACAAATCCAAAATAGAGCTCTATGGAAAGAATTGATTATCCAAAAGAGTCATTTTCAACAAAATTGAAGAACCCTTATTTATGGTATTCCAAACCATGGAGCCTTTCAACATTGAATCCGTTCTTAAAACTCATTAACATCAACACTGTGTAAATATTTATAGCTAAGAAATTTTGACCAAGGTTGATCTTTTTTCTTGTGTCATTCTCTAATATAATTTAGTAGCTAATGCACTTGGCTATTAAACTTAGACTACCTAATACCAGAACAACTATTTTTCTTAGCCTTGCAAACTTGGTCCTAACTAATTAGACTCCATTATTGGGAGTCCAATTTCCCTACCTAAAGAAATTTCTTAGAAATAGAATCAAAATCCTTTAGAAAAATCTTAGGCATAGAGAGCACCAAAAATCTATAGATGGGAGGAATTTTCACCATATATTTTAGAATGATAAGACACCCAACAAATTTCAACCATTAGAAAGTCAAGTGATCAACTCACATTTTGAATCTACCAAGAATCCTCTTCCACTAATCTCTTTTAGGAAGACTAACCAATAAGGGAATACCAAAATAATCCAAGTGAATTTATCATATTTAAAGTGAAAAATAATAGTAATTATCTATTGGATAGCCAAAAGAGTATCAAATATGTTCATAAAACTAACATCCCCTTGGATTTTAACAACACCAAACAAGGTAGTATCATCCACAAATTGAAGGTTGGAATAAGGATCAATATCTCTAGCCATCTTCCAACCTTGAATGCTACAATTTACTCTCTAATTGTTAAGAAACCTTCCCAAACCTTCATCCATAAGATAAAAAGATAATCTTGGGAGAGGGGTCATCTTGTTGCAACCCTCTTAAATCTAAAAAAATAAAAGATGGGATACCATTAATAAGAATAAAGAAGGAAGAAAATGACACATAGCTCATGACCCACTCAACCCACCCTGAACAAAAAATGAAATAAGATAGCACACTCCTAAGGAAGTGTGTGTTCCTTTAATCATTTTCAAATTTATTTTTGTGTACTTTGTTAGTGTGAATGGGGATATTTCCTAACTAGATATTAGTGAGGACCTATTCACACTATTAACAAGTTTACTTAGGAGTTAGTTTCTTGGGTGGCATTCGAGAACTAGTATTTAATGGGACCATATCTCATTAATAGGCATGCAGTTATCTAGGCATTTAATAATTTTCTCGTGCATTTAATATTTGCATTGAGTTTGTTATGACTCAGTTGTCTCATGTGAATGGATCAAGACACTTGTCATGCTCTTGTCTAATCCTATCTTTCTCCCTGCCTATATAAGTAAGGCTTCATATGTACATTTCATTCATCCAAAGCTCAGTTGAGTGTTGTGTAAGTCCAATATATTATTGCAATATTGAGTATTGCATATTGGCCACATCTTGCATCCATTGTTGCAATTTCTTGTTCTTGTTTTTCCCTCTTGTGGAAGGTTGTTGCTGGTTTTTGTAGATGATCTTAGAGGCTTGAGTACTTGAGTGACTCAAACATGTTCTATGAGCTATATCTCAGCTCCTACATGGTATCAGAGCTTCAGAGTTACAAAACCCCTTCTAAGATCTGAGGGTGATTCAAGCTTGAGATTTTTTTGGGTACATATTGGGGAAAAAAGAACCTCACAATTGCATCTGGAAGACCTAAAAACACCCCATTTTCATAAATAATACTTCATATTTTTGTGCAAGAAAAAAAATCAGCTTTTTTTGTGTGACTATCTTAAATTTGACGACCAAATGACCATCAGAAAAAACTGTGTTAAATTTGACGACCAAATGATCGTCATATAACACTGTGTTAAATTTGACGTTTAGTTGGCCATTAGGATTTACTATCTTAAATTTGATGGTCAAACGGCTATCACCAAGTCACTCAAATTGGACCCCTTCTCCATTCGTAGTTTTCATTTTGGAGGCTCATATTTTTGATATATTTTTTTTTAATTTGGGGTAGAATTTCATGCTCTACATAATGGTATAGTTGGTTTTTAATTTTGGTTCTTGAGGTTTTTAGAAATGTCAGATTCTCATAGATGTTGTTGAGTTGTTCTCATTTTCATAACTTTCGGGGCTACGTTCTCGCTCCTGTAACATTTTTGAGTAAATTTTTTTTGAAAGTGCATAATTTTTTGTGTAATTTCCAGTGGTGTGATCATTTTGATCTCATTCTTTATAGAAATTTTACTTTGAGCTTAAGGCTAAATTTGGCAATCTATATGCACTAAGATCAAGTCCACTTCACTATTTTTGGCAAGTGGCATGCCTGTAATTTCACTAATTATAAAGTGCCACAAATCATATTTCCTTGGGTAGTTTCTTGATTGAATGATTTTGTGGGGTATCTTGGTTTGCTTTGATTTGTTTGCTTGTGCTCTCTTCATTTTTCATGGATCATTCTAGGGTTCTTTTTTTGACATCATATAACTATTCAACATGGCATCAACATGCATGGAGTATACTAATGAATGAGGGTCACTCTTTATATGTTGAGAATAAGGTCCCTGAACCTACTAGTTATTAAAAAAAATATTAAATGGATGATTGAGCATACCAAAGCTCTTGGATGTCTTCATAAACTAGTTTCTCAAGATTTGTAGTTCAATTTGAATCATGCAATAATTCTCATAAGCTTGGGACAAGTTGAAAACATTATATGGTTCTACAAATGAAGTTAGAGGCTATAAAGTTCATAATGAATTAATGAGCCTTGATCCTAAGAACTTTGACAACATCCAGGACTACATCACTAAGGTTAATGATCTAAGGGAGCAATGTAAAGCATGTGATATTGATAAAAAGGGCATTCAGTTGGTCTACAGTTCATTGAGAAAACTTGGTCCTGATTATGTTGTTTTTATTTCTAGCTTTCATACTCATAGGTTAACTATGGGGTCTACATATACTACAACATTTGCATCATTTTTTGAGATGTTGATACATGAGCAAAAAAATCCTATCTCAATTGGTTTCATCAAGTCTTCTAAATCTCAGGCATTATTGGATAGTTAGGTGAAAGAATCAAATACTGCTGATAAGAAGCAAAAGAAGTCATAGAACAAGCCACATTTTGATCAACCACAGGATAAATCCTCTTCCTCAGATAAGTCATCTAAGAAGGAGAAGTCTACTTGTCTGTATTGCAAGTAGCCTGAGCATGATGAACATTCTTGTTACATGAAGGATATTGACAAGTTGAAGCATCTTCTCACAAAGAATCATATTGATTTTCCTTTTAGAATGTTTGAGTCTCCACCTTCTTCATCATCTTCAAATAGTCTAATAAGGGAAAAGGTCATGTTGATTTGGCTACTATATTAGGAAATAAAGGGAAAGCTCTTTGTGCTTTTTCAAGTCCAGGATCAGGGAGATGGCTTCTAGATTCAAGATCTTCTCATCATATGGCATCTTCACAATCTATGTTCTCTTCTTTTGAGTCATGCACTATGCCTCCTATTTTGATGGGAAACAATACATACATGAGTGTACTTTGGAAGGGATCTATTAGCTTTGGGGAAAACACCTTTCAATATGTTTTGTGTGTTACTCATTTGATGAACAATCTTCTTTCCATATATTATATTACACATGGTGGAGATGGGAGGAGGGTATGTGCAGGATCATCATGGAAAAAATAGGCCCTTAAGTGGCAAAAAATTCAGAAAAATCAGAGTTAGGCAACTTGACGTAAAAATTTGAATAAGTTATCTATATTATTTCAAAAATATGTAAGAATATAATTTGTAGCAAATTGAATATAGTTTTTAAACTACTAGGTTTTTTTTTTTAAATCTATTTGGTGAAAATTTGAAATTTCAATGCAGTAGTACTTAAATTAAATCGAGGAAAAAATAAGAAGTAGGTGTTTATCGACCACCCTAACCACAATAAAATGATAATATTTTTTATAAGATTTTTAGATATAAGTAGAGGACTCATGTCTCAATGTGATGCATATTTTTTGTAACTTTTTCAAGTAAATAATTAATTATGAATTTTTTATTACAACTTTTAAAAAATATAAAAAAACTCGGATGTCTGACCACCTTAACTTGGTAAAAATTTCATGAAATTCATTTTTTTTTCTTAATCCTATAGTATGCGAAGCATAGAATGTGACGCATGTTTCGGATTCAAAAAATGTGATACCGTTTGAAAGATATAGATGTTTTTCAATTAGCCTATCAATTAGGAATTTAGTTGTAATTCAAATAGAAAATGAATAATAATTATCTATTAAATTGAAAGTAAAGCATAATTTATATTGGTAGAAATCTAAGAATCTCCTTTAAAAACCCTTTTCGTTTCATCAATTTTGGGTAAAAAAGTCATCAGCCACATACCCTACACATACCCATCATATCACCACTTTTTGGCCCATCATGATCTTGCACATACCTAGGATTGTGGAGTTCACTCCTGATTTAACTATCATTCAAGACTTGGAGAGTAGAGAGATTATAGCTACTAGGATGGTTTATCATTCATCTCGGTTGTATACCTTTGTAGATTTTTCTCCTAATGGTGACATTGATCCTTCAGTTGTTGATCACACTTCTAGTGTGAACCATGATTTGGAGGAGACATTTGGTTTCTTGAGCTTGGGTGTTCTCACATTTGATCCCATTCTTGGTCCTTGTATTTTGTATCCTCCATTTACTATTGCATTTGATGAGCAGGATCTACATCATCTTCTAGATACATCCATTTGGGATGCATACTTGATATACATTGGTGGATTGTTTCTTGAGTCTCATATTTCAGATTTGGGAGACACCATCAATTACATTCATCTTCTCTTTGATGGAGGCGATTCTTCTTTAGTTGTTGCAAGGGAATTCTCCAACCCTCTCATTCATTCTCTACGTGATCACTCTTTGTAGATTGACATGAGTGTGGATTCTTTTGGACAACATTTGGAGGAGGCTTCTTTATCTTCAAAGGAGGTATACTTTTCTTTGGATTATGTTTTGTAATCATATATAGGTGATTTTGGATTGTCTTCTTTAGCAGTGTGGCCTAGAACGCCTGTTTGGAGTGTGACACCTTTCGCCATAGACACGGAAACACTTGAGCATTCTTCAGAGACATCATCCATCATCCATCTTCCTGATATCCTGCATACCATCTTGGTTTTGTTTCTTCCTAAGGGGAGGAATTTTGTTCGACGAGATTGGATCATCTTTAGCATTCAACGTCCTTCTCATTGTTCATTGAGAGCATTTTTTTTTGTATTTCATCTCTCTTTTGGAGAGGAGTTTTGTCCCATTAGGTTTTCTCCTTTTCCTCATTTGTGAAATATTTCTTTGCATTGCATTTATACATGGGTACCTAACATGGCCTCATAGCCGAGACCCATCCTTGTATCATTTGCATAATAACTACACTCCCTAGGTTTCACTTATGGGGGTTGTTAGTGTGAATGGGGATATTTCCTAACTAGATATTAGTGAGGACCTATACACCATTAAAAAGTTTACTTAGGAGTTAGTTTCCTAGGTGGCATTCTAGAAACTAGTATTTAATGGGACCATATCTCATTAATAGGCATGTAGTTATCTAGAGGCATTTAATAATTCTCTCATGTATTTAATATTTGCATTTAGGTTGTTATGACTTAGTTGTCTCATGTGATAGGATTAAGACACTTGCCATGATCTTGTCTAATCCTATCTTTCTCCTTGCCTATATAAGCAAGCTTTCATATGTACATTTCATTCATCCAAAGCTTAGTTGAGTGTTGTGTAAGTCCAATATATTATTGCAATCTTGAGTATTGCATATTGACCACATCTTGCATCCATTGTTACAATTTCTTGTTCTTGCTTTTCCCTCTTGTGGAAGGTTGTTGGTTTTTGTGGATGATCTTGGAGACTTGAATCCTTCAGTGACTTAGACATGTTCTATGAGCTATATTTCAACTGCTACATGCTTGATCTCATGAGAATAAATGAAAATACTATATAGCCTTGTAAGAGGAAGAGTAAAGAAGTTTCTACTATAAATTGCTAGATATTGGAGAGTGTATTTTATTTTAAATGTGATTGTTGATATGTGAAATTATTAAAAATAATGGCATTTTATAAAGAAGCTAGTTACACTTGAAGATAGTTCTGAGAAGGAGATTTGTATGGATTTTGGTGAATGACATTTTCTAAAGAAGCTAGTTGCACTTGAAAATAGTTGTGAGAGGGAGATTTGTATGAATTTTGGTGAATGGTTAAATTTTTTGATTAGATTAAAACTAGAAGGGCTAGTACCCTTTACAAAACAGCCATAGAGGCAACTGAGGAATTCATGAGAAGTGAGAAAACCAAAAAACTAAAACATAAACTAAAGCTTAAACAGTTCGACCAGAAAAAAACATAGAAAACACATAAAAACGAGACCAACAGAGAACCACATGACACCTACAGGTCTCCCAACAACTTGAGGTCCTAGTGATCGCATTCCATTCTTGGGACATAAAATGGAGCTTTTTTTAAAAAGTAACAGGGCCCTGCTGAATGGCATGGGTATTCACCGCGACATCATGAGCTAAGGTATCCACCATTTTTCCCTTATTTTTTTTGCATATGACCATCCTTTGGACTATCCATAACTCGTTTCCCTTGGCACTTCCTTAATTCATCTTGAAAAACTTGAGTGAGGGTAGTGTTCTTCATAGTTTCTTTGCTATAATCGATGATGACCTTGAGGCATTGCATGGTTTTCTCTTGATTCTGAAGGATAACATTAATCTCAATAAGTAATTTTATTTTTTTCCCAAATAATTAAATCAAAAAGTGGGACAAAATGGTGGGGAAAATGAAAAGACAATTCATTCTAGTGGACTATGAACTTGAATTGGTCAAAAAAATGCAAGGGTTAAAACAAGGGACCAAAACAGTGAAAGAATATATAGAGGAGTTTCATAGGATCCTGATTAAAATGGGACATGCAAATGTAACTAAGGTGAAGGTTGTAAGATATATTAATGGTGTGACACCAAGCATACAAGAGGAGATGAATTTGGGGAGATTTTTCACAATGGAAAATGCCTATCAGATTGCCTTGAAAATTGAGGAAAGAATGAACAAAAGGTATGAAAGTAAGAAAAGAGGAAGAGACTGTGATGAGGAGGTTGAAGGAAGATCATATGGAGAAGATAATAATAATAAAAAAGAAGAACAAGGCAATAGTAAAAATTAGAGATATGGAGATTCATATGGTCCTAAAGATCAAAATTCAAGAGGTAGAGGAAGATCGAGTAGAAGTTTTGGAAGAGAAACCTTTAGAGGAACCTATTTTAAGTGTGGAGAAAAGGGACATAGAGCATATAATTATCCTCATGAAGAGGAAATATCGAGAAGAATATCAAAAAATCATAATAGAGTAGCAAATGTGAATAGAGAAGATGCAGGATCATCACATTCTGAAAAAGCAGAAGATGGTGAAACTTTAATGGCCAGGAGAACCCTATTAAATGAAGATGATAACTCCATTCAAAGAAAAATTTTGTTTTGAACAAGATGCAAGTTCTTGAACAAGGTATGTACTGTCATCATAGATGGAGGTAGCATAGACAATCTCTTTTTTGGAGAGATGGTGAGAAAATTGCAGCTAGAGAGAAGAGGGCATCCACATTCGTATAGGATAGAATGGGTACAAGATGATAGGAAAGTTTTAATCAACAAAAAAACTTTAGTAAATATTAATATAGGAGGTTATAGAGATGAAATTTTATCTGATATTATTTCTATGAATGTTTTTCATGTTTTGTTAGGAAGGCCTTGGCAATTTGATAGGAAGGCCGTGCATAACGGTTATGCCAACACATACACATTGATGAAGGATGGAGTGAGACATAAATTGAAGCCATTAAAAGAAGAAATGGGTAAGATTTGAAGAAATGCAAGGTCTTTTTTTATTGATGAAATTAGACTTTTAGATGGTATGAAGAATGAACATGTTGGCTTTGTTAACACTAACTATGATGAAAATAAGAAAGGTGATTTGTTCACTCAGATTGAAATAGGTATCTCAAGTGGAATGAAAGTAGTAGAAGAGGGTAAGGTAAAATATGATTTTATTGTTTCTTTTAATGAGAAAGAGAGTGAAGGAATAGATAATTTTGTTGCAATAGAGAATAATTTTGATAAAGTTGAATTGGAAGAGTGGAGTGTCAAGGTTAATGAAGAGTTTTCTAAAGAATCCTTATTTGAGAATAGTGGAGGTGAAAGTGTTTTGATTAGTGATCATGATTACTTGTTAGGTAATGTGGAAATTGAGTTGTTTTGTTTTGAGTGTAGAAAAATAGGCTGCAATTGTGTCATGTCTTTTAGAAGGCATTGAAACAATGTAATTTCATGAATGGGAGATGGTGGAAAGAGATGGAAAATGTAGAATAGTAAATGAGACAAAGAAATACATTTTTTTATGGAGGAGGTATAAGCTTAATTTTTAGTTATGATTTTGATGAAGTATATTGGTGGGAAAATAGATTTGATGCTTTGAATTACATGATGGGTAGTAGAGGAAGGATCAAACATGGTAATGTTGTAAGTTTGAAAAATGTGGTGCACAAAAATATTCCATTGGACAAGGAAATGAGGTGGATCCAAGATATATACAAGGTCTAAATTTTTTTATGAGTGCAACTCATGAAAAATTTCCTTCAACCTGGGGTGTTTGATGCAAGAGCATCCTTGGTGATAGTGCAATCAATATCCACAAAAAAAATTCAAATTTTAAACTTGCATTTGTATTTCATGTTAGGGGGATAATTTCATGTTAAGAGGATAATTTGAATTAGTGAGCATAATTATATTTAATTAAATAAATATTAGTTGGTAGATGGGGTTGTGGAGGTGCAATTGCATTTTTTTAAAATCTAAAAAAGCAAGTTTAGGCGTTGGGTAGTTGAGTTACAAAATGGAATTAAAATTCATTTATTTATTTGTCTATTGTGGAAACAACTCATTAAAATAATATGGTCATGATTTTTCCGAGAGGAGGGGAAAATATGAATTTTTTAGATTTTTGGTGAAGGGTTTTGTGGAAAGTATTGGTTTTCATTCTTCACTGCAAGTTTTGGAGGTGGGAGAGTTGGGCGTGGCATTTCTCAAGAATTTTTTGAAGTGATTTGTTTTATGTTGAAAATTTTATTACAGACATTGAAGGTTGAAGAAACCATTGTAGAGAATGGAAGAGTTACATGTGATTGTTGCAAGAGAAAAAGTGCATATTTAGAGGTGCTCATGAAGCACATAGTTTGATTTTCTTTTGTTGTAGTTTGTTTTATTTCATTTTAAAATTATGTAAAGGGAATATGTTGCTTCCCTTCAGTTATTTGATAACTAAAATATATTGTGTAATCGAATTTTTCATAATGAGAAGTTCTTTTGTTGAAACCCTCAATTAATTTTGTGAACCCTTGTGGCTAATTTGAATGCATTGTTGAGTTTGTTTGAGTGTCTATTTTCATAAAAGAGGGCTTTTGAGAACCCTTCTTTCATCATAGAGGAGTTTTTTCTCATTGGGTTTTCTACTTTTCTTTATTTATGAGAGATTTTTATGTACATGGATACCTCATTAGGCCTAATAGCAGGACCCATATTTGCATCTTTGCATTGTATACTTCTCTCTAAGCTGCACTTAAGGGGGGGTGTTGGTGTGAAAGGGGTACTTTATCTAACTAGTTCATTTAGTAGCTATTTATCCACTTATATTCTTTTCACACCTTATTACTTAAGTTTATTTAGGGTCCACATGAGATATTTATCACTTCATGTCTCATATTATAAGATTAAAACACTTATCACAATCTTATGATATTTATCCACTTTATATATCATATCATAAAAATAAAAAAATTGTCATAATCTTATGATATCTTAGATCCCTCACCTTGACCTATATAACCAAAGGGTTCCCTTTGTAATTTTACACCATTCATTCCAATTCTCAAGCTCACAGAAGCTTTGCATTCTCTTGAGAAGAATAAAGTTTATTCTTTCTCATCTCTTATTTTTGTATTTACTTTTCTTCAGTCATTTGTATCTTGGGTAGGTTATGGGTGAAGCCACAATAGTGGTTTACAATTTGATGGAGGAAGGAAAGCTGAGAAAAAATGACCCCATGACAAAAAAAATTGGTTTTAGGGGTTCGAATGAACCTACAAGTTTGACCGAACCCAAAAGGGATTCACTTGAACTAGGGTTCGAATGAACCCATTAATTACTGGGCCCACATTTCTTGCCCAAAATAACAAAAAAAAATGCATATTGAGGGTGGTTCGCTCGAACCAAGGTTCGTCCAAACCCCCCTTATTCTTCATTCTCCCCCTGAAACACAAAAAAAAAACCTATTTTTTTACGCTTTGAAGCTCAGGTTGAGGATGAAAATGGAGGAATCTTCACAAACCCAACTAGAATTAGGTAGTCCTTAGAACAATCTATCCAATGAATATAATTTTAATATGTTTTGGTTTTATTATGTATTTGTTTTTTTAGTTTTATTAAACATAGGTTTTTCATTGAAAACGAAGGTCTTTGTTTTGCACATATGGAAAAATAGCAGATTATCCAAAAAAAAATTGAAAAATATGAGTGCACCAAATATTGAAGTCATTGATCCAATAAAAAAAAGAATTTTGATATATACAAAAAAAGTTACGCATTATACAGTTGCGCTATGTCTGAATTGTAATTGGTTTGACTTCGAAACTTGATTAAAGAAAAAATATTCAATAAAAATTATCTAACCAATTGGAAGCACTAGATATCAAAGTTACAAATCTAAATTTGAAAGAATTAGAATTTTATCCTTTATGAAAAAAAGGTTATGCGTTATATAGTGTGCGTTACTTTTTAAAAATGTTGTTTTCTGAAAAAAATAGTTTTCATGGGAGATGGAAAAAGAAGTGCAATCTGATTCCAAAAATGTGATGAGAATCTAGTTTGCATCATCTTCAAATTCCTCACGGTTTAGCCACTATAAGTGCCTGAATGTGAAATTTAGTTAAAAATAATAATTTCAATGTCCAGTTTGGCCAAAAATTGTAAACCACTATTGTGGGATCACCCTTATTTAGAAACTTTTATATGGTATCAGAGTAAGAATGAGTTGTGGATTAATAATATTTTAAACAATATGGGAGTGTAGAGCTATTTTTTTAAAGCACTAAGTATGATATTCTCTTGCATCCTTAGATGATCTAGAGAATAAAAAATGTGGAGAAAATATCATTTTGGGGGGTTCATACATTGACTTTCCAATTGCAGGTTTTCTAAAGCTTTGTAGAGAAATTTTGAGCTCACCATTGATTCTAGAGCAATTAAGAAAGTCAGATCTACCCTTTATTCCATCTGAATAGGACATTAGAGGTCAAATCTGCAAGAATTTGAAGCAAATGTTCATTGTCAAATTCAACAACAAATTGCCATTTCAAAGCATTCTAGGTCAAATTTGACCCTGCCATTGCATTTAGAAAATTTTTGTTTGAGAGCAAAAGCAAAAAAAAGTGTAAATATACAAGTACCTACATAAGGTCCCGCAACCCATAAAAGTGCAAACCCATGGGGCCTCACACCTTTATTTGACCACCCATAAAACTTTTAGAAAAGCTTTCCATTTATTATAAAGTAATCTTTTCTTTATTTAAAGCCCCACATTTAACTTCAATAAAGCTTTTCAAAAGCTTTATATTTAATGCATATGGGTGTGAGGGAGGCTACAACCCCTCCACTTTATTATAAAATTTTTAAAACTTTTATTATAAAGTTTTTAAAAAGTTCTTTTTAGTTGGTATGAGTTTTCCACAGTCCATGGAAATACTAATATTTAAGCTTTTGGATTTGAATGTGTCAATTTTTTTGTCGACGTTTCAGATCACACTCAGTGATCCATCATCAGGAAGAGGGAAAAAAAATCCTCTTCCTGATGATGGATCACTGAGTGTGATCTAAAACATCGACAAAAAAATTGACACAGTCGAATCCAAAAGCTTAAATATTAGTAAGTTCTTTTTAATAAAGTGTTTTTTTCATTAAAGCTTTTTAAATTTTTTTTTATATGTTTTTTTTATTATTTTTTAAAATATGGTATTAAACTTTTAATGAAATAAAACTTTATTAAAAAACTTTAATAATTTTTATTAAAGTTTTTATTTAATAAAATTTTGTTAATTTATTTTTAATAAAGTTTTTAAAATAAAATTTAAAATAATTTTCTTTATTAATTTATTTTTAATAAAGTTTTAAAATAAAATTAAAAATAATTTCTTTATTAATTTATTTACTTTTTAATTTATTTTTTAAGTTTTTAAAATAAAATTTAAAAATAATTTTCTTTATTAATTTATTTTAATAAAGTTTTTCAATAATATTTTTTAATTAAATTTTTAATTAAGTTTTTTTAGAAACAAATTTCTCATTAATAAGTAAAATTGGAAAACTTTTTTTGTAATTGACCGCCAAACTTTGTATTGTACCTTCGTGGTGTTCCTCCATTTGACAACCAACAAGGGACAGTTGTTCTTGACATTATAGCGACATCCTAATTGAAGGACACATTTAACAGTCACATCTAGTTGTCAACTTTATAGTTGTTTTTTTCTTGGCTTCTTCATCAGAGTTTCCAGATTTGTATTATTGATGTTATCCAAATAACTCTTGTGTGTAAAAGATGTAAATGCACTAAAATAAAGTGTCACAATGTTGTCACTTCAGTGTAATCTACCAAATCTTTCATATTGCAAGCTTCTGAGGATTGATCTATACATATCAAGTGTCAGTTCCTATATACACAGCGAATCTAGCAGTTGGTTACCCATATATTTTGGTGAAATGAACTAGATACCATATAGACACTCTTGTTATGGAAGAAATTTCCTTGTATTTAGAAGGTCAAGTTCTACATCCAAAGACTTGGTGCCTGTATTTTCAACTAATATTTAGTTGAGCAGTGTCCAATATCAATGATATTCACACAAACTCTCTACCAAATCTATAATTTTGAGCATTTGAGAGTATCCAATTGATACTCATGTAGTGGTCTCTTTGATTCTGATCTTATTCTTGTTGCAGTGTGGGATTCATTAGTAGTTCTTCATCGACAAATACAAGTTTATCTATTTTTTAGAGTTTGGATATCAATTGTTAAGAGTTTTATTCCCAATGGGATTTGTCCTTCCCCCTCTGTTTGTAAATGGGTATATTAGATCAGTTTTTTCCTCCACATTCATATGCTTTCATAGTAATAGATTTTGTAGATACTCATGAGTTGACAGTTTCAATTCAATCTCCATTCATGTTGACATCTTCTACAATGGTACATGATTCTTTATTTAGTGCTTGTCGTCATTTGGAATCTTTTGGAGTAGCATTTGGAGGACTTATCATCTTTGGTCAATATTTTACATCAGTATTCACAGTGTTCTACATTGTCACTTTCTTCAATTACAATTGGGAATCCTGACATTGTGGCATTTGAGCCAATTCCAGAGACTTATTCCTTTCAAGAATGGGAATATATCCTACATATATTATTTTCTTCCTAAGGGTAGGAATGTTGTTAGATGATCTTGGACCATATTCAAAGTTTATCCACTATTAGAGCAGGATATTGTATATTTAGGGAGGGTTAACTTGACATTTTTAGTTCATTCTCTCTTATGGGGGGGACTTTTTCCTCACATGGGATTTTGTCCTTCACATTCTATTGAGAGCATTTTCACTATTTTTCTCTTTTAGAGAGGAGTTTTGTCCCACTAGATTTTCTCATTTTCTCTATTTATGAGAGATTTCTATGAACATGGGTGACTCATCAGGCCTAGTAGCCAGGACCCATATTTGCATTTTTGCATTGTATACTTCTCCCTAAGTTGTACTTAAGGAGAGGTGTTGGTGTACTTTATCTAAGTAGTTCATTTAGTAGTTAGTTATCCACTTAGATTCTTTTCACACCTTATTACTTAAGCTTACTTAGGGTCCACATGTGATATTTATCACTTTATGTCTCATATCATAAGATTAAGACACTTATCACAATCTTATGATACTTATCCACTTTATGTCTCATATCATAAGGTTAAGAAACTTGTCATAATCTTATGATATCTTATCCCTCACCTTGGCCTATATAACCAAAGGGTTCCCTTTGTAATTTTGCACCATTCATTCTAATTCCCAAGCTTATAGAAACTTTGCATTCTCTTCAAAAGAATACATTTTATTCTTTCTCATCTTTTATTTCTATATTTGCTTTCTTTCAGTCATTTGTATCTTGGATTGGCTATTTAGTAAATCTTACAATGTATCAGAGCAAGAATGAGTTGTGGATTAGCAATATTTTAAAAAATGTAAGAGTGTAGAGCTACTTTTTTCAAATTATTAAGTATGTTATTCTCTTGCATCCTTTGATGATTTGGAGAATCAAAAATTTGTGGAAAAAATATATTTTTTGGGGGGTTCATACATTGATTTGCTAGTTGCAGGTTTTCTAAAGCTTCTTGGAGAAATTTTGAGCTGACAATTGAGTCTAGAACAACTGAGAAAGTCAGCTCTACCCTTTATTCTGTCTCAATCGAACATTGGAGGCCAGATCTGTAGGAATTTGAAGCGAAAGGTTCATAGCCAAATCCAACAACAAACTGCCATTTCAAAGCATTCTGAGTCAAATTTGACCCTGACATCATGTTCAAAAGCCCTTAAAAAGCTAAATTGACTAATAATTTGTCAATTGTTTTTGAGTTAGCATTTTTTTAAATCCAAACTTTATTTAAAAAAAAAAATTGTTTACAAGCAAAAGCAAAAATAAATGCTTTGGATATGTGAGTACCCACAATGGGTCCCGCACCCCATAAAGGTGCAGACTCATGGGACCTCACACCTTTATTTGGCCAACCATAAAAATTTTAAAAACACTTTCCATTTATTATAAAGTAAACTTTTCTTTATTTAAAGCCTCACATTTAACATCAATAAAGCTTTATATTTAATGCACATGGGGTGTGGGGAGGCTACGACCCCTCACTTTATTATAAAGTTTAAAAAAAAATTATAAAGTTTTATTATAAAGTTTTTAAAAAGTTCTTTTGAATAAAGTATTTTTTTAATTAAAGTTTTTTAAATATATTTTTAAATATGTTTTTATTATTTTTAAAAATATGTTTTATTATTTTTAAAATATGAGTTTTAATTAAACTTTTAATTATATAAAACTTTTAAAAAAAAAATTAATAATTTTTTATTAATTTTTTTTTTAAATAAACTTGTGAATTTATTTTAATAAAGTTTTAAAATAAAATTAAAAATGAATTTTTTTATTAATTAATTTTAATAAAGTTTTTTAAAAGTGTTTTTTAATTTTTATTTTTATATGCAGTAGGAGCATCCTCGCAACTCAGCCCAATGGCCCACCAGCCTATACCTTGGGTATCTGGGACAAGACTAGCCCCCTGCGAGTGGACGCCATAGCCCACATTAAGTTTTTTTAAAAAGAAAATTTCTCATTAATAAGTAAAATTAGGAAAAAAAAAATTGATTGATCACCAAGCTTTGTATTGTACCTTTGTGGCATTCCTCCATCCAAAAACCAACAAGGGCCAGTTGTTCTTGACACTATGGTGACATCCTAATTAGAAGGCACATTTAACAGTCACATTTAGTTGTCAATTTTAGAGTTGATTTTTGTTTGGCTTCTTCATCAGAGTTTATATATTTTTATTATTGATATTATCCAAATAACTCTTGTATGTAAAAGATGTAAATGAACTAAAATAAAGTGTCACAAAGTAGTCACTTAAGTGTAATATGCCAAATCTTTCATATTTCAAGCTTCTTAGGATTGATCTATGTATCAAGTTGCAATTCCTATATACACAATGAATGCAACAGCTGGTTACCCATGCATTTCAGTGTGATGGACTAGATACCATATAGACACTCTTGTTATGAAAACAATTTCCTTGTATTCAAAGAGTCAGGTTCTGCATCCAGAGACTTGGTACCTATATTTTCAGCTAATATAATTTAGTTAAGCAGTGTCTAAAATTAGTGATACTCATAAAGACTTTGTACCAAATTTATAATTTTGAGCATTTGAGAGTATCTAGTTGATACTCATGTAGTGGTCTCTTTGATTCTTATTTTATTCTTGTTGCAGTGTGGGATTCATTAGTAGTTCTTCATCTATTTTTTAGAGTTTGGATATCAATGGTTAGGAGTTTTATTCCCAATGGGATTTCTCCTTTCCCATCTATTTTTAAATGTTTACATTAGATTAGTTTTCCCCTCCACATTCATATGCTTGAACAAAGTGGCAGATTTTGCAGATACTCATGAATAGATAGTTTCAACTCAGTCTCCATTTATGTTGACATCTTCTGCAATGATACTTGATTTTTTATTTCAATGCTTGTCATCATTTGACATATTTTGGAGGACTTATCATCATCTTTGGTCAATGCTCTACATCATTCTTCACATTGTTCTACATTGAAACTTTCTTCAATTAAGATTGAGACTCTTGACATTGTGATATTTGAGCCAATTTCAAAGACTTATTCCTTTTAGGAATGTCAATATATCCTACATGTATAGTTAAATCTTCCTAAGGGTAGGAATGTTGTTCCATGATCTTGGACCACCTTCATAGTTTTATCCACCATCAATGCAAGATGTTGTATATTCAAGGGGGGTTCACTTGATCTTCTTTGTTCATTCTCTTGAGAGCATTTTCATTGTTTTTCCTCTCTTTTGGAAATGAGTTTTGTCCCACTAGCTTTTCTCCTTTTTTCTCTTTATGAAAGATTTATATGTGTATGGGTACCTCATCAATCCTAGTAATTAGGACCCATATTTGCATCTTTTTTTGTATACTTCTCCCTAAGTTGCACTTAAGGGGGGTTGTTGGTGTGAAAGATGTACTTTATCTAACTAATTCATTTACTAGCTAGTTATCCACTTAGATTATTTTCACACCATATTAGTTAAGTTTAATTAGGGTCCACATGGGATATTTATCATTTTATGTCTCATAGATCATAAGATTAAGACACTTATCATAGTATTATGATACTTATCCACTTTTTGTCTCATATCATAAGAATAAGACACTTGTCATAATCTTATGATATCTTATCCCTCACCTTGGCATATATAACCAAGGGGTTCCTTTTGTAATCTTACACCATTCATTCCAATTCTCAAGCTCATAGAAGCTTTGCATTCTCTTGAGAAGAATACAATTTATTCTTGCTCATCGCTTATATATATATATAGTCATTTGTATCTTGGGTAGACTATTTAGCAAATCTTACTGTTGCCCAATTTTCACCTACGGGCTAGGTCATGAAGAACACAGTTGGAAGGCCTACCTAGATCAAGCTCGACATGAAAACCCTCTAAAAGGAGAGTCGCCAAGACCACTCAGATGTCTCGCTGACTAAAGGGGCTCTCGCTGAGTGAAGGCATCATCGCCAAGAGATCCGTCTTCAGTCAAAGGCCTTATTGATCGGGTCGAGTCTTGTCGAAGAAGGCAGTCTTGGCCAAAGGATGCAAGTATTGACAAGGGGTCTTGCCGAGATGGTGATGTCTCCCCGACCGAAGAAAAAGTAAACTCATCACCGAAAGATGGGAGCTTCGCCATAAGGTCTCGCCGAAAGAAGAGGGTCACCCCGACGGGATCCCAGTTCGCTAGAAGGAGGGTCAAGTTGCCAAGATGTCTCGGCGACTGTCCAAAGCCTCACCAAGAGAAAGTGATATCAACATAGTGTTTTGCTGAAGACCTAAAGTCTCATCGAAGAGATGTTTGAGCTTCGCCATAGGTCCTACCAAATGCGGGGAGGTCTCCTGGACATTTTACATCGGTGTAGCTCTCTGTCGTTGTGGTAATCTCTTGTCGACGCAGTGTAGTCTCAGCGACAGGAGGGGATATCGATATGACAAATGAGCCTTGCTATAAAGTCTTCCCGACTTGATAATGTCTTGGCGAAGGGAATGTGGAGCTCGATAAAGTGGAGTGCATTTAGGGAGACACTAATAGACTCTTGCCGACAGATGAAGAAGCCTCGGTAGAAGATGATGGTTTCGGCGAAAGATGATGGAATTGTTGTAACGTCTCGGCGAACGGAGGTGGTCTCGTCGAAAGATAAAGGGGGCCTCAATATGTGTTTTTCCTTCAGCAAGAGTCTCGCCGACAACAAAAGACCTCGCCGAGAAAGTTTGACATCGGCATAAGGTCTTGTCGAAGAAAGGATGTCTCCCTGACCCGGTGATGTCTCTCCGACATGAAGTGCGCTCACCAGGAGTTGAGTCACCACCATGAGGTCCTAGCGACAGAGTAAGTGTCTCATCAAAAGAAATGCGGAGCTCAGGGTGACTAAAATGAGCTCACTGAAAGGTCTCATCGACCCGATAGGGTCTTGCCGACATGAATATGCCCGCCTAGACATAGGAAAGGCTCGCTATAAAGTCTTCCCGAACACATGATCTCTTGCTGAAAATGATGGAATCGCCAAATAAAAGCGGTATCGGTGTGACTCAGTGGTGCTCGCTGTGACTTCTCACTGATGTCGATTGTCTTACTGATGTTTTGGCAATATCAACATGACTTCTAAATCTCACACAGACGTCTCGCCGACTGTCACATGTTGTGCCGATAGCTTCAAGGGGCATAATCACATCAGTGAGACACTTTCAGTGTCTTGCCAAGATGCGATTCTGACTGAACAAGTTTTGACCGCCTAAAGAATCTACGTGGAGTATGCTCAACCAATCAGAGAAAGGCTACAAGTGAATCGTTGGTAGCGAAACTAGATGAAGAAGATCAACAGGATGAAAGGCAACGTGTATACGTTCTGAGCTCAGGAGCATTCAAAGCGCTCAGCCGAAGAGGTTCAAGGAGGACACGAGGAGGACACGAGGAGCAGAAGTAAATGCGTTTGGTAGCTACAAAGGATCTAAAGGCTTCTCCAGGGAATGACTCTTCACCAACATGGACACGCAGGGTGCAACATTAATTTCAATTAAAAATATCTAAGGAAAGATCTATCCCGAGGACTGATATTTTGTAAGCCCTAAGGGGTCGGCACATTTTGATATATAAGGCATTTTTGGCTTTTTTGTAAGGAGTTCGAGTGATGCATCCAAAAGAGTTAGTGATTTTTAGCTATCCTTCCTCAGTTGATGTATACTTTGTAACCCAACTGAAATCTGGAATGCAAAACAGAGTTCACCTCGAAAGCAAGTATTAATGCTTATACTACTCTCATTTTCTATATTTTTAGCTATGCAAGGTTCTCAACTGTGTATTTCAAAATCTGTATTCATACCTTAAAGTTGTGAAATTAACCTTTCCTCCTTAAGATACATTTGTAGATTAAGCCTTTTGAGAATTATGCATAAGACTAAAAGGGTTATGTTGAGTAAGTAAAATAGTTGTAGTTAAGTTTTCCGAGTGTATGTTAATTTTTTTCTTTCATTTCATGATTTCTTATCTATGCGGTGTATCGCCATAGTTTAGTTTCATTTATATGTACTCCTCCTTCTACCCTTACAGAATCGATAGTTTATGATACCCAAAGGAAGTCGGCCTTCTCTAGAGGTTCATTTCAACCTCAGGTGACCCACAACCTTGAAATGATCCAATGTTTCACTAGAAAGATCAGTTTTTGTAATCTTTGTAAACTTTGCAATTCTAGGTGACAACACTTACAAAACCCCATGTTAGTGTTTCCACTTCCACAATGACAATGTCAATGATAAAATGATAAATGATAGGAAGGAATGATGAATCAACAAAGTGTTGCAACCCACCATCCTTCAATGGCTTCTTTGAAGGATTTAATTCATGCACATCACCTCAATGTCTTGGATCTTGCTTGCTTGATTGTTTGATTTTCTTGGAGACCTAAAAAAAGGTTAGCCTTCACAAAAAATGATAACATGCATAAAATCACATAGGATAATTTGACAAAATGTTTGGATATTGAATTGTTGCAATAAAGCTTTGAAATGTTGCTCTTTCCTTGCTTGATAATGCTCTTAACAACAATATTTGCTCTTGATATTTTCTGTTAGATTTGAAATGATGCAATACCTAAGTATTTATATGCAATTATGCTAATTTCCACAAATTAAATCCCAATACCTAACATTTGCAACTTGAGTTGGAAATGATTAAATGTTGACATTGACATATTTGAATATTGATCCCAACAAAATAAGGGGACAAATCCACCCAAAGGCATCCTTATCTTGGCCCTATTTTTTAGAGATTTAGGTGCCGAGGGAAATGTATTAAATAAATTCATTTGTTCTATGCTTGCAATTTGTTGGAAAACACTAAAAATAGACCTCAAAATGCATAATTTAGGAAATTAGGGGTTCAATCAGGTCCAATAAATTAAGGGGAAGCAAAACATAGTGTGAAATTATCAAGGGTGAAAATTTTTGACACAACATTTAATCCCCACTTTAGTGAGAGTATGAACTTATTCTCAAACTCACACTAAAGTAGAAAATCTATGTCAAGAGGGGTCTAACTATCCAAATATTGAAGAGATGGGATGAAAAAGGATCTAGGAGGAGCATGCAAGCTCCTAGGATCCAAATCCTAGGGATAACTAGTATAAGCACAAAGGAACACCCATGTATGAAATACAACAAGACAATATACACAAACATACACAATGCCAAAATGAAATGTGAAAGTAGGGTATGGACTAACAAGTTGCATTATGCTAGGATCCACACCAAACACATGCATGACTCACACAATAGAAAATTATGATATTTGCTATGTGAATCACAAACCGAAGGCACATTGGGCTAGTGAAGTACGATATTCACTAGGTGAGCCCCCAAGACAAAGTAGAAAAATGAGAAATACACAAGGTCTAGTGAAGTCTGATATTCACTAGGTGCATACCCATTGACAACCATACCAAGATTTATACTCCTTGATAAATCTGATAAGGTTCTATAAAAATACTTGAAATGTTATGCCAATGCAACACTAAGCTCAATGCGTGTGAACAAAGTGTTTAGTACAAAAATTCCAATGTCAATGCACCACTAAGTCAAATGTGTGTGAACAAAGTGAAGCAATAATTCCAATGTGAATGCACCACTAAGTCCAACACATGTGATGGTGAGTTGCGTGTGGGAGGAGGACGACAGGCCCGCGGCCTGGTAAGGGCTACGGACTGTGCCTTTGGCTTTTCTGCCTTACATGTGCTGCGTTGGTGTGGGTTTCGCCTGGGTTTAGTACGTGGGGGATTTTTTCTATTGTGTGTGGGTGATTTTGGGTGTGGGAGGAGCTCGGTTGCACGGGGGTATCCGTTGGCCTCTCTTCCTTATTTTTTCTTTCCTGCGTTGCCTTCTGGTTGACTTCTTTTGTTGGTGGGGGGTTTTTCTTGTTTCTTCAAGGGGGGTGTGGGCTTTGCTCTCTGCATGCCCTAGTGGGGTTATGCTTTTGGGGTTTCTTTTTGTGGTGGTGGGACTGTGGTCTCCCCTTCGGAGTTTTCTTTTTGTGGTCTTGCATGGCTCCTAGTGGGATCCCTTTTAGGGGCAAGGGGTTGTCTTTTAAGGATACTGTGGCGAAAGGCAATCCATCTGTGCTTATGCATGCAAATCCAATTTTTGGTGAAAATGGATCAGGAATGGGAGAGCCCTCTTATCTATCTGGAGGGTTTAGGCCTTCAAAGGTGAATGGGTGTCTGGCTAAGAGTGATAATAGGATGATTGTTGAGATTTAGCCTGAGTCCGTTGTAGATGATATCAATTATCTGTCAAAACATGCTTTGATCTGTAAGTTTCTGGGGATCTAGGTGTCTTTTCCCTTTCTGGAATTGTGGGCTCGACGAACTTGGTTTCCAGAGGGGAATATGGATGTAATGTTGGCAGCCAATGGCTATTTTCAAGTGGTTTTTTCTTGCATGTCGAACAAAAATAAATTATTTGAAGGAGGGCCCTATTTCTACAACCAAGCGGGCCTTTTCATCAAGCCCTGGCATGTTGGATTCAATCCTACAAAAGAGCTTCCTTCACGGGTTCCAGTTTGGGTGCGGTTACCGTGGCTTCCTTTGGAATTTTGGAGAGAGGACATTTTCAGCTTAGTTGCAAGCCAGCTTGGAAAACCAGTTGGTCCTTCAAGACAGACTATGGAAAAGAAGGTAATTACCTATGCCCGAGTATGTGTAGAAATTGATTTGAATAAGCCCTTGCCTAATTCTATAAAAATTTGGTTGGGATCAAGCTCATGGATTCAACAACTTGATTATGAAACACTACCGTTTCGCTGTCATTTGTGTCATGAATATGGGCATTTGCAGAGGATGTGTCCCAAATCTAAGCCTGTAGAAGATTCAAAACTGGGGTCGGCTAGTGCACCTCCTAATCAAGATAAAGGGAAGGCCCCCATGAGGGAGGACAAGGAGGTTTCATTCCTGTAAGAGCTCGTAACAAGGGTCGAGGCCAAAAGAGGACCTTTAAAGATAGACAAGTAGATGAGGTTTTCAATAGGTTTGATGCTCTAGATGATCTGGAATAGTTTGATGGAACTATTGCTAATATGCCTATTGGACAAGATCTCTTAGAGGCAAGGGAATATAGGTGGGGATGAGAACAATGTCATTCAGACCAATCCGCAGGAGGGAGTGATTGGGATTCAGATGGATAAAGACACTTCTGTGAGGCCGATGGAGGAGTTGGGAGCCAGTGGAGGCATGGAGTTGCAGGAGATTTCTACTCCTTCCCGATCTAAGTCTTGTGCTGGGAAAGATCGACAGGAGGAGAGAAAAAGCAAGGGATCCCCTTCTGTTTTAGGTATTCATCAAAAGACTATTAAAAAAGATGCTTCAGAGAAGTCTCTTAAGGTGGGGAGGAAGAAGGACCAGGAAAAGGTGAAGTTAGTAGGAGAGACTTTAGTGGAGTCTAGTTCTGTGAAGACCATTGATTCCCACTTTCCTCTATCTCAGAAATGATTGTTCTGTCATGGAATGTAAGGGGGTTGAATAGCATCCCTAGACAAAAGGCTATCCGGGAATTGATTAAGTCTTATTTTCCTGAGGTGGTTTTTATTTAGGAAACTAAGTTATCTATTGAAAGGATGCTTTCCACAGCTACTAAGATTTGTCCTAGAAGTATTTGTCAATGCATTGGTGCTCAAGGATGTTCGGGAGGCTTGGCTCTGTTATGGGATCCTCGCAAGCTGGTCCCACTCTAGTGGATATCTAGTAGGTCTTCTATTTCCATTGTGGCCACTTATTGTGAAACTGGTGAGACTCTTCTCTTCACTAATGTTTATGCTCCAACTGACTTCATGGGAAAATCTTTACTTTGGTCACATATAGGATATGTTCATTCTTTTGCTCCTTTGTTCCCCTAGATTATAGCAGGAGATTTTAATGCAGTTTTAAGTTTGGAAGAGAAGCATGGAGGTAATCCTAGGCTTGACCCTTCTGCGATCCTTTTGAGAAGTAATATTGAAAGTTTGAAGGTTGTGGATATTACACCTTCCAATGGTTTGTTCACTTGGAATAATAGAAGATGTGGGGCAGAGGCGAGAGCAGAAATGTTAGACAGGTTTCTTGTGTCCTGCTACTGGATGGCAGATTGTTGGAATACCAGATCGGAGATTTTGGACTGGAGAGGTTCAGATCACTGGCCAATTCTTTTGTCTGCCTCTAAGTTTTGAATGACAAAGGATCTCTCTTTTAAGTTTCAGCTTATGTGGTTGAGGGATGCTTCTCTTCAGAATCATATGCTTGCTTGGTGGGGGAAGGGAAGCCTGCTTATGGCACTGCTATGTTTTCCTTTGTTAAGCAATTACAGTTTGTTAAGTTTAAGCTGAAAAGGTGGAACATGATGTTTTTTGGCAACCTCTTCATAGCTAAGAGAGATGCTCAGCTGAGGGTGGACACTATTACTCATCAAATCAAAGAGTAGGGTCTATCTGATGGGCTATTTAGAGAAGAATCTATGGCGCTGAGAGAATTGGAAGAATGGGAGCTACGTGAGGAGATCTATTGGAAACAAAAAGCTTAGATCGATTGGCTTCAGGAAGGGGACAGAAACACTAAGTTCTTCCACAACATTGTAAAAGATAGAAGACATGGGAGTGCTCTCAATTCTCTCATGACAACGGAAGGGACTTTGGTTTCCTCTCATAGGGAGATTGCTCTTGCGGCCACTCGATTTTTTGGCAATCTATTTTCAGAGGACTCTGATCCTACTAGGGTTGAGGAGGATTTGGTGTTGGAGTGCATCCCCCCCATTGTCACTCCTGAAATGAATGAGGCTCTCATTAAACCTGTCTCTCTATCTGAGATAGAAGCAATGGTGTTTGGAATGAAAAAGGGTAAAGCCCCAAGACCCGATGGTTTTCCTATAGAGTTCTTTCAAGCTTTTTGGGATATTGTCAAGATGGACCTCTTTGAAGTGGTGCAAGAATCGTTTAGCAATAAGTAGATGCTTAAGGCTTTGAATGCTACCTTCCTTGCCCTCATCCCAAAAAAGGAAGGTGCTAACTCTCTTAACTCCTTTAGACCTATTGCTTTGTGCAATGTCATGTACAAAATAATCACTAAAGTGATAGCTGAACGATTAAAGCCATGGCTCAGTAATCTAATCTCTGAGGAGCAAGGGGGATTTGTTACAGGAAGATAGATTTTGGATGGGGTTATTATAGCTGCAGAAGTTGTGCACTCTATGGCGGCCTCAAAGGAGAAATCCATGTTCATAAAGCTTGACATGGCCAAGGCTTATGATAGGGTCAAATGGAGTTTTTTGCAAAAAGTTCTCCAGGCCTTTGGTTTTGGGAGGGAGTGGATTAGTTGGGTTATGAGCTGCATTACTTCACCCTCTTTTGCTATCCTGATCAATGGTGAACCTACTGATCTTTTTGGGGTGGCCAGAGGCCTTAGGCAAGGGGATCCTCTCTCCCCTTACCTTTTCATTTTGATGGCGGAGGGGTTGGGAAGGTTTCTCAAGTCTCAAGTTAGGCAGGGTCTGATTCAGGGTTGGAAGTGGGGGCATCGCATTCCTCCTTCTTCCCACCTCCAATTTGTGGATGATATGTCTTTAATGGGTGCAGCTAGAATTCAAGAGGCAATTAGTTTCCGAAGAGCTCTGGATATTTATGTGAAAGCCTCAGGACAAAAGATTAATGAAGAAAAGTCTCATATCTTTTTCTTCAATACCCCTGCTCCTATTCAAGCTAGGATTGCTCGAATCTTGAGGTTTCAAATTGGAACTCTTCCTTTTGTGTACCTTGGAATCCCTCTTTCAGATGAAAGATTGTCAAGAGGTGTGTGGCAAGAATTTTGGATAAGTTTCAGAGCAAGGTGAGTCATTGGACCCACCAGTGGCTTTCAACTACTAGTAGAGTGACTCTTTTGAAGTCCGTTGTTCAGGCTCTTCCTATCTATAGGTGTCTTGTGCAAACTGCCCCGACTGGTTTCATCAAGGATTTTGATTCCCTTTCCAGACAGTTTTTATGGATAGGTAATTTGCTTTCCTCTAAGTGGAGTCTGGTCAAATGGGATTATGTTTGTAGATCAAAGCAGGATGGGGGCCTTGGTTTGCGGAAAATGAGCTTGATCAGTAGGGCTCTTGCTACTAAGCTCTTTTGGAGATGGTGCACAAGCCAGGATCAAGGATGGGCTAAGATCCTTAATGTTAAGTATCTTGGTGGGGTGAATGGGAAAGATGTAGCAAGATACAATTTGACAGGAAGGGGATCCATGGTTTGGGATACTTTGAAGAAAGGAGCGCAGCTTGTCAAGAAGGGTCTTTTCTGGATTTGTAATCGGGGTTCAGAAGACTTGTTCTGGGAGGATTCTTGGGATGGATTCCCTCCTATCTTATCTCAATACCCCCACCTTCAACCTCTTTGTGATAATTTTCTTGCAGCTGGCTGGAATAAAGTTGAGGATTTTAAGGTGACTTTAAGGGTGGGTCGTGGCGAGGGACCCAGATGGAAAGAACCTTGTGAATGGCCTCCAGGGGGTTCTAAGGGCGAGAGGGAGACTCTTGCTAGGATTCTCGTAGGTAGAGCATGTAACTCTTTGAGCGAAGTTGATACCCTTGCTTGGGGACCTAATCTGAAGGGAAACTTTTTAGTGGCATCTAGTTATCAAGAGTTGGAAAGATTAGCTTTTGATAGGATTGGCAGTTCTTGGTGGAAGCAGGTTTGGAATAAGTCTGCTTGGCCTAAATGTAATTTTTTCTTGTGGCTAGTGGTGCAGAATAAATGCCTTACTTGGGAGAATCTTCAGAAGAGGGGCTTTCATGGGCCTTCTATCTGTATTTTATGTAATAAAAATGAAGAAAATAGCTCACATCTATTTTTCCACTACTCTTTCACCAGGGTTATTTTGCACTGGTGGTGGGAAGCTTGGGAGCATGCTTGTATTCATGCCAACTCTCTGGTTGAGTTCTAGAATAGTCTTGGTAGACCCCCTTCTAAGACCTCCTTTCTTGAGGTGGCTTGGGACATTGGTCCAGGATTTATTATCTGGCAGGTGTGGTTGGAAAGGAACCACATGATATTTCAGGATAAGTTGAAGATGGTGCAACAGGTGTGGTTGCAAGTGATAAATATGCTTCAGGAAACCCTGGCTACGAAGTGTGATCTCTCTGAGGATATTGATCCTGGAGATGTGTGAGTGGTTCACAACTTGAATATTTCTTGTGCTGGTTGTCGTGATGCCCTTTGTAAGAAGCAACAGGTTAGAAGCAAGCAAGCTAAAAGAAAGGTTTGTAGGGAGGGAAAGTGGTCCCTCCCTCCTCTGGGGACCCTTAAGATCAATACTGATGGGTCTTCCAGGGGAAATCCTGGGCATGCTGGGGTTGGAGGAATCGACAGGGATTGCTCTGGTGAGGTTATTTTCTTCTTCTCTTATTATAAGGGGTTACAGACCAATAATTACATGGAGGCGCTTGCTGTCCTCTTGGCTCTTGAAAGAGGATGTGCTCTGGGATGGAGTAAGATTATCTATGAGTCTAATTCCCAGGTGGTGGTGGATATGTTGAATCTACAACAAATGGAGAATATGGATTGGCATCTAGTTGTGGTGGGTAGGCAAATTCTTAAGTTGAGTGCTTCTTTGGATGCAGTCTCTTTCTGCTATGTTCCTCGCGAGTGGAATAGGACTGTTGATTGCTTGGCTAAGTGGGCTTCGGATTGCAGGGAGGGATGGATGGTGGGAGATTGGGCCCATCTGTCTCTGGATTGTGTTCAGGATCTTGAGAGGCTAGTCAAGGAAGATATGGATGATTAGTTGTGCCCCTTCGGGGGCTTCCTTTTGTTAGCGTTGTTTTCTCTTCTGGGCTTGTGGCCCTTGCTTTTGTACTTTGCTGGTTGATTCAATAAATTTTTACCCCTTTTTATAAAAAAAAAAAGAAAAAAAGTCCAACACATGTGAACAAAGTGAAGCGAAAAAGCCAACGCACCACTAAGTCCAACACGTGTGCACAAAGTGAAGCAAAAATACCAATGTATGCCCCTGCCTTAAGAAATTGTAAAAAACCATGTTGTGAGCAATTGCTTTATGGTAGAAAAATGATAAATTCCATGTGATAAGGATATGAGAGATTATTTGGAAAGCCCTATGCCAATGATATGTCTCCGAATAAAGCTGCCTCATGACAAGGGGTTTCCCTCAAATGCAATGTCACAAATAAAAGTTTAACTCATAAGGGATCCATGGATTTGAGATCAATATATATCTTTTCTATAGTGATATAATAGAGCTCGAAACTGACATCCTTCCCCAAATACTCATGGAACAACAAACATAACAGAAGAATGACACATAAAGAGAAAACAAACAATATTTTGAGTTAGCATGGAAGAGACCAAAATATCTCAACGCTTTGTATCATTCCCAAAAGGAAAACACAAAACCAAGAATGGAAGACAAAGTTTACAACATATAGAAGAATGAAGATACAAATAAAACAATGTTACAATAGAATTTTTTCCCTTATATCCTTGCACCAACAAAGAAATAAGGGTCATCCAAAGAAAACTCACAAAGAAAAAAGACACTCTAAGAAGCACAACACAGGAGATTACATCACATCCAAGAAAACACAAAGAACACAAAGAAAACACAACAATGAGTATTGCATGTACAAGCCAACCTAAAGCAAGTCATCTACATCCCAATCTTGCTCATCATATATAGAAGGAAAATAACTAGCTAAAGGGACTACAATAAGTTTTGTACTAGGAGCATCACCAGGTTCAACATGGTGGGTCACTCTCTTCAGGAGGATCATCACGGTTGCCCCCATCTAAATTCATAGACTTTGTAAACAACAAATTAAGCTCATTATGCACTTGTTCATCAATTTTAGAAATTCCATCTTCATCATCCAAATTTATCACCATGAGAGGTTTTATGACAATGCCAGTTGTGTGTTTGTGTTTCACTTCTTGTTTTGGTTCCATGTCTTGTTTTGGTGAAATTTGTAACTCTTCTTGATTTGTTTGCATAAGTGTTTCATTTTCAAGTATTGTTTTATTCTTTTCTTCCAACTAATGAGCAATAGCATGACATTTATTCATGCACTCTTTAGCATTTTTGTTTCTTCTTGCATGGTTTTCAATTTGTGATGAGGTGAGAGTGGGTTTCTCGAACATTGGTCTCTTTTCTTCCCTTAAGGGAGAAACTAAAGGAACCACTGGGGGTTGGGAAACCACTGTCTCTTTAGGTCTATACACTTGTTTTACCTTTGGAGGTACAAAAGGAATTATGCAATTGTCTCTTGGTATTTTATATGATATGGGTGGATGAATTGTGACATATTTATCTCGGTTACTTGGAAGGGTATTTGCTTTAGGAATAGGTTCATCCATGATTGGTGGGGTGGGAGGAACAACCATAAACCTATCATCCTTGGGTGGGATATTTCCAAGGGATAATTTGGTTATACGCTTTGTCTTAAACTTTTGATATGACCTGAAAAAAATCTTCACGAGGCTTAGTAGGTTCCATAGGTTGAGTCCAAAATATATCCAATTAAAAGTTTTCACGAGAGGTAAAAGGTTTAAATCCACTATGATGCACTGAAAAAATTGGTTTTCAAATTGGAATTTTATACACTTGTGAATAATCAATAGGATGGTATTCATGGAGCATAGCCATGGATAGCCTAGCTTCAAATAGAATTGGTCCAATGTTGGGATGATGGAGAATGATACATATAATCATTTCGGTCCAACTTTAAGAGGGAGAGTGATCCAACCTATCATAGGGCGAGCAAAACCATCATGAGTTTTCAACAATGCTTTCGATTGTTCATAAGATTCTTGATAAATTTAGTGCACAAACAAGAATTCCTCAATGATCATATTCTCTACACACACGGGATCAATGAGTATCCTAGTTGTAGACTTGCCATTAATACATCTATTGATATAGAGAGGACTATTGGGCACATGTATGGATGCATCAAAATGGGTGAAAGTGATGATGGGTAATAAGGTGGTTTGGCCCAAGTACGAGGTTGAGCATCAATGAGAATGGCCATATCTTGTAGACCATCCTCATCATCATTATCATTATTCATGTCATCAATATTATTAACATTCATCTCATCATTCTTGACATCACAAGCTTGCACAAATTTGGATGAATGGTTTGGCATAAATTTGAAAGTTTTTGTTAGGTGGAGCACTAGACTTATACCTTGATCATTAACACCACCCAACTGGATGTGATTAGAATCAATGAGGTCTTGAATTTCATGTTAAGATGCATGCATTGTTTTGTATCATGTCCATTTGTGTGGTGATATTAACAAAAAGATTTTGGATTGAAACTTGGAGGTACAGGTTTGGTTGTGTCCATGAATCTAATTAGATGCAATTGGATTAAGTTCTTGTTCAAAAGTTGCAACATGATGAAATGAAGAGAGTTAGGAAGTTGGGTGAATTGTCTATTTCTCAATCTAAATTGGTATGGATTTGAACTTATGGCTACAACGTGTGGTTTGATGTGGTTGGTTGTTTGAGGTGTACTTATAATCTTGATGGAGTTCTTGTTTTGCTTCTTGAATGGTTGATAGTTGTTTTGAAGTACAAATTTGTGCTTTTTAGTAGGATTCAATGAAGACATATCTTCATACTAACTAACTAAAGTCTGATAATCTTGAAGGGCCATACACAAGTGTATAAAGGATGTATATTTCATCAATAGGATTTTATCCCTTATTCCTAGTTGTAAGTTTTCAATGAACACTCTTTGAGCATCCACATCAGAGAGAGTAAGATTGATTTGTGAATAAAACAACTGATATCACCCTATAAAGTTCATTACCTTTTCATTTTTCCTTTGTTTGCATCACACTAAATCAGTTAGTGTAATTTTTGGCACATTTTTTACTTGGAAATGTTGGAGGAATGCATCAAAAATTTCATTGAAAGAGTGGATTGAGTTATTCAGAAATGAACAAAACCTTTCCAAAGCCATGTCTTTCAATGACCTAGGAAGGAGTTTAGCTAGGAGTTTATCTTAAAAAATGAAGTCATTACACAAAGTAGTGTATGCTGATATATGATCATTAGGGTCTCATTTACCATTGTACTTGTCAAATCGAGGCATCTCTATGTTTTGTGGCATTAGTGTTTTCAATATTTTAAGTGACATTGGGATTCTCTTGACATATTGTAATGGTTTTCCATTTTGGTTTTGGTTCAATGTGGAGATTTGTTGTTGAAGTGAGGTTATGTTTTGTAAAAGTTGGTTTATGACAGATCATTGCTTGAAATGTTTTGGGAATGGTGAATATGGTGGGATTGTGTATGTGGTTGGTGGACTACTATGTTGCAAATTTATGAGAGGGGATGAAATTTTAGGTGTAACATGTGAGGACCCAAAATCATAAGGATCCCCAAAACAAGGCCCAAGGTTGGAGTTATTCCAATGTTTTGTTGTATTGTTGAAGTGATAGTTGAATTTTTGTATGTGGGAATAGAGGATATAGTTGTGGGGAGGGAGATTTGACTTTCTCCTTGGCTTTGAGTGTATCCCAAAGCTTGAGTGCAACTAGCCATCGTGGGTATATTAGCATCAACTATACGGGCTAGGCTACACAAAACCTCTAATCCTTGAGAATCATTAATCAATTTCCTCAAGTTATCAACTATAGGAACTGCTACACCTACTAGAGATTCAGTGCTCAAATAGTCTTGAAGTCTCTCTAGATCTTTTTCTTTCTTTTTTTAATTTGTCTTCGGGAACATGGGAAATAGTAGTTTCAACATCTATGTAAATGGTTGATTGTAAAGTTGTCATTGGTATGGTAGCATTATGGATAGAGTCCAAAATGGGTTGAGTATATTGACAACACTTTGCATGAAAGAGATGGAAGACTCAGAATCCACATTAGATGTAACATCAACGTGGGATGCCATAAGTCTACAACTATGTCTCACCAAAGTATTGGGAATAGGGCACCAGGTCATGAAGCTCATGCAAGATTCAAAACACTAAGTGTACACAAGATGAACACTAAATAGTTAAATAATCATAGAAAAACAAGAAAAAACAAAAATTAGATAGCAGAAGCAGACAAAGAACACAAAAATAGAAACCTAGGAAAAATTTGTCTTAGTCAAAAGTATCAGGATAGAGCCACCCAAGGGCATCTATATCCTAGACTGGGCTTCAAGAAATTCAAAGTTTGATTATGTATGTTATTGTTTAAGGTTTCTAGGCCTATTTGTAAATAGGTCTAAAAGTGAACACTTTTTTAGAATTTACTCAATTTATGTCGATGTGATTCAAAATGCAAGTGTTGAAAATGTTTGAAAAATTAATGAAAATTTTGAATGCAATTTTTAGATCTAAAATGCAAAAATAATTTATTATAATGTGCCACAATCTGAAAATGATGATTTTGATGCAACTTTGAAACAAAATAATGTAAAAAATTTACCTTTTCTGAGCTAAATGAAAGATACCTAAATGAATGCAATTAAGAATTTCAAATCAAGAATCAACAAGCAAAAATAGAATGAAGACATAGAAATGAAGATATGGGAAAAATTTGGTTGAGCCAAGAATAGTAATACAAATCCACCCAAGGGTGTCCCCATCCTAGACAGGGCTTCAAAAATCTAAGGACTTTGTATTTGTGTGCAAGTAGGTCTGAAACTAAGTATTTTTCTAGAATTTGCTCAATTTAAGACAATGTAACTCAAATGCAAATGGGTAACAACACTTTAACAACAAATGACAATTGTGAATGCAATGTTGAATGTAGATCTGACCTAAATTATTGAAACTAATCCTATTGCAAGTAGGTCTGAAACTAAGTATTTTTCTAGAATTTGCTCAATTTAAGACAATGTAACTCAAATGCAAATGGGTAACAACACTTGAACAACAAATGACAATTGTGAATGCAATGCTGAATGTAGATTTGACCTAAATTATTGAAACTAATCCTATTGCAACCTATGATGCCATATGATATGCATTTTTTTTTTAAATTAGCTCTTTTTATGATGTAAAAATGAAACCCTAAGATGAGAAATACAAAACAATGTGCAATGCAAAACTTAGATCTAGGGTGAATTTCAAAAGGTATATGATGCTAACAAGTTAGGTTCACCAAAATGAAATGTTGGAAAAGAGGGATGAGGGTGTCTAGGTCTAAATGTAATAGAACATTAAGATTAAGGCCTCTTTTTCCTAAAATTTCATTTGAGATGCAAATCAACAAGGTGATTATATCAACTTTCAAACTTGGAGGTGAGTCAATCAGACCTGGATTTGCATCTTTGTGGGCCTTAGGGATGAATTGGAATTAATTTTCCTTGATTAACCTAATTAGACTATGTGCCCTAATATGAAAAATGCAAGATTTCGACAATTGATACACTACAATAAAGATTTACAGATAGATCTGAGAAGGGAAAAATACTGTGCACTTGTCTTGTAAATTTGAATTCAGTCACTATAGGAGGACATAGTTGCACAAGGGAATCCCTGTCCTTATAGGGCTATTACAAATATGTTTTTGCAATCTTCTAATGTCAGATTTTAGTTCTCAATTCCCACTTGTAAACTTGTTGGATCACTATCGGATAATTCTGTAGGTGAGATTCCATGAGTTGACAAGGTGTAGGATTTTGAATGCAACAATGGATAAATGATCTTAAAAATTCCTTCAATTCTCTCCAAATATAAAACCTACACATTCAAAGAGAGGGGAAGGGTTGTGCCATTTAGGGGCTTGCCTTAGTCAAACCCCATGTTAGTGTTTCCACTTCGACAATGACAATATCAATGATGAAATGATAAATGATAGGAAGGAATGATGAATCAACAAAGTGTTGCAACTCACCATCCTTCAATAGTTTCCTTGAAGGACTGAAGTCACGTATATCACCTCAAGGTCTTGGATCTTGCTTGCTTGATTGCTTGAATTGCTTGGAGACCTACAAAAGGGTTAGTCTTCACAAACAATGATAACATGCATAAAGTCACATAGGATTTGACATGATGTTTGGATCTTGAATTGCTGCAGTAAAGCTCTAAAATGTTGCTTGATAATGCTCTTGACAATAATATTTGCTCAATATTTTCTGATAGATTTGAAATGATGCAATAACTAGGTATTTATATGCAATTATACAAATTTCCAAAAATTAAATCCCGATAGTCAACATTTGCAACTTGAATTGGAATGATAAAATGCCAACACAAACATATATTTGAATTTGATGAAGGGTACTCCCCTTACAATCTAAAAATCACAAAACATATAATGGCACAAGCAAAATGCAAGAGGGAAAGCAAATATTTTCTATTATCACTGAAATGAAAATGAAATTACAACATTATATTTGCCATCACATAGGCTTTCTGATTACATAAATCTGCAAATCAGAGCCACCATCTACTCTGCTCTCGCCTCCCCCCTATAGCCCCCCTTTACATCCTTTATTTGGAAGGTGTAACCACCCTAGAATCTTCTGGAAAGTGTAACTCCTCAAGAAGATATTTTGAAATTTTATTAATTTTGGTATTACAACTTTGCGGAGTCATAACTTTTGATCCGACTGTCAAATTTTCAATCATAATACCTTTCTGGAAAGATCTCAAGAAAATGATATGCTAAAGGCCAACTACTTTTGTTTTCCACTAATTTTTTGGCCCATCTGAAGCTTCTAAGTGCCTCAAAATTGACCCCGAAGATTTTACTAGGATTTTTGAAAATTTAAATTTAAATCTCTCAAATGACAAATGGTATTGAAGTGATTTCTTCGCCATTGGATTCAATTTACCATTATGGAGGTCTATGTAAGATTTGGTGTCCAACTGTGCAAAAATGCAAACTTACAAAAATAGTAAACCTAACAAATTTAGCCCTTATTGAAAAGAATCAACATTTTTTGGGTGATGCAAGATTGCTCTTACACCCTGGATGCTCCTGCATCAAAATTTTGATCTCGAAAAAATAGGACAGAGCCGCCCAAGGGCATCCCTATTTTGGCCCTATTTTCTAGGGATTTAGGTGCCAAGAGAAAGGAATTAAGTATATGCATTTATTCATGCTTCAATTTATCAAAAAATGGTAAAAATGGGCCTTAGAATGCATAACTTAGGAAATTAGGGGTTCAATTAGGTCCAATAAATTAAGGGGGAGAAAAACATAGTGTGAAATTTTCAAGGGTGACAATTTTCAACGCTACAATAATTTCTATCTAATAAATAATGTATTTTTTAATAAAAATTGAATGAAATGTAATTTCTTTATGATTTTGTATTAATTTATGTATTTTTTAGATAGAGGCTAGCTCATGTGGGTTTTATTACATGTTATTTATGTGTTAATAAATTGACCCCAAGACCTATAGGACCATTATATAGCTTAATATATCTCTTAGGGTGTTGTAACTTAATTAACTAGCCTAGGCAGTAAACCCCTAGGATAGTATGTTTATATCAATGTTTTTAAAAATAAAATAAAAAAATTGGTAGGTAAATTGTTGCTAAGGGGTAACACCCATTGCTTTTGACTGGAGCTATGAACTAGTGAGGCCACATTCGAGGGACCTCATCCCCTCCATTCATATTCCTACGCCTGCCTGCATTCCCACCAAACTCCCTACAAGACCCGATGTCATTCCTCCATCTATTGCGTCTTCCTGCATTCCTGCCAAGCTCCCTGCAGGACCTGACACCATTCCTCCTATCTACTATGCCTACCTACATTACCGCCAAGCTCCCTATAGGACCCGACTTCCAATCCTCTGTCTGAACACCCCTTCTAGCTCCACCTCTCCATCAATCCCTCCAACTCTCATACCCTATAGTAACACATGTCACCCATCCCCTTCCTCTGTTTTCGATCACTGCCACCCTTACACAGGCATTCCTTCGTCATTTGTGCATCGTCCAATGTTCCCTTCATTCTCTGGCCAGTGATAGTTCATCCCACCTTCCACTAGTGGGATTAGAACTCAAGACAATAGGGAAGCAGCTGCTTGCAACTTGTTGTTGCACTGCGGGGTCATCCCCATTTAGATCAATGTTTTTGTACTTATAAATGTTTCAATATTAAATAAGGATTGATACAAGAGTTTCCTTCTCAGCATCACAATTAAGCTTGAGATAGGGACTCTACAAGGGCATATCTATAGGATATTTTTTCTCTTAGCATAGCTTGTCCTACTTAGCTTGAGGTGATCAACAAAATTATAAAACTTATAACCTATGTAGAAATAAGCTCATCATTGCTCTAGCATAACATGATCTAGGGAGTGTGTTCTTCCTAAAAAATTATTCAACCATATCATAGGATATCCTAGCTTTCACCAATACCATGTAGGTGATAGATGCCAATATCTACTCAATTCCATAGTGTTTAGATAAGGTTTTTCTAACATATGCTAAGAGTTACCCATCTCAAGATTTTAGTATTGGCACTAGTGTATCAATAAAAAGTGTGTGCCTCCTATGTTGTGTCTTCCTAAGATATAGTTTTCATGATTTTGATTGTTAAATTAGTCTTGGTGATTGATAGTATATAGACACTAGTCTTGGGTTTAGGGTAAGACCATAAGACCTTGATTATGTAACTTATCCAATTGTATGATGATGCAAATGATTAATGGGATTTTTAATATTATTAATGACTACTTGTGTTGTGTTTTTATAATTATGTCCTTTTTGTTGATGACATTAGTATGGATGCTTACTTCATTATAATATAGCTAACAATGAATTAGAAAAAGGATGGTACCTATGATGTAATATGGGAATCTTTGGCATTCCTCTTTTTAGTTTAGAGGTACTAAATGATTATGTGCTAGTGAACTAGGTAAGTTGGAATATTCTTGCAATAAGGTTGCAACAAATTCCCTTTCTACTAGTCATTTAACATGTATGTATGTGATGTATGTATAAGTTGGTCCCTACGAGGTTTGTGTGGATAAAGTCTTATATTTTTTAATGTGAACTAGAATGTCTCTTCTTCCTATAAATAAATATGTAAGCAAGGCCATCTTGAAAGAACCCTTGAGGATTAATTTTGGTTTTATGAATCTATCTTGTTATGCGAGCTAATCTTATTTAGGGCAAGATTGTGCAATTATGGTAGAGAACAACCATTCTTGCTATGGTTTGGCAAGGTTAAATAAATGGTAGTAAGTAGGGGTGGTTATTGTAATGTCCCCATTTTTAGCACTACACTTTTTAGTGATTGATGGCCTATCCCCGGTGTGATGTCGGCTAGTCAGAGGTAGAATTAGGGTTTCTGACTGCTTGGTGGCTTCTTTTGAAGATTCAGGGGTTTGCATCTTGGAGTTTGGGATTTTGGATTGCCGATTCTTTCTGGGTTTTCAAAAAGCTTCGCAATGGTATTGCATGCACTTTGATCCGAGCAACTTTCTGAATTTACTATTTTTAGTAAATTCTATTTTTGGTAGTAGTCCAGTTGGCATCAGTTCAACATGATTCCTCTTCAAGCAGTTCAGTCGATATTGTTGAATTCTGGCCTTTTGATGCATTTTTGGAGAGATAAGTTATTTTGATTTTAAAAATGTTATATTTTCACATTAACCCCTTGGCCTAGCAGTATAACTTGAAGTTGTTTTAAAAAGGGGGACTTCAAGGGTGAATGCCTCATTAGGAGGTAATTAAATATTTCTAAGGCCAAAATTATGTGAGAGCTTGAGGGGACGCCAACTTCAAGGAGTTTATTATTTATTAAAAGTCAAAAATACTGCCTTATGAAAAGGGACACCACTTTTGGAGGGAAATGGGGTCAAACACAAGTTTGAATATTGCTAGCTATTTTGGGCGCCCTTCTTGAAGTTTCTAGAAGAGTCTCTCAAATCTATAAATACAGGCCTTAGCTCTTCAGTTCAACATCTATTGTTGCTTATCATACAGTTATGTTGCTAAAATGCTTTCAGAGTTTACTTCAAGGAATGCATACCTCCTAGTCCCTTCTCTTGGTTTCGTGCTTGAAAGATAGCACCTAGCTAAGTTTTTAGAGACTGCTTCTCATCTAGACTAGCAGACAGAGTATCAAAGTTGGAGATTTTAGAGATTTGTGAGTTTTGCATTTGCTGATTAGGGTTTTGCTGAAATGGATTTTTATTTGTATCTCATTGTAGGATTTTTGTATTGTTTTGGGTATTGGATTGTTGAGTTTTGCAGCCTTGGGCGCCCCTCTATGCCAAGTTGCAAATTTTTTAGAGGTGTCTTGGATTTTATCTTGTTGGTAGAATATTTCTTGAGGTCGTACCATTCTATTTTGCTTGGAAAATGTTTAGAAAATAAAGTTACAAGTTTTTAGAGTCATTTCTTGATTAGAATCTGGTCGCCATCTTCATAGTGCTCATTTGCATTAGATTTCATGTCATTTGGACAAGTCTAGAGAGAGTTATGAGCATTTTAGTGAGTTACAGTGTTGTTGCTTATGCATTTTTAGTCATTGTTCAGTCATATCAGTTTGTTGGAGGTATGTCCATTGAGCTGGGTTGTGTTTGGAAGACCATTTAGAGACATTGGAGCTTGGAAAGAATAATATATTTCTTCACAATATTGATATAACACTATTTCTATGGTTCTTGGTAGATATTTTATCATATTGTAAGTTGATCAGTAGTACTCTCAACATTCTCATTTATCTCTTTCACTTTCTTATTGTATTTCCCGCTGAATAAGTGGAAGAGGCTAGCTTGCTGCCTATTTAATTTTAGTTAGTAGCCTTAGGGACCCTCTGACCATATGCTCACCATCTCTCGGCGCATTCTTGGTTAGAGTTACTTCAGCTCAGCATGCACAAGATCCTCTGACCATATGCTCATCTATCCTAGATGCATTCTTGGTTAGAGTTCATTTCCAGTTTTGTATTGTACCAGATCCTCTAACCATATGTTCATCCATCTTGGACACATTCTTGGTTAGAGTTATTTTCGCATCGTTTTGGTTTTGAAGCTAACCTTAATGGGTGTGTGTTGCATTGTAACTGTTATTAAAAAAAATTGAAAAAATTTGGTCTAGATCATTACAGTGGTATCAGAGCCAGGTTTCCTGCCATCCTCTACCCATCAAGGTTCAGTTGACATTTGAATGACAGAGAAATCAGTTTCTACACCAGAGGTCAAGACAAAATTCAGTTTAGTTTTCAGAACCTCTGAAGATGTTGCATTTTCTGAGGTCTAGGAACCAGGTGAAGTCAGATTTGACTATGGTGGTTGAGGAAGGAAAGGTTAGTTTTTCTACAAGGGATTTCATTGAGTATGCCGAACAGTACAAAAGATAATGTGAACATGAGGCTGTCATACTCCGTGAAGAATATCATAACATGCCAGATGAATATAGGAACAATGTTTCATTTGATTCCCATTTGAATTGTGTGGCAATACTAAGACCTGGAAAATTGGATATGGTCAACTGCATCAAGAAAATTATTAAAAAAGAAGTAGAACAAGCCTTGGTTGAAGGATCAAGGAAGGAAGAAGCAGAAGTCCCTATTTGTGATTTACAACCCACAAATAAGCAAGTTGAAGAAAGAAATCAGACTTCTAGTATTGAATATGGTACAAGAAAACATCAGAATGATCGTGAGCTTGATGAAGATACCTTGGAAAATGAGGAGTTAAGGGTAGTGCCCCATAATACTTCCCCTGAATTGCATGTAATAGGAAGTGATGAAGATCAGCTTGGTGAAAAGAACATAACAATAGTCTTGAGTCCTAATAAGGATTCATCCAATGAAGGTCTTGAGACGAATGACTTCACAGAAGATGCTGGTAGAACAATTGTGTGGAATGAGTTTGTTGAAGAAGAGCAAGCTGAAGGAAATATTAGTGGATTTGAAGACGAATCCAATGAGTTCATGCATGGTCATGTTGAAGATCTGATGATGAAATATTTTCTTCTTGTTGTTGACCCAACTTCCCAAGAAGTTCCACATGAAGAAATTGGTGACATACTTTCTCATGAAGGTCCCATAGAAGATATGGATGGTGAAGTTTTCAAAACAACAAGTATAGAAGGTTCTTCACTCCATTTCAGTGGTGACATTGTTGGACTTGGGTTTGACCAGCAAATTGAACCATTGGAAATAAATGTTTTTGAAGTCAGCTTAAGAGATTCAAGAGTTGACTTATTCTTTGAGTCAATACCTTCAGTGGAGCATGAAAATATTTTTTCCAGTTGACCATCATAGTCAACCCCTTGGCATTTGGGATCTGGGTGTAGTGGAATAAAGCCATGAGAAAGAACCTGTATGGGATAAGTTTCCCTTTGATTCTGATGAAGAACAAGAACCAAATTGCATTACAAATTATGAGGTGGCCCTTGGAGGAGAAGTTTCCTTTGAAGAAGAAGATTGTCTAACAAAGCTCCATAATGATCTCTTTGAAGTGGTTGCAGCCACTAAAGAGGAATATGTGGTTACATAAACTTTCTGAACAGCAGACAATTATGATTCTTTGATCAAGTTGGATGCTGCCATAATGTTTGATCAAGGAGAAGGTGATGAGGAAGAAGAGCTAGAAGACCATATGGCTCTTGAAGATGTAGAGTTTGAAGGTGTTACTAAACACAAATCTGATTTTTCAATGCATGAAGCTGATTGCAAACTTAGGGTCGAAGAAATTGTGGAGTATGTTCCTTTCCATGACATTGAGCATTCTCCTCTAGTTGATGGTGAAAGACAAGAAGGTTGAAGCAGCTATGATGGCAGCGAAGACATAAAACAAAGTTCTGATTTTGAAAAGCAGCCAACCAACAATCCACCATCTTTGCATATTCTTGAGTGGGAAGATCAAGTCAAAGAGTCCTTTGAAAGGGAAGTGCAAGTTCTATCTCAATTTGATCACACTCACAGTTTGATTGAAGATCTCTACTGGAAAGTTCAATTTGATGAGAGACTAAAAGAGGTTAAGGATGAAGTTACTCTCCCTAATTTGCAACATGTCAAAGACTCCTTGGAGACTTGAAATCAGAATACTTACACTTGATTGAAGATCATGATTGTACCTTCAAAATTGCTAGGAAGACCATTGGTGCTTTCCAAGAAAAGGAGAGTTTGGTTGATGAGCTCACTCTGGAGCTTAAATCAGCAAAGGACAAGTTGAAAGAAACTCAGTTGGCTCTAACAGAGGTTGAAGACCAGTTTGTTGATTTCAAACTTTTCAGGGAGTAAGAGAATGAGCAAAGAGTTGAAGAAATCAAGCAAGTAATTGGCGAGCTTGATAGTCTTCGAGAAGAGTTTGATCTTGAAGGTTTCACAAGAAAATCAGAGGTTGCATGTGCAGATTTGGATCAGCGAGGTGAAAAGGATGACTTCCAAGTCTTTGACAATCCTCTCTTTGAAGTAGGAGTAGAAGCAACTTTTGTCAATCCTCTCTTTGACTTGAGAAATGAATCATGTGGTGAAGTGACCAAGCATGAGGTCGAGTATAAACCCCAGTCTATGGATGCTTTGATATCATTACATGAGGAGGTGCCACATTTTGTGAGTAGTAATCTTCCAAGGCCTTTTGATAATGAATGCATAAGTGGGTTTGAGAATGAAGTATCTACATGGGAAGTGTTGATTCGAGGAGATTTCAACATCTTCGACACCAAGGTGTTAACAAAGCAAGACTTGGTAGCTGCTGGTAACTTCATTACAACAACAAGGAGCAAAGATTTCAGTCTTGTTACTCATGAAGTAGGGAAGAAAGATGGACCAGAACTTGGTGTTTGCATGCTTGTCAATCCATCCCTTTGGTTGAATGATGCCTTGGCACTTATTAGTCTATTTTTGGAGTTGGATTTGAGGTCATCTAATATTTCATGCTCCAATGTTGTTGAAATTTTCATGGATAGGCTTCAAGGGTTCACTAGAGGAGGCATCAATCTCTTCAGTATGCACTTGATCCTTACTAGCACTTGGGGATGCATTGAGATTACCTTGCATTGTGTTGAAAATCATTTTCAGTTGGGTATCTATGCTTGGGATCTTCAACTTGGCTTGATAGTGCTTATTACATTTGGAAAGGACTACTGGAGGAATAAGGATCAAATTTCTAGATTTGTTGATGTTGTTCCTTTCTTTTTCCACCACTTGATGGTTTCGTTTGTTCATCAACAAATGGATTGGAGAGGAATTTTGAGTATGGGTTGGAGAAATGAATGATTGGTTTCTCTTGAGAGTGATTCTTGGCTAAGACACATGCATATTTTGAGACACGAGTTTGCAGTTGGAGGCAGGCCAACCACCTCACATGGGGAGTTACTCTCATTCAGGAGAGTTGGTTCATCACTTCTTGCCAAAGGGCTGGTAGTTTTCAGTTGGACATTGCTCTAGTTTTTTTTCCTGCCACTTTGGAGGTGTCACCTTGCAGCTCGATGGTCATCTCACATGCTCACACTTGGGAATTTGAGTGGTGTTGTTGTTTTCCTTTGTGTAGGACTCTAGAATCAAATTGCACTACGCTGATCCCAACCTTGATCAACAACAATTATTTGTTCCTTCACACCTTTCCTACTCTCCAAATTCATCTTATGATGGTTTGTGATGTAAAATTTGACAGTTTACTCTCAGTGTTGGTTCAGGACAGCGAACTCTCACATGCTTTGGTTCACCATTTTGAGGCTCTTGGAGTGGGAACTGTAAGAGTTTTTAGAAATTTTCATGGTTGCATCAAAATAATTCAGGGGAGGCATAGTAGATTCATGTGGAGTCATGAGTTAGAATTTGATGAGCTCTTGCAAAGGATTGCTTCCCTCTTTGCAAGAAGTTTCAGAGAGGTCACATTTGCAATCATGGTTGTGCTAGATACCTTATGGAGGCATGTTGAGGATTATAGTTTTGAGTTGAGTAGACTATCTTCTTTGTTGCCTAGGTTTGTGATAGATAGTGGCATTGTTGGCATTGATGACTCAGAACGTTTTGGGCACTACGGTTTCCTTGTTGTGATCAGAGTAGTGCACCATTAGCATGGTGTGTCTTCCTTTAGACAAACATGGGACCCTGGGATCATACTTGTTTTGGTATTGATCAGTTCTAAATTTTATGGAGCTGTGGTGGCATTGCTTGAGGACAAGCAATTTTGGGAAGGGCGGACTGTAATGTCCCCATTTTTAGCACTACACTTTTCAGTGATTGATGGCCTATCCCCGGTGTGTTGTCGGCTAGTCAGAGGTAGAATTAGGGTTTCCGGTTGCTTGGTGGCTTCTTTTGAAGATTTAGGGGTTTGCATCTTGGAGTTTGGGATTTTGGATTGTGGATTCTTTTTGGGTTTTCAGAAAGTTTCACAATGGTATCACATGCACTTTGATCCGAGCAACTTTCTGAATTTACTATTTTTAGTAAATTCTATTTTTGGCAGCAGTCCAGTTGGCATCTGTTCAACAAGCATTCCTCTTCAGGCAGTTCAGTTGGTATTGTTGAATTCTGGCCTTTTGATGCATTTTTGGAGAGATAAGTTATTTTGATTTAAATAATGTTATATTTTCACATTAACCCCTTGGCCTAGCAGTATAACTTGAAGTTGTTTTAAAAAGGGGGACTTCAAGGGTGAATGCCTCATTAGGAGGTAATTAAATATTTCTAAGGCCAAAATTAGGTGAGAGCTTGAGGGGATGCCAACTTCAAGGAGTTTATTATTTATTAAAAGTAAAAAATATTGCCTTATGAAAAGGGATGCCACTTTTGGAGGGAAATGGGGTCAAACACAAGTTTGAATATTGCTGGCTTTTTTGGGCGCCCTTCTTGAAGTTTCTAGAAGATTCTCTCAAATCTATAAATACAGGCCTCAACTCTTCAGTTTAACATCTATTGTTGCTTATCATACAGTTATGCTGCTAAAATGCTTTCAGAGTTTACTTCAAGGAATGCATACCTCCTAGTCCCTTCTCTTGGTTTTGTGCTTGAAAGATAGCACCTAGCTAAGTTTTCAGAGCCTGCTTCTCATCTAGACTAGCAGACAGAGCATCAAAGTTTGAGATTTTAGAGATTTGTGAGTTTTGCATTTGCTGATTAGGGTTTTGCTAAAATGGATTTTTATTCATATCTCATTGTAGGATTTTTGTATTGTTTTGGGTATTGGATTGTTGAGTTTTGCAGCCTTGGGCGCCCCTCTATGCCAAGTTGCAAATTTTTTAGAGGTGTCTTGGATTTTATCTTGTTGGTAGAACATTTCTTGAGGCTGTACCATTCTGTTTTTCTTGGCAAATGTTTAGAAAATAAAGTTACAAGTTTTTAGAGTCATTTCTTGATTAGAATCTGGTCGCCATCTTCATAGTGCTCATTTGCATCAGATTTCATGTCATTTGGAAAATTATAGAGAGAGTTATGAGAATTTTAGTGAGTTACAGTGTTGTTGGTTATGCATTTTTAGTCATTGTTCAGTCATATCAGTTTGTTGGAGGTCTATCTATTGAGCTGGGTTGTGTTTGGAAAACCATTTAGAGACATTGGAGCTTGGAAAGAACAATATATTTCTTCACAATATTGATATAACACTATTTCTATGGTTCTTGGCAGACATTTTATCATATTGTAAGCTGATCAGTAGTACTATCAACATTCTCATTTATCTCTTTCACTTTCTTATTGTATTTCCCACTGAATAAGTGGAAGAGGCTGGCATGCCGCCTATTTAATTTTAGTTAGTAGCCTTAGGGACCCTCTGACCATATGCTCGCCATCTCTTGGCGCATTCTTGGTTAGAGTTACTTCAGCTCAGCATGCACAAGATCCTCTGACCATATGCCCATCTATCCTAGATGCATTCTTGGTTAGAGTTCATTTCCAGTTTTGCATTGTACCAGATCCTCTGACCATATGTTTGTCCATCTTGGACACATTCTTGGTTAGAGTTATTTCCACATCGTTTTGGTTTTGAAGCTAACCTTAATGGGTGTGTGTTGCATTGTAACTTTTATTAAAAAAATTGAATTTTTTTGGTTTGGATCATTACAATTAATACAACATTATTGGTGTTTTTTTTCTTCTACAAAACTAGTGAAATTGACATCTACAAATTTGGGGAAAATTTTGATAATAACAGTTATACAATAAAGTTTTAAAGTCTTGAAACGTTATCTCAAATACCATTCCCCATCACCAAATATCATTCTTAATCCTAAATATTTGAAAAACACTAGTAGTTTGTCAATTTGCATTTGTGTCTATTTTATAAAGTGTAGGCATGCACTATTTCTTGTAAATAATTAATGAAATTGTTGAATTGATTCCATAAAATTTGGTAATTGGTATGAATCTTGATACATGATTAAGTATGTTTGGCAAGGAAAATAATTGGTTGGGTATCTATAGATAAAGAGAGAGCGGTCATGTAGACAAGCATTTTGATGAAGAAGAGGATAAATTTAAGTGGTGTCATGGTAATAAGTTATAACAAACTATTCAAGTGATCATTTAGAAATGGAGAAAATGTGGTGAATGCCCCCTATTTTTAGGGGTTTGTGTTTGTATTAACTTTAGTAGAATATTCCTTTGTTTGATTATAGTGGTATACAACAGGTCATGCATAAGATATTTAGTTTTTACATTATTTTTTTTTTGTTGAGGTTCCATTTGTTTCTATAAGGGATTATATAAAAATGAAAAAAAAGATTCAATTGATTCAGTGTATATATAAATCACAAACAATTTTCTTATAATTTAATTGTAAAAACCATAAAACTATTGTGATGATTTCAATCCTACAAACAATTGATTTAAAAAAATTGCATAAATTACACAATCTTCCATATAATAAAAAATTATTTATAAAAATATATTATCTTCAAAAAATTGTTATAATAAAAAACTATGAAATACCCATTAACAAATGGATCCAATTGATAGTATTAAAGCATTCCATCAACCTAAACCAAAACTAAATGAAAATTATTATGTAACACTATCATAATATCCTCCATTTTTCCTATATAAAACTAGCAGTTGCACAATATTCAATGAGCAATGAAATAGCCAATAGGCACAGACTAATTTTGTTTTCCCATAAAGTTCTCCCCGTTGGCATCAACGTTTGACTGGAGGAGATCTCTCCTTATCTCTCTCTTTATCACTCCCTCTCTCCTTATCACTCCCTCTTTCTATTTCTATCTACTTATCTCTCGTCTCTCTATTTCTCTTCCCCTCTGCCTCCCTCTCTATTTATTTATAAGTATATATATCTCTCACTCATATACACACACTCCCTCTTTCTCCTTCTCTACCTCTATCTCTATCTCTCTATCTTTTCACCTATGTATACCTCCTATTACTTATCTCTATCACCTTCTTTCTCTCTCTCTTTCCCCTTCTATCTCTATCTCCCTATCTCTTTCCCACCTCTCTATCTATATAGATCATTATGTCTACCTCTCTCTCACTCACTCATCTCTCTATATCTTTCTATCTATATCTCTCTTTAATCTATCTCCCTATCTTTCTCCCTATACATCTATATACTTTCCCTCTCCCCCTTCTTCTCTCTCTATCTTATTCATTCTATCTCTCCCTCCATCTCTTCTACTTTGTATCTTTATCTTTATTTCTCACTCGATCTCCTTCTCACTCATCTCTCCATCTCTTTCTATCCATATCCTTCTCTATGTATATCTCCCTATCTCTTTTCCTATCCCTCTCTATCTCTCTATATCACCCTCTATCTATAACTCTTCCTCTCCCTCTCCCTCTCATCCCCGAGCTTCTTCTCTCTCCCTCTCTACATATATCTCCCTCTTCCCCATCTTCCCTCTCTCCCTTTCTCTCTCCCTCCCTCTCTCTATCTCTCTCCCATCTCTCCTCTTGCTCCCTCCCTATCCCCCTATCCATCTTTATATCTTAACCTCTCTCTCCCTTTATCTTTCCATATATCTCTATATCTATTTCTTTCTCTTCCCATTTATCTATATCTTCCTCTCTCTCTCTCTCTATCTCCCCCTATTTCTGTCTCCCTCTATTTCTATCTCCCTCTCCGTCTCTATTTGTCTTTCTCTACTTCTCTCTTTCCCTCTCCCCCTCTCTCTATATCTCCTTATATCTTTATCTTTATATCACTCTATCTTGCCATATATCTCTTTATATCTCTATCTCTCCCTCTTCCTCTTCTTCTTTATCTCATTATCTCTTCCTTTCTACCCATCCCTCTCTATCTCTCCCCTTTATCTCCCTATCTCTCTATCTTTATTTCTCCCTCTATCTCTCTCTCTCTCTATATCTAATCTATTTGTCTCCCTTGTCCTCTCTCATTCTATATTCATCTCTACCTCTATCTATTTGTCTCTCTTCCTCTCTCACTCTATATTCATCTCTACCTCTATATTCCTCTCTTCCCCTCCATCTCTAGAAATGTCCCCCTCTCTCTACCCATCCATCTCTCTCCCTATCTCTCCCCCCTCCCTCTTCATAGACCTTCATTGTTCTTCTTGATTGAAAGATTTTCTTTCACTCATTTTTAGAGACCTTTGTTGCACACCAATATCATTTTATGAATGGCCAACCAATTGAACTCATGTAATACACAAATTTATGCAAAAAATAGGCTTAAAGTTTCCCTAATTAACATTCCACACCTCTTCGGCGTACCCATTGCACACCAAGGTGCGATTGCTAATATTTATAAATATAAAACTCAAAAATTTAAAAAATCCTTTAAAAAACTCAATTTTTTTTTTAATAATTTCTTTGTAAAAAATCCTTAAAGACTCGATTTATTTTTTAATTTTTATATTTTCTCTATAAAATTTCTTTAAAATATTCAATTTATTTTTTATTTTTTATATTTTCTCTATAAAAATCCTTAAAAAACTCAATTTTTTTTCTTCTTATTTTTATATTTTCTTTCTAAAAAATCTTTTGGTTGTAACAATTTGTTTCTATTATAAATATTTAAAATTCTCAATTTCTGATTTTTATTTTATTTTATTTTTAATTTATTTTCTACAATTTTTTATCTTAAATTTATTTCCCAAAACCATACTTTCTATCTTAAATGCCGAGGAAGTAAGGGATTGTAATTATCTTTCCAATATTAGAGGCCTTTGTACTTATACTAATCAACAATCTAATGATTCTATAAATTTGTTATCTGGGAAAAAGAAATCTAGAATGCCTTTTTATAATATATTTGTTTAATGTTCTCTTTTTACATAACAGCATAACAGCATAACACGAGTTTTAACGTGGTTCACCATAAATGGCTACGTCCACCAGGAAAGCAGGGAATAATCTTGTATTATCAGTTTTTTCATACATGGACTGTATTCTTGTATTTATACAAAGTTAAGCTCTTCGAATACGAAGAGATTGGAGAATACGAACGGTCATGTGACCGTTGGGCTTCACATCCCAACACCAATACCCATCTCCCTGTACCTGCTGTTATGCCAATGAATTGAGGATCTCTTGGAATATAATAAGTTCAACAACAAATGAAGGGTAGGGGCATATAGTGAATTAATCTTATATTTTCATCACACGCATAGTTGGAAGAACCTACCCTTCCTTATGGAGAGCACGCCCTCTCTTTGGGGCGCTTACTCTACAGAGCAGTTCACGTGCCTTGTGTATACTTACACAGTTTGTATGCTGAACATCATCATACATTTTTAAAATATAAAGGATTTGCAGTAAGAAAGCCTGACAAATGGCTAGCTGGAAGTACAACATGATTGCAGCTTGGTATGGCCTTCTATTCTGTTAAGTATCTGCTGCCTTCTGAGATTAATATGGGGAGTCATGGAGAGTGGAATTTGAAGGTGGCCTGAACTATTGTCATCATTTGTTGGTTACAATATTAAATGAACAAAAAAAAACTAAATATGGGCCAAGTGACTACTTTGCAGTGAATGTTAATATGAATCGTCTGACTAGAACATTCATTTCCATTTATGCTCTTTTTGGTCCTAATCACTATTGTTCAACTAACAATTTAAAATCTTTTGCACAGTTTAATTGTTTCTTCACATTATATTATCTCCAGTTTTGAAACAGAGAAATGAGAAGTTGATGTTCCATTTATGACAAGCATCAATGTAATGGCAGAAATAGATGTTCCTGGTCATGCAGAATCTTGGTGAGATAATCATATGTTCTCAGATATTTCTGTTCATATGCAGCTATAGTGGTATTCATCTTTATGTCCATATATTCTTAATGTGTTTTGGTCCCTGTAATCACCCAAGTCCTGATTTTTTTAATTGCAGAGAATTGTTTCTCCTGCGCTGAAATGGCAGTGGTTGTATAAGGGAGGTGAAGAGAAGTCATCCTCAAGAAAAAACTCGGAAATTATTTTCAGCATTCTCGCAGTCTTCTCTGGTTCATCAGCTTGATTACGCATCTCCTCTGCTATTTTTTCTCACTAGAGATATATTATAGATGTCCTTCTCGTTACTTAGAATTTTTTATGTCTGGCCATGGAAGTCTGTGGAGACTGAAAGAGAGGAAGGACAACGACTCACTCGGACTGCATACATTCTGCTTACAGGTTCATCAGGGCATTTGCATCTACAACATTTGGAAAAATAAAATAAAAAATCCACAGAACTCTGCTTCATAACCGCATAAAGCTGCCACGTATGGTTTTCTTGGATGTACATTTATGAAGTTTGTGCATAGTACAGGGGCCTCCGGAGGAAAGCCTGAAACTTTTTTGCGGCGTCAGATTGGAGGAGATCCCGGAAATAGCCTATTGGCTAAAAATGGAAGTGTAACTCGCAAGATACCTAGGGGAGAAGACCCAGTATCCACTAGGGCGAACTTCGTGCAACTGTAGAATTCAAACTGTACATCGAATTGAAAAAAAAAATTATGGGTTTTTTTCGCTCATGAGTTAAGTGCTTATAACTAAAGTTTCAACTTTTGGGCAATTCGATCGAGTGCAGTAGCGTTGGATATGCACGCGGAGGTCAAAAAGTCACCTTTTAGAGGGCTGTCCCAGTAGCCGCTCGCTATAATTTCAATCAATTATAGCTGTTTTAGCCTTTAAAATCCACTTAAATCATTCACTTTAGCACTTAATGAGCGGCTACTGGTGTTTTTGTAATTAGTTATTCAATAAAATAAAGTTTTTTAATGGATCAAAGTGAATTTTTTTTTGGGGGGTTACGTGAGCATGGAGGTGGCGATAATTCAATGTAATGTCCCTGTTTTTAGCACTACACTTTTCAATGATTGATGGCCTCTTTCTGGTGCATTGTCGGCAGGTTAGAGGCAGAATTAGGGTTTCCGACATAGTTACCGAGAGACGCGTCTCCCTCCCTCCGAGACGCGTCTCAGAGACGGAGATGCGTCTCGGGTACCGGAGACGTCTCTGGAGACGCCTTCTACCGCCTGGAGACTTCTGTCGAAGTTTCCGGAGTACCCTGCCGTCTCCTGTTGCAAAAAATGACGTCTCCCGCAAAAAAAAAAGGCCTAAAATGTGAACTATGATTATGAAATATGAAGTATGAACTCTTTGACTCTTTGACGCAATGACATTTGTGTATTTAAAGTTAATGTTCATTGTTAAACTTTACTACTGCTCTTGTTTTGAAAGTTCAATGTCATCATATTTTCTATAAATTATTAATTTTTTATATTTTTAATTTTTATTTATATTAAAAAAATGGCGTCTCCAAGTACCCCCGTCTCCTATTTAAAAAAGAAGCCGTACTGGTACCGGTACCAGTCTCCCGTACTAGTACCAGTACCAGTCTCGCGGCAACTATGGTTTCGACTATTTGGTGGGTTCTCTTGAAGATTCAGGGTTGCTTGTTGGAGTTTGGTTGTTTGGATTCTGGATTCTTTCTGGGTTTTCAGAGAGTTTCGCAGAGGTATGACTTGCAATTGCATGAACAACCTTTCCAGACTTACTATTTTTAGTAAGTTATGACGGCTACATCTTGGAGTTTGGGATTTTGGTTTGTGGATTCTTTCTGGGTTTTCAAAGAGTTTCGCAATGGTGGCGCATGCATTACATTCTGAGCAACTTCTTGAATTTACTATTTTTAGTAAATTCTATTTTTAGTAGTGGTCCAATCAGCACCAACTCAGTCAACTTTCCTCTTCTGGCAGTTCATTGGGTAATTCTAATTTTTGGCTTAAAGGGGTTCATTTTGGAGAAATAAGTATTTTAAAGACAATAATGTTTTATTTTATAAAATAACCCCTTGTTCTAGTAATATGACTTTAAGTTGTTTTAAAGAAGGGGACCTTGAGGGGTATTTTCTCATGAAGGAAATATTTTATATTTCTAAAGTCTATAATTGCTCAAGGGAAAGTGGACGCCTACTTTGGAGGAGTTTATATTTTATTTTTTTAAAAAAAAGAGAAGTGATTTGTATCTTTCAAGGAAGGTACGCCATTTTGATGAAGGAGTCTTGGTCAAAGTTAAACCTAAAAACAGCTTGGAATTAGGGCGCACTTTCTAGAAGCCTCTGGAGTCTTCTCTTCAGTCTATATAGGGAGGCTCCCTCTCTTCATTTGGATCATCTTATGTCTTGAATATTGTTATGCTGCCGAAATGGTGCTGGACTGCTTCGAGGAATGAAAGCCTCCTAGCCTTGGCTCAACTTCGTGCTTGAGAGATAGCACCTAGTGGAGAAGTTTGCTTATGTTGAGTGGATTTGTAGTGAGATTTTGCATTGTAGAAGTTGTTTTGTATTTGTAGTTCAGTTTCTTGCATTTTAATCATAATCTGGAGTTGCTGATTTTGTATTGTAGATTGAAGTTTATACTCATAATTTTTTGGGAAAATTTATTTTGGTTCTGGGTAGTTTACCCATGCATTTTCTAGCCTTGGGCGCCCCTCTATGCCAAGTTGCAGATTTTTTAGAGGTGTCTTGGATTTTATCTTGTTGGTAGAACATTTCTTGAGGCTATTCCATTTTGTTTTGCTTGGCAAATGTTTAGAAAATAAAAATACTTCAATTTGTTAGCTGTTTCTTTGTCTAGTCTTCATTGCCATAATTATAGCTTTCATTTGCATCAAGTCTCATGTCATTCCGGCAAGTATTGAGTGAGTTGTGAGTATTTTAGTGGGTTTTAGGGTTGTTGGTTATGCATTTCAAGTTGCTGTTCTGTCATATCAAATTTGAGTAAGTTGCATTTTTTATGAAGGGTTGGTGTTAGGAAGTCATTCTAAGCTTGAAGGAAGTCATATTATCTATTGCAAAAATTGAAGAGCTTCTTATCCTTGTTCTTGCAGGCACTCCTATTACTTGTAAGCTGAACAGTAGTATTGTCAGCATTTCTTGATATCTCTCTTCATGTTTTGTAATACCCACTGAATAAGTGGAAGAGGCTGGCTTGCCGCCTACTATACATCCTGTAGTTGCAGTTATCTTTCTTATATCTCCGCCATATGGTAGCCCTATTTCCATTTTGAGTTGGGTAGCACATTCTTGGTGTTGAGTCAATTTCAGTTTGCAGCTCTGTTTAATATACTGACGATCCTCTTGCCATATGACAGCCTCTCTCTTGTTGAGATTGAGTGCGCATTCTTAGCAAAGAGTTACATTGTAACTGCTGGTTTGATTTATCTAACCCTAACAGGTGCTTCATTATTGTGTTCTTGGCAAAAATTGAAAAATTTGGCTTGGAATATTACATTCAATGGGGGGCGGTAACTGGGTCCTTTCCCCTAGATGCTTTATTTTATTGAGGTCGACCATGGATTGATAAGGATCCTGTAAAAGTCGAAACAAAGCATACAGAAGGAATTACATATGGTCAATCTTACAATGACAATATAATAAACAAGAAGATTGACATGACAATAAATAATGTATATTCTATTATTTAACCAAGAATACCATTTTATGGTTTTTTTAACTGTACATCTGTAACTGTTATCTTTCTGTAATACAGCCAAAAATCTTATAGATGGTTTGCACTCCTGCAGTTGGTTTTAGTTTTGTTATTGAAGAGGAAAATACTACGATAATGTGCTGTTTTTCTGTTTTTTTGCTTTTAAATAGATGAAAGGGATTGATTATTAGACAATATATTCACTTTGGTATACCTTGAGATATAAGATTTCCATTTTTACTAAGTTGAAGAATTGTTTTTATAATTGAGTAAGTTTTAAAGTTTTGTTTTAATTTATTCATTTACAGTCAACCAACTACATTAACTACCCATCATAGATTTTTAAATGATGCAGCAGTCTAAAGTCAACGAAACATTATCCCACAAGGTGGCAACTTCCTAACCTCTTATATGAATGAAAGACGAGTCGCCAACAATTGCTGGAACGTCATAGAGAGAACTTCGGTATGAAATATTTGCTTTGAGGTTGGCTTCCCCTTATAAAAGAACATCGGTATAAGAGGCTATATAGGACTGCAAGTTTGGTATAGTTTAGGACAATGGCCCATCCTGTATCAACAGATGACATAGAGTCATTCAGAGAGGAATTGGCTGAAGTTGGAAGGAGCATGAGACTGATAAGTAGTAATAGTCCGAGCTTCAGAAGCAGGAGGAACAGTGGCATCTTCAGTCAAGCATCCTCTTCTCAATTCAATGATGGACAAGATGTTTTAGATGATGAGGAGGCCCTACATTGGGCAGCCATAGAAAAACTTCCAACCTATGACAGAATCAGAGCTTCTATCCTCAAGGAATATGATGAAGGCGGCATAGTCACAGACAGGCGTATTGTGGATGTCAAGCATCTCAAGCCTCTGCAGAGGCATCTTCTCATTGAGAAATTGATTAAGGACATAGAGAAAGACAATAAAAAGTTGCTTAAGAGGCTCAGAGACAGAATAGACAAGTAAGTAGCAAGTGTTCTTTCCATTGGGATAACTTTAGGAAGAGCTTATCTTTCATCTAAATTTGCAGGTATATGGAAAATAACTTTACCGCTTGGGCAAATAAATGCAAACTTGTGCGAAAGATAAGCTGCTGTTAACTGATATAACCAAAAAAAAATATTTAGAGCAGCCGGAAAATCTTAACATGGTACCGTCTGACTTTGGTTGGACGAATCTTTCATGGCACCGAGACATATTTTAGCATAGATGCATGGAAATCATTTTTTCTTTATAATGGATTCGCAAGCGCTAGGTTTCGTGTCCATTTTTCGAAGATTTGAGTTTTTAATATTTTTCATAGCATTAACACATTACGATCTTCTTTAAAGTTCTGGGGCACAGTGCCACGTTGTCATATGTTATCTCCTAGATTTGAATGTTTGGCATGAAAAATCAATTTATCATGTTTTATCTGCACGTTTTGCAGAGTGGGCATAGAGATGCCAACCGTTGAAGTAAGATACCAAAACTTGACCGTTGATGCACATTGCCTCGTTGGTCGTAGAGCTCTTCCAACACTTTGGAATGTCGTGAGAAATGGTTTTGAGGTGTGAAACCACTCAGTTCAGCTTTTTTTTTTTTCATTGGAGAACTTTACACTGTTAATAGATTACTGAAGGGGATTGACTTCGAAGCTCTAATCAGTAACTCTGGAGCTTAATTTAAACAAAGTATTGTTAAGTACTGCAGTTTATAATTGTTCAATGATGTCTGGGAATGCTAATGTTAGGTATATTTGTTTGAATTTAGGGAATTCTGGGCATGGTGCATATTTCTCCAGCCGAGAAAGCAAAATTTACCATTCTAAAAGATGTTAGTGGTGTAATCAAACCTTCACGGTAAGTCATATCTATGTTGGATGTCCAACTTATGTTAGGCGTGTTGAGGATGCATGTCTTCTATGATGGGAAAATATTAAGCTAGTCAGCAAGGCATGGTGACAAATTGGATGTGGCAGGCGAAGATTGACTGTGCAAGTAGTCAGGTAGATGTACGAATAGGTGAATATTTTGAGTGGTCAGATAGATGTAGGAAATTATGTCAGAGAGAGAATGAGAACGTCTGCAAGAGAAGCTAGAGAAAACAGAGATGGTAGAGAAAAAAAAGATGGTTAAGCCCTGGGATTGTGCAGTGGAGACAACGAAATTTGTGTGAGGTTAGCTGTAGAAAATTTGGTGGATAAGTGTAGTATACATTCTTTATTTAATAGAGTGTAGTATACTTTCTTTATTTAATAGTTTGGATGGTATCAACCTCATAAATAATTCTTTGTAATTTTGAAAAAGAAAATTGGGTGTTATTTTGTGTATTTCACTGAAACATTTATAATGGTTTTTCTGCTTCTTGAAACTGCTGGATATTTTTGTCCATTTCTGTAGTTGAGAAAGCTGAGGAAGAATGGGTATGTGGTATGGGTTTCTAGGTGACTCAACATTCAAAGCACACAATTTTTCCTGTTTGTATTTTCTACTAGTATCCTTTAGTGACTTTGTTTTGGTTTATCCCTTTGATCCCTCTAACTTGAACTACTTGTTTGTCACATATTGTCCTGGTGTTCTTACTTGTCATTTCAAGCATGTATGTTCATCATGAAAAAAGGATTGATTTATTCATAACACAGTGAACTAATGCGCTCCGATCTTCAATCATAAGGTTTGAAAATTTAAAAACTACCTATTTTGTGGTCTTCCAATGAGAAATTCCTACTGGAGTATTTGCATCTTCAGAAAACACACTAGTCCAATTTATCTCTGAATTTGTATTGGGATTAATATTTTCATCTCTCTGAGCTACGATACTGTAAGTGCATATAGCCTTTAGTTCTCTGTATGACATCATGAATTCACCAAAATAAGGTGCACTCCCATCAAGATCAAAAATTAGTCACTCTCATTAATGTTTTGTTTCAATAAGGGTAAAAAAAGAGTTTTTGAAAGGGTTCAAACTCTTTCACAAAAGAAAGTATGGATAGAACATTGAAGCCCACAAAGCGAAAATACAAATACAACAACAAGCAGCAACTAGGCTGCAAACCAAAAGCTAACAATACAACACAAGCAGCAACTCTAAACCTAACAGAACAGATCCAACGGCCCAGAAAGAGACTAGCTAGGTGGCTTAAAACCATAGAACTCAAGAGACCTATGAATACATATTGGAGTTCTACCCACCAAATTACTGAAGCAGAAATCTAGTCTCTCTTTTTTGACTGTCAAACCAAGATTTTTAAATTTCAAAGGAACACTTAAGGATCTTATGCCCGTGTGACCAAGAGAACTTGAACCCTATATTTTTCTTTTTTCTTTGAACTCTCATTATTAACTTTCATTATAAGGTGTACATTTGTTTGAAAATCAATGGCATCAAAACAGCTGCTTTCATCTTGAAACCACACAATCATTTATTACATCCTTTAAAAGCTTTACAACCTAGCCAATAAGCCTTAAACAAAAATAGTATTTCCTTGTTTCGTCCTCTTCTCCATGGGTCGGCATGTTATCTGCACTAGTTCTTTGTTCTTACTAATTTCAAAATACTAGTAAAACCATTTATTAATTGCTTGTTCTTTCTTGGATCAAGGTACATGAGGTGGTTTATTACTGTCTCCAATAGGGCACAGCTACTTTCACTCTACTGCCTCCCTAATTATTTAAGCATACTGCTGAAAACAAAATATTGCATTTCACTGTTCATGCTCTGGTCTTGTTCTGCAAATGATCAGATTTACTCTCTGCCATCTTTTCTCATCTATTTATTCAACCAGTGGAGAAAAATATTCCACATCGTGATTGTTAACCATGTCGAGTGGGGTTGTGGATACAATCTACAAGGTCTTATACTTCAATTACTTGTCTCTTCCTTGTTGTCCTACTCGAAATAAAGCAACCTCCTATGCGTCAATTGGTTTCTGTTCAATGCACTTCTGGGTCCTAGTGTCGCAGGGGGTGATGCTTCCACTGTGGAACTAGATAGGTTACACTTTTGGGGTATAATATCTATGGTATGTTCCACCATGTTTATCTATCAAACATAACATAGTTGTCTCCATTTCTTTGTATGATTCTTTCTCCTTTTATCAGCTTTTTGTAAGAAAAAAGAAGCTTGGGAAACATGTACAATAGTGGTACATATACAATCTGAAATAAAAAAACAGAATAATTAAAAGAAAAACCAATCCACAGTATTTTTACCTTGAAAATCCTTTTTGGATAAAAAAACCTAGCAAAGTAAAAAATTTCACTATTGCAAAAACTCAACCATTCTTCAATACAATAATAAATCTCTTACTTCATTCTTAAGCATGTGTATATATAAATAAGAACATTGAAAGCTATGTTACACATTGTATGAAAACATGCAAAAATAACATGAGTGCTTTAGTACATGGGAGAAAATAGAAAATAGTAACTTTTCACAATGTTTTACGGAGTATTTTGTACGTGAAACATTTCCAGGAACAAAATAGGGGATGCTTTTTTATTGTATTTCTGATAACAAGGGATAAAACTAAGAATGTGAAATATGTAAATAACAAGCAATCTCCATTCCTGATCTTGTATTCCAAATTAAGGAGGCATTTTTGTATAAATGAACCATAACATATGCCAAATAGTGTTCAAGATGATGTCTATTCCAATTCTTCTGCTTTCTTCCTTTTACTTCTTTGGGTTGACTCTTAAAGTTCGGATGAATATTTTCTTTTTTACTTAACTTTTTATAATTAGCAACTTTTGTATGTAATTTATTAATCTATTGCAAAAACAATTATATTACATCAACTATAGCTGCTTGCATAAGATAGTGCGATCAGTTTCTAACTTTTGACTTATTTAAATCTGATGCAGGTTCACTCTTCTGTTAGGTCCACCAGGGTGTGGAAAGACAACCTTGCTCCGAGCTCTTGCAGGGAAATTGGACCCAAAAATGAAGGTTATTATTATTATGATATTCCTATATTTTAGGCTTTAAGGCTTGGTTAGGGACTGACCCAAATATACTTAACATGTTTAATGGCTACATTTGTGGAATTAAATAACTCTGTATTTAATTCAAAGATTTTCACCCTTCTTGTAATGCATGTTGTGACAGATGAGAGGCCATTTATCATATAATGGATTCCAATTCAATGAATTTGTCCCTGGAAAGACATCTGCTTACATCAGCCAATATGATATGCATATTCCAGAAATGACTGTTAGAGAGACATTTGATTTCGCAGCTCGTTGCCAAGGAGTGGGTAGCAGGCCTGGTATAAATTGTCTTCATTTGGATTTCATTTTTCTAGTTATTTCAATGTCAATGGTTGCACCTAGCATGATCATCACTGAGCTAAAATAACCAGTAGGTCTGAAGGCTTGTTAGTTTTTGTAATGTAGAACTTCTCTTAGAACTTGGAAAAAGAGAAAAAGAAGCTGGGATTCTCGCAGAGGCAGACATAGACATATATATGAAAGTGAGTGGCCAATGGCACTTCTATTTTCAATGTTGAGAGACTATAAGTGAGTTTGCAAAATTTATTTTCTATAAATTCAATTATTGAAATGATCCTTTACTGTTTTCAGGCGGTTTCAGTCGAGGGCTTGAAAGAAAATCTTCAAACAGATTATGTTTTGAAGGTGAGGATTTTGTTTCTTTTATAAATGTCTCATGTTCGGGAGATATTATTCAATGTTATTTCCTATGGATCAGCTAGTACTGTAGGAGCTCCGATGTTTATGATGCTAGGATAATCTACCACTGAGCTACTGGTCCTCTTTGTGACCAGGGGTTTTTTGGTAGACTCCTGATTACTGTTCAGGAACAGTTCATTTCTCCAACATTGAATAGTGCAAACCTTAAAAAAATAAAGCATTTTGTTTGGTCTGATATTGATATTTACTATATATGATTATGAAATGATCCTTTCAGCCATAGTGGTACTCCTTGAAATGTTATCCATTCTATTCCAGTTCTGGTGTTTTACAACCTGCATTTTTCTTTTTAGATCCTTGGTTTGGATATTTGTTCAGACATCAAGATTGGTAATGCCATGATAAGAGGAATTTCGGGAGGGCAGAGGAAAAGGGTAACAACTGGTAATGGTATCACAATTAGTCTTTTCAAACTCATTTCATAGTTTATTAGTGTCTCAAATTGATTGTGATCCATTACATGTCCAGGGGAAATGATTGTATCTCCAATAAAAACTCTCTTCATGGATGAGATATCAAGTGGCTTGGATAGCTCCACTACATTTCAGATTGTAAAGTGCCTTCAACACTCTGCCCACATTATGGAGGCAACTATATTGATATCACTCCTCCAACCAGCACCGGAGACATTTAATCTCTTTGATGACATAATCTTAATGTCAGAAGGGCAGATAGTGTACCATGGGCCCCGTGATCATGCATTAGAGTTCTTTGAGAGCTGTGGCTTCAAGTGCCCTGAACGCAAGGATACTGCAGATTTTCTCCAGGAGGTAAATATATATCTTATCTGCATGCTATTCTCCTGATTTATCATCATACCAGTCATTCAAATCTATTGTATGAAACTGCAGGTTACCTCTCAAAAGGATCAAGAGCAGTATTTTTATAACAGGGAAAAGCCATATGTATACTTTACAGTCGAGCAGTTTTCTAAAAGATTCAAACAGTTCCATGTTGGACAAGGGTTGTCAAAAGAATTGTTGCAACCTTATGATAAGTCCAAAAGCCACAAGGATGCTTTGTCTTTCAGCAAATACTCATATAGGAAATGGGAAATATTCAAGGCATGCTTTAACCGAGAATGGCTACTTATGAAGCGAAATTCATTTGTTTATATATTCAAGGCAGTACAAGTAGGTTCTCCACACCTATCTTCTAGCTTATAGCCAAGATAGCCACTTCTTATGGAGCGTTTTATAGCTTAGACATGACAATGAGTTTGAAGATGTATCTATTATATATCATAAGTCATTCACAATATTTCAAAATAGAGTAAAAAATCTCAGAACCCATATTTCATGCTGCTGGACTGCCATAAGATTTCAATGATTTATTTATAATGATTTAATAGAGTAGATTATATATTTTTAAACACCCACTTTTAGGATTTTTATTACAGTTTCAATGAGCTTTTATATGGAAGGTTAAAATATGTGGAAAAATACAATGAATTTGATGAAATCCACCATATTTTGTAACCTTGCATATAACCTAGATTGAACAGCTAATTCATTTCTGAAGCAATTCTCCATTGCAGCTTCTTGTAGTTGCATTTATCACAATGACAGTCTTCCTTCGGACACAAATGAAAGTTGACCTGGAGCATGGAAATTATTATCTAGGAGTTCTATTTTTCTCACTTCTCTTCCTAATGTTCAATGGTTTTGCGGAGATGTACATGACATTGTTTCGGCTTCCAATATTTTTCAAACAAAGGGATCTTTACTTCTATCCAGCATGGGCATACACACTTCCAGGATTTGTTTTGAAGATTCCACTCTCATTGTTGGAATCATTTATTTGGACCTCAACAACATACTATGTGATTGGTTACTCCCCTGAAGCTGGCAGGTCTGTATGAAATGTACTTCCTTATCCGTCTTCCTCTGCATCATGTATAGTTATCATGAAAATTAAATAAAACTAAGATCCATTTTAGGCCTCTATGCTCATCTCTCTCTGGACAGATGCACACATTGGAATACACCTTGAATGCTTGTAGAATGATAAGGGAATCTTTTTTTAAATTTAAGTACCTTGAAAAAGCAACTGCCTAAGATGGAAAGAGTCTATTAATTTTTTTTGAAGAGATCCACAAAAACCGTGTAGAAGAATAAATGAGTTATATGTAATCGAGAAAAAATAGTTAGATAACATTTCTTATTTTGTATACACAGTTTCAAGTTTGGGCATTGTGGTAAATATAGTAGTGGGAAGGCATTATTGTCTTAGCACAGATTTCATTGCTCTCTCAATATTCCCCAGATCTCACCCTAACTTTGTAACAGAAAAATCTTTGGTTTATTTAGATGCATCTACTTTACATCCAATAGTTTATGTATAGTAGTGGGCGGGCATTATTGTCTTAGCACAGATTTCATTACTCTCTCAATAATATATCACCCCAGATCTCACCCTAACTTTGTCACAGAAAAATCTTTGGTTTATTTAGATGCATCTATTTTACATCCAATAGTTTACGTATATCAATTTATCTTGTTCTTCCCTCGGCAATTCCTCTTGTTGGTTGGGAATTCAGAGGGATCTCCCCTAATGTTTCCATTTTGGATTCTATTCTGAAAAACCTAATCAGCTAATTAAGGTCTTTCAATACACCTGAAATCAAGATAAGGATATTTCAACAACTTGCTGTACTGTTAGAGGAAATTTTTATAAAAACAAAACATGTGTAATCAGGTCATCACTGTAAACTAGATACAGTTTATCTTATCTTGAGAAACATTTGGCATTAATATTCTTATTAATAATACATAAGTGGTATGACTTTTGCTTTTGAGCATATTGAATTAGAACACCCTCTCTCTCTCTCTCTCTCTCTCTCTCTCTCTCTCTCTCTCTCTCTCTTCCTCTAACAACCATCTCCATCTTACAAATGATTTACCATGAGCTATTCATGAAATGGTTTAACAATTAACATCCAAGGTAAAAGAGATATACTTTTTTTTTCAAAATATGAAACAATTAACATTCAAGGTAAAAGAGATTTTTTTTATTTTTTTTTTCAAAATATGAAACATGCTACTGCTTTCTATTTGCATTTAGAAAGTTCAAAACATCCATAACTACTTTTCCAACTGAAAAGATTAACATCATTTACTTTTGTACCATAATTCAATGATTTCAATAAGTGAGATATAAACAATAACTTAAAGTAAATAATTTCAATAAGTGAGCTATAAACAATAACTTAAAGTAAATAAGGTCAGAGATCCATATCTGGTTCTTATTGTCTTCCAAGACTCGGCATATCATTTGCAAGAGGGAGAGCATCACCCAGGTGCTTTACCTCCAACCGTGGACTTAAGTGGTCCTTCGCACACCTTCCTAACTAGAAATGGCCCTGCCCTTCAATGAAGGGATTAGTTAGGAACCCTCTTAGTCTTCCATCTGAGCTCTAGTGTTGTGCTCTACTTAACTAATGCTGCCACACAACTATGGAATTTTTCCAACTATGTACAACATCTCTGACTAGCTAAGCATCTAGGTCACAGTGAACTGACAAGTGCATGCAGAGACAACTGCATTCACTATGGCCATAGTATTTGTATCAAAGATACAATCGCTACTAAGAGCGAAGTCGTTTGTTCACCCACCCTACTTGTCTTGGAAAACCTCTCCTGACCTAGGGTAAACTGGAACTACCGTTCCACCAAGTAAGCAATCACAGTAGCTTGTAACATGACATAACTTATCACACTAAGTATAACTCAACTGAGTGATAAGGTATTAACCCATTCCTGAACCCCCGTGTTACATGGCATAACCTTCAAGTCTTGGCTCCTGCCATTGGTTCAAGGTAATAAAATATCAGGGTTTTTTCCCACATAGCAGGTTACTAGTCATTCCTTTATCAAACTACTATCATGACCTAAATGGTCATAGATTATAAAGAACTTTCTTTTCAGCAACCCTCTACTGGGTGTTATTGTACTTAATATGAAACCCTATAAGGGTTGGGCCTCTAATATCAAAACAATTTAATGCACATTTTATTTATCACAAGAGATCAAGGATTCTATTATATAGCCTCTTAGGAAATCTTGTAATTATGGCAACTGATAGTGCTCATTAATTGTACACCCCACATTCTTTATACATGACGCAACTTTTGTAACCAAGAATTCAGCTTACTATTCTTTGTCTACCCAAGTGAGAGCTTAACTAGTGTTCACCATTCACACTATTCTCAAACATTCATGATCCACAATCTATTTTCCTTACTAGAAGAAGTAAGTCTCGAAAGCTCTAAGAGACATTCAAGATCTTCCAAAACAAGGAAACATTCAGAAAAAGTATTCACAACATTTAGTTTTCTTTAAAAGTGAGTTTCATCCATTCCAAGGATTGTCAAAGGAAAAAACTAGGATTGAGTCTATCCGACTCAACAACATACAAGAACTCCACAAAGCTATGCAAATTATTTTTCTTTCACACCGCACACAAGAAAAGACCATTCTAAATCTTGTATTGCTATGGACAAACTAGATAGAATATTAGCGCAACACTTGCCTACTTATAAGTTCAAAGGAGAGTAGAGTGCTGATTGAATGCAAAAATCGATGAAGATTTCCTTAGGCGGCTTCTTCCTCCACCCACAACTACGTTGCAATTGTAGTAGCTAAGAAATCCAGTTCTACTCAACTTACTCCATCTACTCCCAATATCTTTTACTAAGAACAATAATACTGTTTATTGTATCAAATCGTTTCCTTTCTTCTGCACTTAAAAGAGTCGACTTGATCTAGATAGCTTCCTCTATCCTTACTTTAGCCAACCCCTTTCCCATCCTCAATTGGCATATTTATAAGTTTAGATTTGATCGAGCCATGATAGTTACCCAAACAGTTGCTTCAGGATGTTTTTCTCATAACTCCCATGGATTTACCCGATAAGGTCAGCAAGAAATGGTTTAAAGAGAAGTAGTTATTAAAATCGGTTTCCAGGGAGAATAGCCACCATCTCTCATGATTACAACGATGGCTAAAAGGAGAAGTTGGTTAGAACAATTGGTTATCAAATCGGTTTTAGCCAATCCTCCAATCTCTTTATTGAGTATTTTGATATGAAAGGAGCAAGATTGAATAAACATTAGCCGGCCCAACCATTGCCAATGTGGAATCTAACACAGTTCCCATCGTGGCAATTCATAAGTCTCAAAGCATTCTTTTTGCTGACTATCGAAGGCTATCCAAGACCTTACAAGGTTTTTAAAATATTTGACAATTAATAAAATTACTGCCGCTCACGATAACTTAGTCTCGTGACCTTTATGGCTTAATTATCATTGAAAGTACACTACATGGATTTAAAAAAAATATGCAAAACAATTTCACAACTCTTATATCTTACAAGCTCCATTATTATGAGTGGAGCTATTACACTTATTATCGAGTTCCTTTTTACAAGAAGTCGAGCAATAATATCAGCTCCATGACTATAGTAGCCAATTTAAAAATCATTTAATATGATGGTAATAACTATTCAAAAAAAGTACATCTTTCACATGAAAATATGACATCAATTGATACTTAACAGCATCAAGTTTCCACAGTACATGATAATGTCTTGCTAGAATTTTTTGGATTGAAACAGTGTAAATTTTTTAAATCAACGTTTCAGATCAAACTCCATGATCCATCATCAAGATTATGCATGCAACAAGAGAAAGTAATGAAAGAGATAGCAGACTAAGAAAGATAAATAGGTGTGGGGTTGAGAGGACTTGAGGGCAATAGTTAGATTTGACCAAAAAATTAATTAAAAACAATCCCTTATTAATACTAAAAAGGAAACAATCCCTCATTAAGTTTATTTCATTAGTTTCCTTTTTAGTATTAATAAGGGATTGTTTTTTATTAGTTTTTAATTATTTTTTTGGTTAATTCTAACTGTTTCCCTCAAGTCCTCTCAGCACCACTCCTATTTATCTTTCTTAGTCTGCTATCTCTTTCATTATTTTCTCTTGTTGCATGCATAATCCTAATGATGGATCATCGAGTTTGATTTGAAATGTTGATTTAAAAATTTACACAGTTTCAATCCAATTTTTTTTAGCAAGACGTCAATTGATATGTCAAAACTTGGCATCATTGCCACAATGAAATTATCACACCAATACATTTATCGAATAACACAAATATAGACATGAATATGCATATGCATGCATGGATTGGTTTATTCGTATGTGAACGTACATGCACATATGCAGGCACATAGTTTCGTCTACGTACATGCATATGCGTCCATGTATGCATACACACAATCCGCATATGCATATGATGACTTTCCTCATGAGTAACATATCCATATGTATATTCGTTCATATGTATATATATATATATATATATATATATATATATATATATAGAAACAAGAAGGCTAATAAACCCTAAAACAACCATTCATAGTGAAACATGTGACACAACAAGCTGATACAAGTTGGCTTACCTCAAAAATGCAAGAAACATCCCCTAGACCTATCAGGTTTACCAAACCATACTTGACCATCACTAGCTCAGATGGTGTAACCAGAGAATCCACAATGACACCCTTCTCCCAGGTGATACTTCCCCTCTTTCTCTTTGGAGGTGCTTGGATCATTCCTGCATTATCACTTAGGGAAAAACAATAGTAGTTAGCCTAGAAAACATTATAGTAAATCTATCACATTGCATTTACATTAACATCTGCTATTATAGAAAAGAAATTCCTTTCATAACATTTCATCCAATTCATAGCATTAATTACTCAAAGTGAAAAGTAGTTTTTTGCAAACTAGGGTGTGATATAACACTCCCCCTCTATCCCTCTCTCCCCCTTCCCTCTCTACCTCTCTCTCCCTCTTTCCCCCTCTCTCTTCTTCTCCTTTTCACTTCCTTCTCTCTCCCTCTCACTGCCCCCTCTGTCCCCTTTTCCCACTTGCCCCCCTCCCATAATCTCTCTCTTCCTCTCTATCTCCCTTTCCCTCCCCACCTCTCTATTCCTCTCCTAATTAGCCCTCTCTCTCTCTCCTCTCTCCTTGTTCCTACCCACTCTCTCTCTATGTGTGTACACCCAAACTCTAAGCCTCCAATCTCCTCCACTATTTGTTTGTACAATTATATCAGATGGTCAGGAAAACATGCAATGCACCTGTTGACGTGGTTTTTGAGACCGCACCAACACAGAATAAAGTCTCCCAACGGACGCTCTATCCTCTCTTGAACAAAGTATTCAGCATGCTAAGATTGCGAGTAAGATCATGCTTTCAACTCCAAGGTTCCTTGAGGAATAGGCTCAGTTTGGCTCGATGTGATATTGCTGGTATGTCAAGGGGACTTACACAATTGTTCGACGGCTAACAACAAACAGTAGACTAAGGGCTTTCATGTGATTCAAATGATTTGGCAGGTGAGCGCAAGTTTCCTAATTCTAACCGGAAATGAACTGAATTTAAAAGGGTGTAGGGCCTAAGAAGTTTATGTGCTACTCTAAATGCAGGATATGTGGAGCTTTGTTTCAATAGACTTCAACCGGATTTCACCTAGCCTCCGTCGGACAGCCTCAGTAAAATCGGTGCAATCTTCAAGGGAAATAGCAAAAGATGTTCAAATTATGACTTAACATACATACACCATCAGAACGACGCATATAAGAATGTAAACCACAACCGAAGTTAAACACACAATAATCTCCAGTCGACCACGCAAGGCGGACTTATCATCAACAAGCCGCTAGTGGTATGGAATAAAGCGAAGTTATCTCAATAAAACACCACACATCAAAGTAAGCTACTTGCATGAATTTAAACTACTTGGATACGAAAGGAAGAAGAAACCTTGCTAGCATTTCATGACAAGACGAATTCCATCATCAATGAAAAGATCTATTATCATAAAATGTGTTACACAACAATCTCCTCAAAAGTTTTCAAAGGGAAAACTTTCTCTCTTCTCCAAATTATGCAAAAATGCTCTACAATGCTACACTATCTAACTCTAATGCTAATACTCCCTCAATGTCTACTACTCCAATGTCTAATCTAATTCTAATGAATTCAAATGAGGGGGACTCCCCCTTTATATAGCTAGCCAAGTCCCAAAAGACGGCTAGGGTTACAATCAATAGAGTGGCCAGAATCGTGCCACCTTAGCCCTAAATAATATTGCCCTAAAAACCGCCACAGAGGAGAGGGGTAATAAATGCGCCATAATGTCCACCATCATCCTTCTAGAAGATTCCATTTGTAGACGCGTTCACACTGTTCTCGATCTTCTTTCTTGGCGTTGTTCTTTGATTTCTTCCACTTGAGGGTCTTCATCTTCGTCACTTTAAGTTATACTAAGTCTCAACACTTAGCCATTTTCTTGCAACTTTTTCTCCTTCGAGATTGAAACTCATCTTCATCGTGCTTCCACTTCAAGTCATCATGCTCTGGCTTCAACGTTCCTCCTGCTGGAGCTCTGATGACCTCGATTTTATTCATTTCTGGCTCAAGAAAACTATCTTCACGAAGGATTGAAGCAAATTCACCTAGGCAATTCTTTTCAAATTCATCGCCTAGAGGATTTCACCTTGAAAACACATTCTCTTTATTTTTGCCTTAGAAAATTTTCAAATTTCCCTTAGGAAAACTCATCAGCCTGGTGCCCACTTAAAATCTTCATCCCAGAATCCTCGACAAGCTGTGGAAGACCTTAAAATCAACTCCTCATCGGCAATCTTCGATACCCAGAAGAAAATTTTCGCCAGAACGCGATGAATCTGGAAAATTTTTATCAATCTTGTGGAGCTGACATCTTCTGACTTCACCTCAGGCGACTCATCTGTGCTTCAAGAAAAAATTCCATCGCCTCTCCAGACTTAGGCATTTTTCTAAGGGAGAAAATATTTGTGCCTTAGAAATTTTTTTTTTTGTCCATTCGCCAGCATTGGAAATTTTATCAACTTTCCTTAGAAAAATTTTATTCATGCCTGGCACACTTGATTTCTCACTCACCATTTTGTATTTAACTCCACACTTAGAAAATACTTTCACTTGAAGCTCCAACGCCCTTTAAAAAAAGTTTCATATCACATCATCCTACATTTCATCCTAGGCGCAAATAGCATGAGCAAGAGGATATGCCTAGCATTTTTTTTTTTCACTTGGCACCATTTTCCAACACTTAGGCATTTTATTCTCTAACGCCTAGCACATTAATTTCACTCACCACCCTCAAACATTTCAACGCCTTAGAAAATATTTCTAACACCTTATAACTCCCTTCAACATAGGCGCATATCACACTTTGAGAGGAAAATGCCTATCATTTGCCTTGTGTTTACCACGCCATGAAGTGTCTTTCACTTTATTTACCACCTTTTACTCCATCCACTTACCTTTATTCACCTTTCACATCTCAACTTTGGGCGCATTTGAGACATAGAGGAGGATGGGCGCATTTTGCATATACAAGAGGATGAAGTCTTTAACGCCTTTGACCACCTTGGAATATTCCCCATCTTGTTTTTGTCTTTACTTGCCCTTATTTGGGCGCATTTCTTATGTGGAGGAGGATAACTTTCTAACGCCTTTCCTTGTGACTTTTCAGCTTCTATTTTTTTGTCTTCACTTGCATGCATTTGGGCGCATTTTGGCCCTTGAGGAGGATGAAAACATTTGACTAGTTTGACTTTATCCAGCTTATGCTTGCATGGGGCGCATTTGAGGTGTGGAGAAGGACGAATTTTACTTAGAAACTTTTACAACTTCCCTCCTTCTCCTTGGGCACATTTTGCCAGTGGAGGTGGATGAGAGTTGAAGTATGGGCGCACTTAGGCAAGGGTGAAGGACAAACATGTTGACTTTTCTTGCCTTGGGCGCATTTTGCCTTGTGTACAGGATAAACTTGCATCTTGGGCGGATTTTGAGGGTGGAGGCGGATTTCTCATACTTAGAAACTTTTTCAACTTTCCTCTCCTTTCATTTTGGGCGCATTTGGACCCCTGAGCAGGACGAAATTTCGTTGACTTTCTTTGACTTCTGGTGTCTTGGGCGCATTTGGACCCCTGAGCAGGATGAACTCACATTTTCAAAAAATTTCTACGCCTCTAGCTGAGATGGGCGCATTTCCCTATGCCTGTTGGACGAGACTCCAGACTTAGACGAATTTTTATCTTCCTCGCCAGCTTACGTGCCCTGCTATTTATAGTAAGTTCTCTGAATTTGGACTTCTGAAGCTCGGAATGGCCTGAAATTTTAAACATAGCATCCTCATGCCTTTATCAACTTGTCGACACTGCCACTTTTAGTCACCCTGCTATTTATAGCCTGTTTCTGAGGGTGGCTTACTATAAATAGTAAGCTCTTGTTTCTGATAGCTCCCAAGCTCCAATCGAGTTGAAATTTGAATGAGGCGCTCCTCACCACGTGACCTGCTGGCTGACACTGACGCATGCAACTGATTTACTATTTTTAGCATGTTTCCAATTTGACTCACTATAAATAGTAAGTGCTCCGCTTGACCTGAAATTTCACCAGCAGATAGCCGAAGGACACCGATCGCAGTGGTTTACATCGATTTTGAAGATTTTGACTTTTGATGCCTATTTTTAGGCTCCGAAGCTGGAAACCCTAATTCGTTTTGCATGCGCATCAAATGATCTCTGTTTCCCTTCGTTTCTGTGGCACTGCGATCAGCTCGTGAATCTGAACTGCTGGGTGGCGGCTGCTGGGACACACCTGCTAAAAATAGCAAGTTCCTTACTGAGTGAGAATCCTCATTTGCATGTCATACCATCGCGAAGCTCTCGAAAAACCCATCAGGAATCACCCGACATGCAAAAGAAACCTTGACATGCAAACCCTAAAAATAGCCTCAGAAGGCTGAATTTTGAAAGTGATCGTCTCGTCTTGCATGTTACATCATCGCGAAGATCTTGAAAAACCCAGAAGGAATATCCAGACATGCAAAGAAAAACTCTGCATCTGCACCCTGAAATTTGCTCCGAAAGCCGGACTGCTAAAAATAGTAAGTTATCTGTTTTCGCTCAAATTTTGCATGCGAATAGTCTGATATGCTCTGAATGCTGTGTGACTGTCGGAACCTCAAAAGTGCTGACAAATTGCCCTGAATTTCACACTTACTAAAAATAGTAAGTACCTCAGAATTCGATGAAATTTTGCTGAGAGCTTGCTGGAACCATGCTGACAACAATGTTAAGCTCAATTTTCAATGTATTCACCTCGTTTGACTTCAAATTGGCTGGAAAGACTCAAAACCCTAATTTCAGACTTGGCCAAATTTCACGTTGAAGCTTGCAGACGGGAGCGTCCCCAGGATGTAGACCATCAGAAAAGAGACAGACAGAGAGAGAGAGACCAAAAACCAAAGCCAAAAAGACCAGAATGGAGCAAAAATTAGGGGTCCCCATCTTGAATGGGGCGATGTGTGAAAAAGGTCACAACAGCACCCAGGCTCAACTTTCTCTTTCTTCCCCAAGAAAAGAGGTACTAGCAAATGCCATCTGCTGTTTTCTGCCGAGGGTTCCAATGTGGAATAGTTCATCTAGGCAGAAAAGTAGGCCAGTCATAGGATAAAGGCTTCGTGCAGGAATTGTTGCACCAAGAGTCTTATCCCTGCTAAGAACTGGATACTCTTGCATTCAGCATCAGGGCCAAAGTGACTTGACTAACAGTTAGAGACATCACAAAAGCATGCCCATGCAAAGAAAAGATACATTTAGAAATAACAATCTTGTATTAAATTCTCTGGTGAAATAAAATAACCAAAAAAATTCAACTTGCACTTCAGGAAAAATCCTAACCTTAAGCTTTGTTAGAGATGCAAATTAATAAGCATATATTTAGGGTTTTAGTTGTGTATGTTTGGATCTTTCTGTTTAATAAGAGACAGGATATTGAATAGCTGTGCAAATGCTGTTAGGAATAGGTTAGCTGTAAGTTAGCGAATAAATTTATGACAGTTAGATTGAGTCTTTTAGAAAGAATCTCCCACCCTATTTTTTGTACATAAGCATGCAACTCTGTTTTCAGTTATGAGGATAAATAAGAAGAGCAAAGCTCTATTTTTATTCCACACATTTATATTTAGTTTCAGTTCATGGTACCAGAGCTAGCAGTAACTTTCCAAGAGTGCTAGCATAAGAGATTGCAAGTGTGTGCTAAGCCAACTATTATTTACAAGGATTACAATGATTGGAGCGAAGCCTTGTTTGCAAGGACTGCTATGATTGGAGAAAGTGCAGCTGCAAACAAAATCAGAAACAAGATAAGAGAGCTGCTGCTGCATTGTAAGTGTTGCTGCTGGTCAAATGAAGCTGTAAGCTGCAAGTCTTGTAGCATCAAAAGTCGTAAGATAGAGATATGGCCACATTCATTGCAAGGGATCCTTTGAGGATTGTAAAATGATTTGATTGTACTGGATTCAATCTCTAGAAGTTGAGAATGGAGATGCTTTTGCTGACAAGGACATGCTCAAAATAGTTGAAGGTACTGAGTCTAAACCTACCTGTTGGTGTGATTTTCGTGACTGCACCAACACAAAATAAAGTCGCCAACGGCTACCCTATTCTCTCTTGATCAAAATATCCAACACACTAAGATTGCGAGAGAGTTCGTGCGTTCAACTCCAAGGTTCCTTCAATATGAATAGTCTCAGTTGGATCGATGTGATTTTGCTGGTATTTCAAGGGGACTTACACAATTGTTCGACAACTAACAACAGACAGTAGATTAAGGGCTTTCATGCAATTTGGATGATTTGGCAGGTAAGTGCAAATTTCCTAACGCTAACCAGAAATGAACTGAATTTAAAATGAGTGTAGGGCCTAAGAAGTTTATGTTCTATCTAAGGACGAGACGTGGGATCAATCTCGACAGACTTCGACCAGACTCTGCTCCACCTCACATTGGACAACTTACACAAAGTTGGTGCAATATTCAAGGGAGTGACAAGAGGTTTTCAAATTATAACTCAACATGTAAGTACCATCAGAACGACGCATACAAACACCTGAATCACAATCGAAGTTAAGTTTGTAATGTTTTCTAGTTGACCACACAAGGCAAACTTGCCGTCAACAAGCCGCTAGTGGTACGGATAAAAATGAAGTTGCCTTGATTAACACCACCAATCCACAGCTAACATCTACTTGCATGAAAATGAAAACTACTCTACTTTACGCTACTTGAAGTCGAAGGAATGAAGAAATCTTGCCAGCTACTCATAACAAAGATGAATTCATCATTCAATGAAAGATCTTTTATTACAATAGTTTTTCGCAACAATCTCTTACAAAGTTTTCAAAGGAAAACTTTCCTTCTCCTTCAAACTACGCTATGCTAAGATATTACAACTAAGGTGTCTCTGCTCTACTCTCTAATATGATCTCTAAGCTCTACTAAGGTACAAATGAGGGGGGATGCCCCTTTATATAGCTGGCCAAGTCCAACGGATGGCTCAGATTACAATCTGCTGGATGGCCTAGATTGTGCCACCTCAGCCCTAAACAAGATTCACCCTAAAAACCGCCACAAAGAAGAGTGGGGTAATAAATGAGCAATTGATGGCCACCATCTTCTAGAAGATTCCAGCCTGGAAACGCTTTCACACCGCTTCAATTTCTTGGACTGGTACGGTAGGCACGTTCTTGATCTGACTTCAAGGTGGCAACCTCCTTCTCTTGCTTGATGATGATTTTCCCTTGTTGTCGTTTTTCTTCAACTTTGAAGTACTTGCTTCATTGCTTCAAGTCATCGTGCTCTTGGCCTTGACGTTCATCTGTTTTCCTCCAGCACAACTTTTTCATTTAAATTCCTCTTGCCTTAGAATATTTCCGCATTATCATACATCCCCCTTAGAGCGCATCTGGAGACTTGAGCTTCCGTTTTCATTTCACCGGCTGAGGCGTTCACTTTGACATTTCATCCAACTTTGGCTCGAGAAAATTGCTTTCATCAGGAAATTGATAAAAAATGATCTAGTCATTCAATTTCAAATTCATCACTTAAGGCATTTTATCTTCAAAACATCATTTATTCCTTTGAAATAAGGGTCCAACTTTTATTTTTCACCACCTAGCTCAAAATAATTTCAACGTGTCCAAGGTTCCTCTTAGTCTAGGCGCATTTAAGCCTTCATGCTTTAAGTTTGGATGCCTTGGAATATTTTCCAATTCTTACACCATTCAAGACGCCTAAGAGGGGCCCACTCCACATTCTCCATACTTGGACATTTCCAAAGCTCTTCACAAGTTAAAGCGCAAATCAAAGGGACCCAACTTTAAATTTTGAATGACTTAAAGATTCCTCAAGGCCTCCTTAAATAGCTAAGGGACATGCATGAGGCCAAGCTTCAAATTTAACATAGAATATTTTTCAACCTCCAGTCAAGGCTAGGGCGCATTTAGCATGGTGAGTTTCCAATTTCCATGTCTTAGAAAATTTTTGGTGCCATCATGCAAGTTGGGCGCTTTGTCCTTTTCCCAGCCCATGTGGGCACATTTCACATGTCTTGGAGGAATTATCTCCAATGCCCTTGACCTCTTTGACTTTTCTCCTAGCTTGAGTATGGGCACATTTAGGATGTAGTTGAGGATGAAACTTTCCAACGCCTTTGACCTCTCTTGGACTTCTTAAAACATAGGCGCATTTAGGAGTATGAGCAGGATATTCAACACTTAGCATCTTTTTCAATAACCACCTTAGCATGAGGGCGCATTTTGCATGTGGAGAAGGACTTAACAATGCCTTAGAATTTTTTATCAACCTCAAGGCTAAAATGGGCACATTTAGCACAGGCAGGAGGATGAAACTTTTGCTTAGAATACTTTTCCATGCTTGACTTCAGGTGGGCGCATTTAGGGGGTCAAGGTGGATATTTGTCCATGCCTTAGATAATTTCCAACACCTTCATTCTTCTTTGGGCACATATGGGGGTACCTGTAGGACGAGACTTATGCCTTAGAAAATTTTCTCATGCTTGGACGTCCTAGATTCCTTTTTGCATGTACGCCTTAGAACCTTCTGCCTTTCCATGCATACGTTTTGTCTTTTTCCTCTTTTGCATGCATATAGTTGTCTTCATGCACACATCTTGTCTTCACATGTCTTCATTTGGGCGCATTCAAAGGAGTTTTCTTCAAGTTTTGCATACTTAATGAAATTTCATCATCCCCTTCTCTTCTCAAGGCACATTTGGAAGGGTGAACTTCAAATTTGAAGTGCCTTAGAATTTTTCTTCACTCCTCCAAAGTTCTTGGGCGCATTTGAGAGGGTGGACTTGAAAATTCTCAGACTTAGTGAATTTTCATGGATTTGTCTAATTTAAAGTAGTTTGTTTAGGTTGGCCTCGGCTTGCCCTAACTTTCTATTTTTAGAAAGTTTCTCAAATTTTGCGTTTTGAACTAATTTTCGGCTCCAGAAGGCTTGATTTTTGCTTTATCTCGACCCTCGTGATGTGATTGTGCCGCCGACACCTGATGCCTGCCTACACCTGCTATTTTTAGCAACTTACTGAAAATAGCAACTACTCAAAATGAGTTCAAATTTTGCGTGTTGTTTGCCTGAAGAGTGTCGATTGTGGATGGATGCTGCTTCTGCATGACTTTCATGTTTTTCCCTAGATTTTAGGAAACCCTAATTCCTCTACATAGGCCTGCTAAAAATAGCAAGTGCTTGATTCTTCAACCTTTGCAACTTCGTTTGACTTGAAATTCGCGCCATGGGGTCCTCACCACTTGCCTGACCTGTTCATACTGACGTCTCGTGCTGAGCTGCTATTTTTGGCATGTTTCTGGAGGTGGTTTATTATTTATATTAATTGCCTGATTTTGAGACTTCCACAACTCCGTTTGACTTGAAATTTGAATGTCGTGATCCTCATCGGTAGACTTGCCTGTTTACACTGGCGCCTGATGCTGACTTTCTATTTATAACCTATTTCAGGAATGCATTACTATAAATAGTAAGTGCTCCGATTTCCTTCAATTTTACCAGCGGACTCCTTGAAAGATGCTAATCATGATGGGATACCTCAGTTTTCCAAAATTTTGGCGTTTGATCCCTCATTTTGGGTCCCAAAGCTAGAAACCCTAATTTGCCTTGCATGTGTATCAGATGAGCTCTGTTTAACTCTGTTTATGTTGCATGTCATCAGGTTCATGATTCTGAAGTGTTGGGCAGCTGCCAGAGTGGTACTGCTAAAAATAGTAAGTGGCTAGAAAAGTGACCCATCAACTGCCGAATGATTTTGCATGTCACACTGCTCGAGAGATCTTGAAGAACCCATAAAAACCCAAAAAATTCATCAACATTCAAGCACTAGCTAAAAATAGCAAGTTTCTGAAAAGTGACCAGTTCCACTTGCAAGTTACCTCGTTGCGAAGCTCTCGGAAAACCCAGAAAGATAATGCTAACATGTGCTGAGAAAACTTACATGCAAACCCTAAAAATGGCCCTCGAAGGATGGACTGCTAAAAATAGCAAGTTGTCCATTGCAGCTCAAATTTTGCAAGTAGATAGCTCGAGGTACTCAAAATGCAGTGCAATTATCAGAACATGAAAATCTTGAGAAAACAAACACCAAATTGACACTTACTAAAAATAGAAAATTGCCAGAATTCAGTGAAAATTCAAAGGGAGTTTGTTGGAAGCATACTAACTGCAACGTGAAGCTTAGATTCCAACTTATTCACTCCATTTGACTTCAAATTGATCAGAAAAGTGCAAACCCTAATTCTATAGACTTAGCCAAAATGTCACATTTAAGCTCAAAGGCGGGCACATACCCAAAAAGGCAGACAGCAAAAGAGAGAGACACAGAGAGAGACAAAACCAAAGCCAAAAGATGAGGAACGGAGCAAAAATTAGTGGTCTCCATTTTGAATGGGGTGATGTGTGAAAAGGTCACAACATCTGGCATCCCCACAGGAAAGTGTTGAAAAACATTTTAAGAATTGAACCTTGGTTAATCTTTCTCGAACCATCATACGGAAAGGACACTTACTCAAAAGGGGAGAAAAATCCGATATTGGATCAGAACACCTTCATCTAAGGCCTTGTGAGTGTGTGCACATTCATTCCATCTATAAATCATCTTGACTTCCAGAATCGGCTGCAACAAGTTATATAAATATCTTAACTTCGACAGCCTTAGCATAAGCTTGATTCATATTTGTCGGAGTGGGGTGAGATCTCACAAACATTGCAGTCAAGGGATCCAAGGTTGAATAGTAGTTTTCCTTGGCATCAACAACAACGTAGGGAGTACGTAGCCTTTTGAGAGCCTTTGAAATCTATTGTTGAATGCATGGATGGGCTCTTTGTCCTGCCTTCTCACTTCTGTAAATTGGTGGAAAAGTTCTTTAGGAGTAATGGGAATACCAAAATTTTTGACAAAGGCATCCTTCATCTGTTCCCATGACCTTATAGATCTAATTGGCAAGTGAATGAACCAGTGGTGAGCTTCCTCTCCCAAAGAGTATGGAAAAAGCTTGCAAGCCACGTCTGCATATGCAATCTGCCTATTGCATAGGTGATCTTTGAACATTTTGACGTGGTCCTCGGTAGTATGGTTAACATCATTGACTTGGAACTTAGTACAAAAATGCTCTAGATTCTTCGGCATGTCATGGTAGTCAACAAACTCAAGTGGAGACGGATTAGTAACCAACCATGTAGCACCATTTGGAGCAGGCTGACCTCTTGGTTGAGCCATTGCTTGAACTGGTTGTCGCCTTTGATTAACAATAACTTGGGCTGGCTGTTGTTGAGGTGTAGTAGCTTGAACTGGTTGTTGCTGCTGAATAAACATTGGTATTTGAACTTGTCTTGGTTGAGAAAACCTTGAAGCACTTGGTGGAGTCTTGAACAAACTTGAAATTTCTTCTCCACTTTCTTCACTCGACTGAACCTCTTCGTTTGACAACACTTCTTCACTTGACTTAGCCTCTTTACTTGAATGACTTTCTTTTTTCTTCCTCGCTCGAGTAAGTAGCTCTAACTCCACAAACTCCTTGGATGAACTTGGCATGGACCTTAAAATTCTTTTCAACTTGTCTAGCGAGAATGAACTGATACGATCCAAGATGTAGCTGCTTATCTATTAGCGAGGTGTAGGAGCAGGAGCAAGTGGTTGTCTTTGATTCAGTAAATCTCTTTCAATAGCAACTTGAATTTTGATGGCCTTTTCCTCTTCTTCCTCCAACACGAAGCAAGTTCACATATACTCAGTGTAGTCTCCTTTGTTCTCCACATGAGATTGTTCAAACCTGAGAGGATGTCTTCTTGATCGTCGTTGAATCCCAAATTCGGCTGCAATATTGGAAATATCTCTTTATGCGGTAGCACCATCTTGATACATGATAATCTTTCTCCAACAATTTTCTTTTTGATGAAAATCCCTTCTTTACTTCAATGTAGTTCTTAACTACAAGGAATCCTTGAAAGGCCCTCCTTCTAGCGACAGTTCTTGTTGATGCGATTTTTGTGACCGCACCAATCAGCAAAACAAAGTAATCCAAAGGCTACTCCATTCTCTCTTGATCAAAGAATTCCATACACTAAGATTGCCAGAAATTTCATATGTTCAACTCCAAGGTTCTGAAATGCTATGGAATACCCTTAGTAGGTTTGTTGTGATTTGCTATTTTTACGAGGGGACTTACACAATTGTTCAGGATGTTTGCAGTTGACAGTAGTTAATGATTGGAAGGGAATTTTGTACGAATGATTTAGCGTTGAGGTATGGATTTTCCTAAAACTAACTAGAAATGTACTGAATTGAATGGCTGCAGGGATTAGAAAGTCTAAATTCTATTCTAAGTGCAAGAGGTGTTGAGCTTGACTTCAATGAACTTCAACCAAACTTTGTCTTGCCTCCTGTTGGATAGCTTCAACAAGGTTGGTGCAATCTTCAAAGGAGCAACGAAAGGTGTTTAGATCACAACTCAACAATGCAAATACCATCAAAACGATGCATACGTACACGTGAATCTCAATCAAAGTTAATTCTAAAAAGTATTCCAGTTGACCACACAGGGAAAACTTACCATCAGTAAGTTTGCTAGTGGTATGGATTTAAACGAAACTCACTTAAATCAAACACAACCACCCACAATTAACTACTTGCATGAAAATGAAAATTATTCTAACTTATGTCCTACTTGAAATTGAAGGGTGACGAAACCTCACTAACTGCTCATAACAAAAGACAAATTCACCATCAATGAAACTCTTTTATTATGATAGTCTTCATAACAATTCCTTACAAAATTCTCAAAGGGAGAACTTTCCTTCTTCAAACTATGCTATGCAATGAAACTATGCTAACTCTAAATTGTCTCTCTAAGCTCTATCAAAATGTCTATTCTCTAGTCTAATGAATTAAAAATGAGGGGGGATGCCCCTTTTATAGATAGCCCAGTCCAATGGATGGATTGGATTACAATCAAATGAATGGCTTAGATTAAGCCACCTCAGCCCTAATCCTAAAAACTGCCAGAATGGGGATTGGTACAATAAATGAATCACAAGATTCCCACTCACTCCCAAAATAGTAAAGGAAGTTAATGGCCACAATTAGTCTTCCAGAAGGTCATCATCCAGAAGTGCATTTCCATTCTCCTTCTCCTTGGCTGCAAAATCAATGAACGTGGCGAGCACAGCCTCAACCTCCTGAACTGAGATTGGTGGAATGTGATCAAGCTGAAATTCTAACACTGTAACTGATTGCCCATGCTGTGTGCAAGAACTTCTCGAAGCGGTCAAGGCATCCTGGGTATTCTGAATCAAGATGGAGAAAGTCAAAATGTTTTCAAAGTTATCCTGCACAAAAGTCTTCACCTCTAAAAAGAAAGGTGGCAGCCTACTCCTCAAGCCATTAGTAGTCACCTCATCAGAATTCAGCCTACTAGCAAAGATCGCCTCCAAGGTGTTCAGGATTCCATCAACAATGTTCATCATAGCCTTCCTAACTCGGCCGAATCCACCTGTGCTGCATCAAAGAATCCACGTCCTATGACTACTGAAGAGTACCAGCTGCTAAAATTGTACCTATCACCCTCTTGAATCACTCCTCCATCAATCAACATCTGCAAGGGAGTATGCATCAAGGCCTCCAGACGCTGAATAACCTTACTCTAATAGACATGAGCATCACCCCAAGCCTAATGAACTGCCTCCATCCATGCCATAATGTCGGAAGCTTGCTGGTAAGCATGAGCAAGATCTTCCATGAACTTTCCTGTCTCGACACGAACACCTGCAACCCATTTATCTGCCTCTTGTGCCGTCTTTCTCAAGTCTTCCAAGCCACTAACTGATTCTCTAGATAACTCGGCGGGAAGCTCAAGTGCTGGAATCTCCTGCCCACAAGGACGTATTGTGACCTTTTCACACATCACCCCATTCAAATGGGGACCCCTAATTTTTGCTCCATTTTGGTCTTTTGGCTTGGGTTTTTGTCTCTCTCTCTCTTTCTCTGTCTCTTTTCTGTGTGCCTTTCCGGGGGTGTATCCGCCTTTGAGCTTAAACGTGAAACTTTGGCTAAGTCTGATTTTTAGGGTTTCCACCTTCCTTGTCAATCTGAGGTTGAGCAAAGTGAATAAATTGAAAATTGAGACTAATCGTTGTCGGCAGCGCTTCCAAAGAAGTCTCCACTGAAATTTCATCAAATTCCCCGCAACTTACTATTTTTAGTAAGTGTGAAATTTAAGCATTCCGCCGTATGATTTTTGAAGATTCCAACACATTGCCTTCGAGTACACCGTATTACCTACGGCAAAATTTGAGCTGAAACGCATAACTTTCTATTTTGTTCTACTCGAGCAAATTTCCCTCTGTGGCCTTAGATGCGTAGTTTTCTTGCATGTTCAAAAGATATTCCTTCCTCTGGTTTTTCGAGATTTTCGTGGATGCGAGTAACATGCAAAGTGAGATAATGACTTTCAAAATTCAGCCTTCCGAGGCTATTTCTAGGGTTTGCATGTCTGCATATTCCTTATGGGTTTTTTGAGAGCTATGTAGTGATGTGACATGCAAACGGAGATGGTCACCGCTGGGGAACTTACCATGAAGCAGTGCATCCCTGCCAGCCCACCTCCTTCAAAGACTTAATCATGAACCGATCGCAATGCAAACGTAAACAAAGAACAAACTGAGATCATTTGATATGCATGCAGAGCATAAATTAGGTTTCTAGCTTCGGCCCGAAAAGAGGTAAAAGTCGTAATTTTTGAAAACCGAGGTATACCACCTAATCGAACATCCTTCAAGCTATCTGCTGGTAAAATTTGAAGTCAAACGGAACACTTACTATTTAAGTAAGTCATTTTGGAAACAGGCTAAAAATAGAAAATTAGTTGCATGCGTCGATGTCAGCAGGCAGGTCACGTGGTGAGGAGCACGTCATTCAAATTTCAAGTCAATCGGAGTTGTGGAGGTATCAGAAGCAGGTAGTTATTATTTATAGCAAATCACCTTCAGAAATGGGCTAAAAATAGCAGGCCAACTAAAAATAGCAGTGTCAACAGGGTAACAAGGTTGTGAGGATGCAGTGTTTGAAATTTCAAATCGTCTTGAGCTTCAGAGATGCAAGAATTAGGAGACTTACTATAAATAGTAAGGCACAGAGAAGCTAGCGAAAACGAGGAAAAAGTGACAAAGTCTAGAACTTCATCCTGCAGCTATGCTAAAATGCGCCCACCTTGAGAGTTTGCATGGAAAAAATGGCTAAGTTAAAAATCCGTCCTCCTCACCCCTCCAAATGCGCCCATACAAGAGTAAGATTGATAAAGTCAAAGAGAAGTCAAAGTTTTTCATCCTGCACACATAGCAAAATGCGCCCACCTTGAGAGTTGATAGCAAAAAATTTTCTAAGTGTAGAATTTCGTCCTCCACCACTCCCTAAATGCGCCCATCCTGCACATAGGTGGAAATGCGCCCAACAAGAAAGAAAGTCAAGGGGTCAACATCTTTCATCCTTCTCCCATGGCAAAATGCACCCAAAAGAGGGCATGTAAGGACAAGAAAGGGAAGTTGAAGGGTCACAAGATGGCGTTGGAAAAAGGCTTCATTCTCCTTCCCCTCTCAAATGCGCCCATGCAACAAAAGGTCAAAGGAGTCAAAGAAATTAGTCCTACTCACCCATCAAAATGCACCCAAGTTCAAAGAAGTCAACAAGTCAACAAAAGCTCGTCCTCCTCATATGCCTAAATGCGCCCAAATGAGGTCAAGTGAAGACAAAAATGGGGAAGTCCAAGAGTCATCCTTCATGCAAGCCAAAATGCGCCGAAGTTGAAGAGAGTAAAAGTGAATGTAGGGTGGTGAATAAGGTAAAGGGTGAAGTAAAATACTACAAGGCGTGGTGAAAACAAGGTAAATGCTGGGCGTGGTTATTATTCTTCTTCAAGTGCTATATGCGCCCAAGGTGGTAAGTGTTATAAGGTGTTAGAAAATATTGCCAAGGTGTGTGAGGTGAAATAAAGTGCTAGGCGTGATTTTATTCTTCTTCAAGTATGCTATGCGCCTAGGGTGGTGAAATAAAATACAAGATGGTGTTGATGAATATTGCTAAGGCGTTGGAGTTTCAAATGAAAATATCTCTCAAGCATGAAATAAAATGCTAAGGCGTTGGAGTTGCAAGATAGTAAAATTTTTCCTAAGGCATTGAAGATGATGGAAGTAAAATATGATGTGCTTGCAGGAAGATCTTCTAAGTGAAATAAATTTTTCTCACAGGCAAAGTGATCAAAGTTGAATATAAAAATTTCCAAGGCGAAATTTTTTCTAAGGCAAAATTTTCGAGGTGATTTAAATTTTTCTAAGGCAAAGTATTTTCTTCCTTAGAAAAT
>VDFB02193867.1:400901068-400971362 GCA_007258455.2 Sequoia sempervirens
AACATGTAAAGGATGTAATAAATGGCAGTGTCATTTCAATATGAAAGCAGCTGATTTGATGTCATTGATTTGCAAAGAAATGTACACCTTATGATAAAGGTTAACAATGACGGTGATTATTTATTGGATCATGATGGTAGTACACCTTATTCTGGTGAATTTATAGTGTCATATAGAGAACTAAAACCTATAGATACTTATACTATCATAGCTCAGAGAGACCAAAATAATAATCCCAACACAAATTGAGAGATAAATTGGACTAGTGTGTTTTTTGAAGATGCAAATGTTCCAGTAAGAGCTTCTCGTTGGAACATCACAAAATAGGTAGTTTTCAAGTTTTGATACCCTTATAATTGAAAATTGCAATGCTTTTAGTTTACTGTGTTTTGAAGGTAATCAATCATTTTTCTTGATCAACACGACAAGGATAAGCAAGAATAACAAGACAATTTGTGACAAACAAGAAGTCCATGTTAAAGAGGGATCAACGGGATGAAACCAAAAGAATCACAAACAGATAATAGTGGAAAATACAAAGATGATGAGTTGAGTAGTTTCAATGTTGAGATACCTTGAAACTCATCCCATATATACATTCTTCCTCAGCTCTCTCAGCCACACAAATGGCCAAAAATGTCCAGCAGTTTCAAGAAGCAGAAACATCATTTCCACATTGTTTTATAGATTATTTTGTACTGGAAACATTACCTAGAATGAAATGGGGGATAAGTTATTGATTGCATTTCTGATAAAAGGGATGAAAAGTAAGGAAATAAAATACTATAGTAATTAAAAGGCAATTTCCAATCTTGATTTTGCATTTCAAATTAAGGATGTCTATTTATGAACCATAACATATGCAAAATAGTGTTCAAGATGTTGTCTGTTCCAATTCTTCTGCTTTTCTCTTTTTACATCTTTAGGTTGACTCTTGAAGTTCAGATGAATGTTTTCTTTTTTATGTAACCTTTTTAACATTTTATTAATAATTTATTTATGTTACTTATTCATCTCTTGCAAAGATAATTTATATTACATCAATTATTGTTGCTTGCATAAGATAGTGCTAGTCATTTTCTAACTTTAGACTTACTTCAAATCTGATGCAGGTTGACTCTTCTGTTAGGTCCACCAGGGTGTGGAAAGACAACCTTGCTCAAGGCTCTTTCAGGGAAATTGGACCCAAAATTGAAGGTTATTAATATTATGAAATTTCCTATGCTTTGGTCTTAAAGGCTTGGTTATGTACTAACCCAAATATATTTAGTATGTTTTTCGGCTACATTTGTGGAGTTCCTGACTCCATATTAAATTCAAAGATTTTCACCCATCTTGTAATGCATACTGCGACAGATGAGAGGCCATATCTCATACAATGGATTCCAATTAAATGAATTTGTCCCTCGAAAGACATCTGCTTACATCAGCCAATATGATTTGCATATTCCAGAAATGACAGTTAGAGAGACATTTGATTTCTCAGCTCGTTGCCAAGGAGTGGGTACCAGGCATGGTATAAATTGTTCTTCATTTGAATTTCATTTTTCTGGTTTTTTCAATGTCAATGGTGGTGCCTAGAATGAACACCAGTAAGGTAAGATGGCCAGTAGGACTGACGGTTTGTTAGGTTTTGTTCTAAATGTAGAACTTCTCTTGGAACTCAGAAAAAGAGAAAAAGAAGTGGGGATACTTCCGGAGGCAGATATAGACACATATATGAAAGTGAGTGACCAATAACAATGTTTTTATTCTCAATGTTTTTAAGGGGCTATAAGTGAGATTAGAAAATTTAATTTTCTACAAATTCAATTATCAAAATGATCCTTTTCTGTTTTCAGGCAGTTTCAATTGAGGGACTGAAAGGAAATCTTCAAACAGATTATATTTTGAAGGTGAGAATGTTGTTTCTTTATTAATGTCTCATGTTTGGAAGTTGCTATTTAATGTTATTTTCCATGGATTGGCTAGGACTCTAAGACCTCAAATGTGTATGCTGGGGTGCTCTACCACTAAGCTATGACCAGGGCTTATTGGTAGGCTCCTAGTGCAGTTCATTTCTCTAAAATTTAATAGTGGAAACCTTGGAAAAAAACATGTTATTTGGTCCAATATGGATATTTAATATGATATGATGATGACATGTTCTTTTAATCCATAGGAGTATTCTTTGAAATGGTATCTATTCTAGTCCAGTTCCGATGTTTTATAACCTGCATTTCTCTTTTTAGATCCTTGGTTTGGATATTTGTTCAGACATCAAGATTGGTAATGCCATGCTACGAGGAATTTCAGGAGGGCAGAGAAAAAGGTTAACAACTGGTAATGGGTGTGATTTTGCCTCTCAATTAGCCTTTTGGAACTCATTTCATAGTTTGTTAGTGTCTCAAATTCATTGTCATCCATAACATGTCTAGGGGAAATGATTGTATCTCCAATGAAAACTCTCTTCATGGATGATATATCAAGTGGCTTGGATAGTTCCACTACATTTCAGATTGTGAAGTGCCTTCAACACTTTGCCCACATTATGAAGGGAACTATTTTGATTTCACTCCTCCAACCAGCACCTGAGACATTTAATCTCTTTGATGACATCATCTTAATGTCAGAAGGGCAGATAGTGTACCATGGGCCCCGTGATTATGCACTAGAGTTCTTTGAGAACTGTGGATTCAAGTGCCCTGAACGCAAGGACACTGCAGATTTTCTCCAGGAGGTAAATATATATCCATCTGCATGTTATTTTCATAATTTTGACATCATACCAGTTATCTAAATCTATTTGCATGAAACTGCAGGTTACCTCTCGAAAGGATCAAGAACAGTTTGGTACAACAGGGAAAAGCCATATGTATACTTTACAGTAGAGAAGTTTTCTCAGAGATTCAAGCAATTTCATGTTGGGGAAGGGCTGTCAAAAGAACTGTTGAAACCTTATGATAAGTCCAAAAGCCACAAGGATGCTCTGTCTTTCAGCAAATACTCATATAGGAAATGGGTGTTGTTCAAGACATGTTTTGACCGAGAATGGCTACTTATGAAGCGAAACTCATTTGTTTATATATTCAAGGGAGCACAAGTAGGTTCTCTACTCTTGATCTTCTAGCTTATAGACAAGGTAGCCACTTTTGAACAGAGTGTTTTATGCCCTAGACATATGAAATTAGTTTGAAGATGTATCTATTGTATATCATAAGTAATTCACAATATTTCAAAATACAGTCAAAATCTCAGAACCCATATTTCCTTCTGCTGCAGTGCCATCAGACTTCAATTATTTATTTATAATGATTTAAGAGAGTAGATTTTATATTTTTGATCACCTAGTTTTAGGTTTTTTTAAAATAAAGAATATTCTATAGTTTTCGAAATAGTACCGTTTAAACATGCTTTTATATGGTGGGTAAAAATGTGTGGAAAATAAGAGTGAATTTGATGAAATCCAGCATATTTGGTAAGCTTGCATAGAGCCTGGATGAACGGCTAATTCATTTCTGAATCAATCTTCCATTGCAGCTTCTTGTAGTTGCATTTATCACAATGACAGTCTTCCTTCGGACACACATGAAAGTTAACTTGGAGCATGGAAATTATTATCTGGGAGCTCTGTTTTTCTCACTCCTCTTTGTGATGTTTAATGGTTTTGTGGAGCTAGCCATGACATTGTCTCGGCTTCCAATATTTTTCAAACAAAGGGATCTTTTCTTCTATCCAGCATGGGCTTACACTCTTCCAGGATTTGTTTTGAAGATTCCATTCTCATTGTTGGATTCGTTTATTTGGACCTCAACTACTTACTATGTGATTGGTTACTCCCCTGAAGCTGGCAGGTCTGTATGAAGTGTACTTCCTTATCCCTGTCTTGCTCTGTATCATGCATAGTTATCATGAAAATTATAATAAAACTAATATATATGTTAGCCCTCTATCTTCATCTCACTCTGGACAGATGCACACATGATTAAGCCTTGAATGCTTGTAGAATGACGAGGGAATCTTGTTTCTTAATTATTGTAGCTCAAAAAAAGCAACTGCCTAAGATGGAAAGAGTCTATTTAAAATCGTTAAACAGATTGAAAAAACCCTATAGAACAACAAATGAGTTATATTTAATCAAGATATAACAGTTAATTAATATTTCTTCTTTTGTATATACAGTTTCAAGTTTATGCATTGTTGCAAATATTTTAATATAGTATTGGGCCTACTCGCTCTCTTACTTTATAACAGAAAAATTTGAGGTTTATTTAGATGTGACTATTTTAAATCTAATATTTTAAGTACATCAAGTTCTGTTGTTTGTCCCCCAGCATCAACTCCCATTGCTTAGAATTCAGAGGGTTCTCCCTCGATGTTTCCATTTTTTATTCTATTATAAATAAATAATCAGTTAAATTAATGTTCTTCCAACACACCTGACATCAAGATAAGGAAATTTTCAACAACTGGCTCTAATGTTAGAGTAAATATTAGAAAAAAAAAATACACATGTGATCAGGTCTTGAGTGCAAACTAGATACAGTTTATTTTATCTTGAGAACCATTTGGCATTAATATTCTATTTAATAATAGATAAGACATAAATTTTTCTTTTGAGCATACTGAATTAGAGCTTCCTCTTCCCCTCTCCCTCTTGTTCTCCCCCACCCCCTCCTCACTCCAACTCCCCTCCCTCTCACTGCCCCCTCTCTCCGTCTATCTGCCCTCCATTCCCCATCTTCCTCTCTTTCATTTTCACTCTCTCCCTCTCTCTTCCCCACCCCACTCTCTCTTCCTCTCCTCTCTCTCCCTCCCTCTCCTCACTCCCCTTTTCCCTCTTTCCTTCTCTCTTCCTTTCCTCCCTCTCCCTCCCCACCTCTCTTTCCCTTTCTCATCCCCCTCCAACTCTCTTTCTCTCCTCCTCTCCCTCCTCACCTCCCTCTCCCTCTCCTCACTCCCCTACTCTCTTGCTACCCCTCTCCACCTTGAACCCCCACTTCCTTCGTGTGAGTGTGTGTGTACATGCAAATTCTGAGCCTTCAATCTCCTTTACCATCTGTTTGTGCAACTATATCAGATAATCATGCAAATATGCCATGCACCAAGGCTCAACTTCTTTGCTGCCAAGAAAAGGGGTGATAGCTAGTGCCATCTGCTGTTGTCTGTTGAGGGTTCCAAGGTGGAATAGTTTATCGAGGCATAAAAGTTGGCCAGCCATGGGGTGAAGGCTTGCTGCAGGAATTGTTGCACCAAGAGTCATATCCCTGTTAAGTATTGGATATCCTTGCATTCAGCTTTGGTACCAAAGTGACCCAATAAAAGTTAGAGACGTTACAAAAGAATGGCCATGCAACAAAAATAACATTTATAACTAACAAAGTTGTAATACTTCTTTGCTGAAATAAGATATCCAAAAAAGAAAAAAAATCAACTTGCACTTCAAGCAAGGTCCTATAAATAAGCTTGTTAGCAAAGCGACGTCAACAGGAAACCCTGGTTGACCAAAACATCCAACAAACCTGTCCACATCATATTTCAAGGTCAAAAGTCCCATATATATGGTCCTTTGGAACCCAACTATGGGAAGGAGACATTAAGTACATAGCTTTACCACAGTTTACAAGCTAAGTTACTGGTTCGGGTTTGGGTTCGGGTTCGGGGGTTTGGTTCGCCAATTCGGCTAAAATTTTTGTGGGGTGGGTTCGGTTCGTTTTGGGTTCGTTAGTACAAAAAACATGTAAAAATAATATATATATATATATATATAGCCTTGAAGCAAGAATCGGAATTAAAATATCATTTACATCATATAAACAACAAAACCACCATAAGCTATATTTGGATGTTGCTTGCATTAGGAGATAGGCACTTAGCAAACATCTTGACCTTAGGGAATTAGTATGTAGCACATGGAAACACCAACAAGATAGCATGAAATGTGGGAGCTAATGATGACCATCAGTTGAAGTAAACATATGAATGGACCTCCTATGCAATGTTTTGGAATGGTCATAATCCCTTACCTAATGGTCTGGTTTGGAGTAGTAGCGCATAGATTGAGGGTCATGCTCTTGAGGTTTGATTAAGATTATAATGCACTCTAACTCTTTCTAAAGTGATTCACTTTCTTGTCTAGTGTCTCTCCAAATACACAGCAACTGTTTTGGTAGGTCACTTGATACAAGCACTGCATCATCTTTCCCATTACTAGGACAAGGAAAGTGTTTCCTTCAGAGCACAAACCCCAAAATCATAGTTAAATGGCTATTTGAATCACTTATCTTGTTTATATAGTTATGTGTTGCAAAATTGAGTCAAATTAAAATTATTCTGCATGCATGCAAGTGGATGGTGATAATGATATAGCACTAACAGTTCAAGACAATATCTGATTTTTTATATACTATTAAGCTTTACCTACACAAATAATACAGTATCTGAGAATTATACAGCAATAAATGTGTAAAAATAATACAGTATCTGAGAACTATACAGCAAAACAAATGAATAAGAATGAGGTAGTTAAGGTGTTTGAAGTGATTAGAGGTCACTTTTAGGGTTCCCTTGGGCGTGGGTCAAATTCAAACTCTGTAAAACATTAAAAAAATGCTCAAAAAAACACTTTTTGGATGCCTAGGCATGCAGGTTCTGTCTTGGTTCGCCTAGGTTCTATCTGGGTTCTGCCTGGGCAAACCAGACCCAAAAATGAAGGACCCTGGTCAAACCCACAAGCGAACCGAACCAGGACCCGAACTAGGAGCAAACCAGGGCCAGGACCCAACCCAGAACCCAGAGAACCGGCTACTTAGTTTACAAGCATAAAGAACTTCTCACAAAAAGAAAAAAAAATGAAATTTGCAAGAAAAATAAAAGCGCACGTCTTTGTTTGCGTTGTTATTAAAGCTGGACATCAACCTCCAAACGCTAAGTAATCATCTTCTTAATTATCCTGTAGGTTATATTAGAGAAATTTTGGGCACTTACAGAAAGGATAGCTCTTGGGACTGGTGTCAATAGCTTTGTACTATTACAAATATGCTACAAAATTTTTGCATAAACAAATAAGAAATTTATATATTATGAGAGAGTAAATGGCTGAATGTCTAAAAGAAACATAAGTATGTTATAGTTTGCTTGAAGGGCAAGATGATTGTGTGAGTGTTAGAATTACTTCTGTTTGATTATGTCACTAAGTGAATATCCATTCAATATGTACTAATGTTAGCTAGCTATTATATAATTCTCTAATGGTAATTTTCTTAAAAACTTCTATGCTTTAATTCTTTAATATAGTGTTTTTCACTTTTTATTTTTAAATAATATTTTCTCATAGCTAAATTATATCACTATATGAAATTCTTATGCAATTATTTATGATGTGAAGGGAAGCATGGATTTATTGTGTGTTATTCATTTTGTTTATTTTCTCACTTTGCTTTCTTTTGCTGTGGAAAAGAAAGAGAACCATAGCTAACAAGAGATCTATTTGTAAATGTACATCCACATGCTAGTTGGTACTTTGTGAAGCCCATAATTTGTTGATTTATTGTAGCCGTTGGTCCCTTCTTACCTTAGGTTTTTCCGTCAATTTCTTGTATTCTTTGCTCTACATCAAATGGCAACCTCGTTGTTTCGTGCAATTGCTGGATTTTGTCGAACTGTAGCCATTGCTAACACTGGTGGTTCATTTGCAATATTACTTGTCGTGACGCTTGGTGGATTCCTAATTCCCAGACGTAAGTCCACTGCTTATTCTGTGCAAATTATTTGAGTGTTCATGAAAAGGATTTATTCAATGCTCACAAGGACCAAATCAGTCTAGTTACAAGGGTTGACAATTCTTTCTATGCAATCATAAGACAAATACCTCAACTTGAAGATGTTTTTTCTTGCAGCTTCTATTCCAAAATGGTGCCGATGGGCATACTAGATTTCCCCTCTCTCCTATGCAGAGACTGCAATTACAGTCAATGAATTTCTTGCTCCACGTTGGGAAAAGGTACATTAGACATAGGAGATGTTGGCATTTAATATATCAATTTTCTTATTGTTTCTATTTGCTTTCATTCTCAACTCTTTCCCTTCTCTAAGTTGGGATTAATTGTTTGTAATGATATATTCCAACTGTTTACCTAAATGATATTTAGTACCAATCTTTTTTTTTCAAAACAGATAGTCAGACACCTTTTCTTTTGATGGAATCATGATTTTGTAATAGAAGTTGGTTGAATCTCTTATTTCCAGGATTACCAAGTGATTCAACATTCGTATACTATTTATTTACATGACCGGTGACCTTTAATCAATATTCCCTCTATGCAAACACTCCAAATAGCATACAAAATGCATAACTCCACATGTTTGAGAAAATATTTGATTCCATATGTAGAATTCTCAATGAGAACATTTTTAAAAAATACTGAAAAGCTAGCTGATCACCTTGGCATAACTTCTTCACTATTGATCAAAGTCAAAAACTGCTTAATGTGCTCTTCAATCACCATTTTTTTTCTGATGGACGACAGAATCACAAATTACAGGAACATAGACAATTATTTTCAAATTATAGGAGAATTGATTCTTTTTCTATTTGTAGACTATTCATCTCCTACTAAAACAGCTATAAAGTAATTATCATCCAAATGTACAAAGCAGCTCTTCTATAGTAAGACATTTCTTCACAGGGTTTGCTATTATTGTACATAGTGCTCCTCTTCCTTTTTCTGTAGCATTTGCACCAATTTCATTTATGTTATAACCAGGGAAACCTGGGGACACGCCCCCCGACACACTCCCCCCTTCTTCAAAATGGCCCGTCCCTATCCTTGGAACGTCCCTGGTACAGGGGGATGGTTGGGGGAGGATCCCCTGGCGTCCCTTTTTTTTTTTTTAAAAGCTGGGAAACATCCCCGAAATGGGGAAAGGGGCACACACGGTCAGCAGTCCCGGGGACGGCCAGGGGATGCCTGAGCCATCCCCCAACTATCCCGAGGACGTGTCAAAGCATGTTTTAAAATTAAAAAATAGTATATAATAGTTTTCAATTTTCTAGTTTTTAAGTTGTTGGTTTAAATTATTTTCATATATCTTTCACAATAATTGGAACACTCACAAGATAAATATTTACTGCTCTATTAGAGATATATGAAAATAACAAAAATTTATTCCAGAAGTGTGTAAACTTTAATTTATTTGCTTGCTGTTCACTAACAGGTTTTAGAGACAAAGACTTAGGATTTTGTCCTTTTTAAACAGTTCTTTGTAATGTCTCCAATTTCGCGAGCATCAGAGTTCGGTGGATTTAGCCTATTCTTGGCCCTCGTAGGCTAATATGTTTGGTTAGAGGGTCCCTCTTGGTAGTGATCAATGGTTTTTCTCCTTCAACGCCTCATGTGGGTTCAAGCTTAGCCTTCGGGTGACTCAGTTTCCCATACTATTTATAGTAAGTCAGTTGGCCAGCATTTCTATTTATAGTAGGGCACCTAAAGATCATATGTTGGCAGTATCGATTCCCGAATTCAATTGAATTGGTGAGATAAGGAGTTTTGCCTAAGTTATAATGATTAATTATTATTAAAGGTAACTTTAATAATAATTAATATTTTAATGTTATGTTATAACGTTATATTTGCACTTCATGACTTGAGGGGTCCTAAGTCATTAAAAAGGGGGCCATTTCAATTAATTAATTGGATGTCAATTATAAGGACATATTTTAATGTTCCTAAAGTGCAAATATTATATTATTTTAAATGATTTAAAAAGGCAAAATGGAGGGAATCAACTTATTGGAAAAATATATCTTTTTATCCCACATTGGTGAGAAAAGTGTGTGAGCTCCTCTAGGAAAAGATTAAAAAAGGACTTAAGAGCTCATTTCTTAATCATCCACGATTTGATAATTTTCTTATGATTTCTCTTTGGCATTTGGAGAAGGGAGCCCTAGGGTTTTTTGCCAGTGTATCAACATTGGAGAGTGTAGTTGCTTCATTGCAATAGCATTCTGAGGTTGTGAAATATCAGCTGAAGGTGCTCACTGTTGGCTTCATTGAGAGGTCAAGTTCGTGCTTCATCGGATTTACAAAAGAATTTCAAAATAAGAGTTTCATCTTCTTTTCAAGAATCAACGAATGTATTCTGGGTATGCCCTATTGTAAAACCTTTTTCAAAGTGAATCAATAAAATTATCTTATTGCTGTAGTAGGGTTTTATATTACATTTCCAGTATTTTATTGCATGCCTGGCATTATATTTCAAAAGTAGACAAAAAGCATAAAATCCTTGAAAATACAAAAAAATTGCAAAACCCAAAAGGCACAAAGCAAAGCACCAAAAGATGGGAGAAGACGAGTTCTTACATGCTTCAAAATTGGAAATAGGCTGAATAGTAAGGTAATTTGATGCCCAAAACTCCTTGAGTGCAGCAATTGTCCCAACATTTAACTGCTCAAATCCATATCAGACAATACACCAACATTGAATTACTTCTAGTAGTCCACACTCCCACCAAACTACAATAATTTTGCCTTCAAATGCCTCAGCTATTCATTATTGTTCTATGCCAAGTAATCAGTAACCTAGGTGAAACATTCTTCACTGTAATCACAAATGTTGACCCAATTTGTGAGCTAGAAATAACCTTATGTAATTTGATATAAGTTTATAAATTATAACTTGGAGGTTGTATTATGATTCATGTATGTTAATTCTGGATTTTCAATGCGTATTGAGTATTGACAAAGAATATTCAACACAAATGTTATATGTTAAGGTTTTATAATGTATATTATGCATGCTTTATCCATGTTTTCATATGAATATTTAAAATTTCCTTATATATTTTAAATTTTCCCTATATTTTATATAGCCATCCCCTCGCCGTCCCCAAATTTGGCCTCAAAAATTGGAAACTTGGGGACTTGTCCCGTCGTCCCTTGCTGTCCCCATCCCAGAAACTTGGGGTAACACTAGTTATAACACATTATATTTAGCAATTTAGTTTGTCGTCCATGAAAGTACCATTTAGATATTGACCATTGGTATCATGTTACATTTTTCATATTTGTATATACTATTGAACTAGATGTGAAGCGTGGTCTATAGGCATAGGACCATTGGGATTATATTCCTTGTTTGAAAGTACCAGCAAAAAATCTTACTTGAGAATAATTTGGCGAATCACTTTATAAATAATAAATTAAGAAGAATAGGAAAATAAATTAGGTTAGGATTGGGGTTAAGGAAATGTTCTTTTTAAATACCACAAAAATTGAAAAAAACTAGAAACCCTAAATTACTTTACCCTTTTTTCTAAATGCATTAATATAGAAAATTACAATTTAATCATAGGTTGCAATTTTCCTCGTCAAAATCTTGTTTAAGTGATTTTTTTTCAAATTATGAACATTTGTTCAAGAAAAACTCAGCATAGAGGGCAAGAGAGAATAAATCACAATTTATTTAAAGATACTGTTTAAATAATTCAAATAGAATTAAGAAATAATAAATAAGAGATTATTTCCAACTATTAATGAATCAGTTGAGAAGAGGGAGATTATGGACCAATGATAAAGAATTTTGGGTCTATACTCTATAATTATAAGCCAATAGGCTATTGTTTGTTAGAGCACTGTTGCCAAAGTTTTGTTAATGCCATTACATTAAGTAGACATAAAAAAAACTTCATATTTCCACCATTTTGTATTTGAAATGAGCTTGATAGATGTGTGGAAATACCACGAGGTAACCACAACCCCAATAGTCCACTTGGTATCGGTTGTAAATCACCTCATACACAAGTTTCAGGACTGATCTCTTCTTTGTGATCATAGTTCATAGGCTCGTATTTGGAGAGTATTTAGCAAGTCAAAAAATTCAATCTCGAAGAGTACTCAACGATACTTGGTGACTTCAAAAACATTTAAGAAAACATAGTTTTAAAAAAAAAGCATAAATTAATGCTAAATATAGCTACAAAAAGTATCAAATGAGTTTGGTGGGGGTCCTAGGGCAATGCCCTCAGCGGGGTTGAAGGGTAGCACCGCTCAAGACATCCAAGGGCAGCACCCCTACTTCATTCTCTGTTACAATATAGGGTGGATCAAGGGGTGAAGCCCCCGCCACCAAGTCCAAATGAAGACCTTCAAAAGTAAAACCGCATATACCTTTAGGGCACACACCTTTTTCATAATTTTTTGAAGGCAAAAAATATGCTTATAAAGCCAAAAAATAGTAGAGCTTTTGGAGTGCTTAACCCACATCTTTTTCCACAATTTTGACATGTTGCTAGCACAGTGAGACAAGTTGTTGGAATTGCTGATTTTTGGTGAGTCTTGGTGAGTACTTGGAAAAAACTCAACGAATTTTTCCAAAAACTAAGCAAAAAAAAACTTGGCAAGTTTTTCCACCTACTGGACAAAAAAACTTGACAAGTAAACCCTATGCATACTCATGGAGCAAAAAAAACCACATGTGTGAATGGTCAAAATGAATTCATTCATTAAAAAAAAGAAGTTACATAATATAGAAGAGACAAGATACTGTAGATATTTAAGATATCTATCTACCTACTGGTTACTGTAGAAACAGTAACAACTAAACTAACCTAAAACATTCTAATATTGACCATTAACACTGTGGATATAATATTCTAACACCCTCCCTTAATGATCAATCCATCAACAACACCAAGTTGCCCCTTGAATTTTACAAACTTATCCGGGCTCAGAGACTTGGTGAGAATATCTGCAGTCTGATCCGCTGTTGGAACATACTGCAGCTAAACGGATCCATCTTCTACCAGCTTGCGGATGTAATGACAATGAAGCTCGACATGCTTGGTACATTCATGGAAGACTGGATTTTTGGCCAGTTTGAGCACCCCTTGATTATCAGTGTACAAGGGAGGTGATCTTGCTTGTGACATGTGCATGTCAGAAAGCATCCTATGAAGCCAAACTACCTCACATGCTGCTTTAACGGTTCCTCGATACTCTGCTTCAGTCGAGGAAAGAGCGACTGCATGTTGCTTCTTGCTAGTCCATGTTACAGCACTGATACCCAAACTGAATACATACCCAGAAGTAGATTTTCTATCATCCACTAAACCTGCCCAATCTGAGTCTATGTAACCAATCAGCTTTGGATCTTTGCATCTACCATAGAGAATGCCATAATCTGAAGTGCCCTTAACATATCTCAGCACTCGCTTCACTGAAATCCAATGATCAACTTTTGGAGCTGTCATGAAGTGAGAAATGTAGCTCACTACAAAATTGATGTCAGGTCTAGTGGCAGTGAGGTAGATGAGACTGCCCACTAGTTGCCTAAATGTCATTTCATCGACCAAAGGTGAATCAGAGTTGGCTGACAACTTCAGCCTCTTCTCCATAGGTGTGGAGGCAGGTTTGCAGTCCTACATCCGAAATTTGTCAAGCAGACTTCTGACATATTTAGACTGAGAGATAAAGATGCTACCAGCGGTCTGCCAAACCTCAATACCCAAACAATAATGGAGAAGCCCCAGATCTGTCATGTTAAAAGCCTGATACAAATCTTGTTTGATTGTCACAAGAAAATGTGCTAAACTACCAGTAATGATCAAGTCATCAACATAGACAACAAGAAAGAGAATATCATCACCAGAGTGCTTGACATACAAATTAGTGTCAGAAGGGCTGCGCTGAAAACCATGATCAACCAAGTACTAATCAATCTTGATGTACCATGCATGAGGTGCCTGTTTCAATCCATAGAGTGCTTTCACAAGCCTACATACCTGATGTTATTTTCCAACAACCTTGAAACCAGGAGGCTACGTCATGTAGACTTCTTCCTGCAACTCACCATTGAGAAAGGCACTCTTGAAATCCATTTGATGAATTGTCCATTCAAATCGAGCTACAATAGCGAGAAGACGAATTGTGCTCATCTTGGAAGTAGGAGCGAAAGTCTCCTCGTAGTCAATGCCCTCCCGCTGTGTGAAGCCCCGAGCAACTAATTTGGCATTTTACTTATCCAAAGTACCATCAGCATGATACTTGACCTTGTAAACCCATTTGCAGTTGATAGGTTTCTTCCCAAGAGGAAGATCAAAAAGAACCCAAGTGTGATTCTTCAGAAGACTATGATATTCGGTCTCCATAGCCTTTTCCCACTCTGGAATTCCTTTAGCCTCATAGTAGGTATGAGGCTCATAGATGTTGTGGATGTTGGCCATAAGAGCAAAATTGACAGTGTTGTTGCTTGCTCTTTCTACGAGTTGATTTTCCCTCAATGAGTTCATCATCATGAAGATCACCATAGTCTTGGCCCACCACTTAGGCCGACGAGTAGAAGTACCAACATCTGGAATAGGAGAAACATCTCCTGGGATTTCTGGAACAAAGTCATTTGGATGTGAGTCCTGAGAAAAATCAAGTGGTTCTAGATCATGACTGGTAGACTCCTCATCTTCAGAGTCAGAATGCTCTGAAGCCCTCCCATCAAGGGAACCAAGAGGAAGACGAACACCTCATCAGGAACCTTCATAGGCTGATCCGCAGGACTGTTAGTAGGAACAAATGGACTAGTAGTCTCATCAATCACAACATCACAACTAAATATGAGACGATCTGTCTCCACATCAATCAACCTATATGCCTTGTGATTGTCGCTATAACCAGTAAACATAAGTGTCCGGCTCTTGGAGTCCAACTTGGCACGCTTGGCATTTGGAATCCATACATGAGCTATAGAACCAAAGACTTTCAGATGGCCCACCTTAGGCTTGCATCCTGACCAGGCTTCTTTGAGAGTTATCTTCTTAACGGCCTGTGTAGGTGACCGATTTAGTAGGTAGACTGCAGTGTAGACGGCTTCAGCCCAGTATTTCTTAGGTACATTTCTATACTCCAGCATAGAACAAGCCATTTCAATAATGGTGTGATTCCTACGTTCAACAACACCATTCTGTTGAGGGGTGTATGGTGTGGTGAGTTGTCATTTAATGCCGTGTGTAGCACAAAAAGAAGAGAAGTCAGCTGAACAAAACTCCCCCCCATTATCTGACCTTAGAGTGACAATCTGAGAACCTGATTCTTTCTCAACTAAAGCCTTAAACTGCTAAAATGTGTTGAACACATCATCTGATTTATGTTTCAAAAAATACACCCACATTTTCAACTAAAATCATCAATGAATAATAAAAAGTACCTAGACCTAGTAACAGATGGAGTATTCATTGGTCCACATACATCAATGTGAAACCAATTGAAGTACCTTGGAGGCTTGCCAAGAATCACCATCCAAGAATGGTGTCTGATGCTGCTTTCCAGCTTGACAGGCTCCACAAAATCCATGATTTTGAGTTTGGATCTCAGGTAGACCAGCAACCAAACCCTCCCAAGATAGTTAAGAGAGGTAGTGGACATTTAGGTGCCCATAACGCCGGTGCCACAGTTTGCTGAGGGAAGTACTCCTGGTAGCCAAAGCGTGCTCCTGAGAATCACCAGAATCAGCAAGTCTATATAGACCATGATCCTCAAGTCCCATAGCAATTGTAGTACGAGTCTCCCTATCAACAATGCTGCAGGTGGACATACTAAAAACATCTAACTGGGGAGAATGCCACATGATTTAACTGACTGAGAGGAGATTATGCTCCATGCCTGGAACATAGTAGACATCAAGAAAGAGTAAATTTCTTCCTCCTAAGTGAATCTGGATAGTGCCCTTACCAACAACTGTGTACTTTTTGCCTCCTCCAAAAATGACAGAATCAGAGAAGGGTTCGAACTTGGTGAACCAATCCCGACAATGAGTAAAATGTCACGATGCTCCAGAATCAATGTACCAAGTAGAAGATTGGACTGGATCTGCAGTTCTTTTGGCCATAAAAGCATAGAATGCAGATTCTTTCTACTCAGTGTGTTGTGCGACATTTGCCTTTGATTGAGATCCTCCTTGCTTCTTTTGTTCAAAAGCCAACCGAATCTGACAGTCAGCCTTCATGTGACCATATTTATGGCAATAATTGCACTGAACGTTCTTTTTCTTCTTGCTGTTCTGAGAAGAACCAGAGCTTTTCAGCTAAGAAGTTTGCGCCTTCCCTTTGTTCTTAGCAGAAGATTTGGCAAAGAACACTTGCTCTGTGGAGGCGGAATTGGTACTGCTTCCAAACTGTTGTCTCCATCGATCTTACTGCAAGAGCTTGTTGCAAAGATCTTCAAATTTGAGATCAACATTGGTGGAGGTGATATTTAGCGTCTCAATGAAATGCTCATACAAACATGGGAGACTCTTCAGAGTAATAACCACTATATCTTATTCCTCCATTTTTTGACCAATAGCCTCCAACTGATCACGAATGTCCTTAATCTTCATCAGATGTTCCTGCAAGGACATTTTTTCATCCATCATGATGGAAAAAAGCATGTTCTTGAGAAAGAACGCTCTACTCTTGTTGGAGGTTTCATGAAGGTCCTTCAAATGATTCCAGATTTTCGTGGCAGTTTTGTCAGACGGTACCTGAGGGAGCTACTCATCTGTGACTGAGAGTTTAATGAGCATGACGGCTTCCCGGTTGTGTTCATCCCATTTGTCCTGATCCCTTCCAGTGACAGTGGGATGGGTTGAGTTCCCCATGACAACCTAATCAAGGCAATGATATTCAAAGATTGTAATCATGCGTTGCTTCCAGGTGTTGTAATTCTTCCTGTTGAACATTTGGCTGCTTTCGAGCATTATATTCGTCAGAGATGCCATCGCATACCTCAAGGTCAAACTGGTGAGGACAAAATAATGCACAAAAAACAGAAATAGGTTCTGCAAAGCAAATTCCAAGGTAGAAAGCAAAACCCTAGCATGGATTTCAAGGTTTTATTGAAAACCCAAAAAAATTAATAAAAACCCAAAAATTGAGGAATACCCAAAAAAATTGACAGCACAAATTTCGAGGCACAGAAAATGAGGTACCCAGAAAAATCAAACGACAACTCAGTTGAGATCTCAAAAAACCTAGAAGGAATCTACAATCAAAATAATTTTTTGACTTGATCTGAGGGTTCAAAACCCTAGTCGAGTTTTAGAAAACCCTAGCTGCCATGAGAGCTTTGAAAAAATTGCAAAAAAATGACAGAAATACAATTACAAATAGAAACCCTAGTCGCCATCAAGAAAAGAGAGAGAATCTTATGTAAATCGCGACCAATAACTGATGAAAAAATGCGTCCAAAGGCAGGTGAAAATCACGGGCATCAATAGAGGAAAACAACAAACGAAAATCTTTAGAAAACGCACCAAAGATCTTGCACAAATTGTAGGAGGTTGCGTGCCAAGAGAAACAGAGAAAACACGACTGAAACTAGACAAAGGTCACACCCAGAAAGCAAAAAAATCATGTGGCCAGTCCTTATCAAAACACATTTGCAAAGTGAGAACAAATTGCGTGGCCAGAATGAGCACGAAATCTGTCGGCAAAGTCTGCAAAACACGAGAGGTCGCACCAACTAGCCACAAGAGACACACACACCAGAAGACGCCTAAGAATCTCGGCCAGAGATTTCTAAAAAACACATCCAGAAATGACGAAGTCGTGTGGCCAGAGGAGAACACAAACTAGGAAGATAGGTCGCGAGCCTATAGAAAAACAAGCAGAAGAACAAAAAGAAAATGTGGTGACAAAATTGCGTGCCCAGAACACTCAAAATCGCTTGTATACAAGAGAGATTTTTCTGAGAAAAAAAAAAAGCACGACTTTTATAGAAATGAAACCACGAATTTTCTAAAAAATGGCACCCAGAAACCCTAGTTCTACTCTAATACCATGTGAATGGTCAAAATGCATTCATTCATTAACAAAAAAAAGTTACATAATATAGAAGAGACAAGTTATTGTAGATATTTAAGATATCTATCTACCTACTGGTTACTGTAGAAACAGTAACAACTAAACTAACCTAAAACATTCTGATATTGACCATTAACACTGTAGATATAATATTGTAACAACATGTACTTGATAACTTTTTGATTTTGCAAGCTATGCTTGTGATGACCCCATTGCCAAATAGTGTAATGCACTTTACATAGTAGGCTGATTTTTAATTCCAATGCTAAATACCCACCCATGGTATAAAAACCTCAACTAATTTGTACTTCTTTGTGTATGTCATGAATGCATTTGAGTAGCTACCTTCTTTATCTATGTGAGAAAGACACAATGATTGGGTATAGAAAAATATGAAACAAAAATGAAGATTAAAACCCTATTTCAAATTTACCTGCACCTCAATTTAAGCAAAGGAAACTTGAAAAACATTAATAAAAGAAGATCTTACCCACATAAGATTCCTAATGAACCAAAAGGCAGTTATGCTCAAAAGATTTGCTGTTGAAAAGAATATGGAATGTGATTGCTCACAATGGCAGCATAACATTGTATTCCAAACTGAGGATCCTTTCAAATGGCTTATGGAAAGGTAGATTTATAAGTTTTTGATTGAGTAGATCAACTGTCAAGATTGATTGAGAGGGTTAATCAGTAGAATTGAGTTCATTATTTGGTTGTGAGATGAAGGGTGGAGAAAAAAGAAGAATTTTAATAATACTTTTATATTTTTTAGATGTAAAGGTCAGATTTAAATAATAAGTTTTATTTAAACAATGTAAGATGGGAGGGGGGAATTGTTTTAATTTATTTGATTAATTAAGAAAAATGAATATTAGTAAGTGATGCTAGTACATGGGTGTTTTAATGTCTACAATGAGAGGACAACTTATGGAAGGGTAGTAATGGGAGGGGGGAATTGTTTTAATTTATTTGATTAATAGAAAAATGAATATGTAGTAAGTGATGCTAGTACTTGGGTGTTTTTTAATGTCTACAATGAGAGGACAACTTATGGAAAGGTAGTAATGGGAGAGGGGGATTGTTTTAATTTATTTGATTAATAGAAAAATGAATATGTAGTAAGTGATGCTAGTACTTGGGTGCTTTTTAATGTCCACAATGAGAGGACAACTTATGGAAGGGTAGATTTATAACTTTTTGATTCAGCAGATCAATGGTCAAGATTAATTGAGAGGATTAACCAATGAGATTGACTCCGTTATTTGGTTGTGCAATGAAAAGTGAAAATTAAAAAAAATTAAAATAATTCTTTTATATTTTTAACTATAAAGGTAAGATGTAAATAATAAATTTTATTTAAATCGTGTGAGATGGGAGGGAGGAATTGTTTTAATTGTGATAGGCGATGCTAGAACATGGGTGTTTATTAAGTATCTACAACGATAGGATGGAAAATAGTGAGAAGCATCTTTTTCCACACTCTAGTTATGAGATATTGCGTTGTTTAGATATTGCGTAGCTTTAGTAAACACCAGTGTTCCACGGGGACGCGTCTCCCCCCCCAAAAAAAATCTAGCTGTCTCCCCGTCCCAAACATTTCAGAGACTTGGGGACGGCTGAGAAACGTCACCCCACCATCCCCCCACCGCCATCGGGACTTGGGAGACTCTGAGGAAACGACAGGGACTCTTGGACATCCCCAAGACATCTCAAGGACTTCTAGCCGTCCCTCAAGCGTCTCGGAGACGCCCGGAAGTCCCCGCACTGGGATGTGCAAAAAAGCAATTTCTTAAAAAAATTCTTTTAATTTTCTAGGAATGTGAGCCTTGGGCCGAACCCTAAAGGCTTGTGGGACCCTTCTAAAAGCCTCTAAGCTAAACAAAACACTCTCATTCTTCATTTTTTTGCTCACATATGCCATTTGATGTTTTGCAACTCATTGTGTCATCTTTATGATATGATATTGTGAATTTTATTTTTTGCATTTTGTACTTATTTTGATATCAATGTATCATGCTACTCATTTTAATCATCTTTATGATATGATATTATGATGTGTCATATTTTCGATATTCATATAATAGAAATCTCAAATTCGACAATTTCATTTGTCAAATTTTAGTATTTTATTTACTTTAAGTCTTTTAGTAAATAGTATTCAAGTATTTAAAATGTTAGTATTTGCAATTTTACTAATTTTCCAAAGTTTAATTTGAAATGTTATTCTTAACTTCTTTTTATAACTAGTTATTCAAGTACCATATGTATATCAGCACCGCCCCTCCACCACCCACCCACCGCCGTCCCCCCGCTGTCCCCAAACTTAGACCCTTTGTCCCCCCATCCCCGAGACGCGTCCCCGTCAGGAAACTCCGTGGAACACTGGTAAACACAGTCCTAAAACAAATGTCTGCCCTTTGAAGTCCCAGAAGGTACGAGACATCATAATAGTTTATTTAAAAAGTGGGTCTCGTTCGAAGCAGGTTATGTTCAGTTCTATAGGAATCTCATGGTTCAGGAAGTCTTATAGATAATTCTGAGATTGAAAATCTCAGTTTTTCCAAAGTATCTTTAGGACCAATTAAATCAATAATGCACATAATGGCTTAAACTGGTCAATGATAAAACCAAAATACTACCTTATGAGTACTCCTCAAATGGGAAGAAAAAACAGCTACAACGCTTGTTTTGTTTCTTGAGAAATCTAAAGCCCTAATTAACAAATAACAGGTAAGAAAAAGTTTTGACGTCCCGGTGGATTAATAACTTTGCCAACATAATTTTCACTGAGACAGGTGGTCTCCCTAACGTTTCAAGAATCAACAAAAAGAGTAATTATTTTTATAATTTCAGCAAGAATTAAACTGCTAACCTGATCAATGCTTTTGAGAAAGTTGAATTGAGGTCCGTCACTACAATCGTAGGTTGAATCTCCTGTTCTTCGAACCCTAAAATGTTCTTTGGGCTCCAGAAAATTGAAGGAAGTTGAAGTACCGAGTCTTCAGGGCCATCTTGTTGCTAAAACCAAAAATTTCGTACACTTCTTAGTCCGAAAGTTTCGAACCCATTGAAAAACTAGCTGTAAATTAACTACGGAGGAAACACAAAATTATAGAGAACAGATTAGCTCCCGCTCAATTTGCCTGTAAGGATTGGATGCCATAATTCATACCCCGCTGATATCTTAGAAGAATTCAGCATTAACACGAAGTGTAAGAGAGAATGATATAAACTCTGAAATCCTCTCAATCCGACCGTTGGAATGAGAATCCTCTTATAAATCCTTTGGGAATAAACAAATAGTGGGGGATTATGATATTATTAACTGAATTTTTCGGGAAGTTACAGAATCGGTTTCAAGTAGATACTCCTTATACATATATACTTACATATTTGTAAGTATATTAATTATAATTATATATATATATATATATATTATATTATATTATATTATTAACTGAATTTTTCGGGAAAGTTACAGGATTGGTTTCAAGTAGATACTCCTTTGAGTTGTCAAAATCATAGAAACGTTAATGTGTGTTAATGTCTGGTGGAGTATATATATACATATATACTTACTTTTATATATATATATTATGATAGGTATTTGGAACTAAAAAATAATATTTAATCATAAATATAATATTTTTAAAATAAATAATGTATTAAAAAATACTTTCAACACAAAAAATGTCACATAGTGGCTAGTATTTGCATGATCAAACCCTAACACTAACTCATACCCTAACCCTAATCCTAACAATTAATACTAAATCATTATCCTATTTCTAATTCTAATTATGATTGTAGCACTATCCATAACTAACCCTAAAATAAAGAATTGTAGAGTGAATTAAAATATATATTTTTTAGATGAATAAAATTTTGGAGCATTATATTATTAATATATTTTAATGATTTTTATTAGTAATATGTTATTTTTAATTTATTTTAATTTTTGAATAGTTGTAACCATATTACCTTATTCTTAATTCTAATAATTAATAAATAGAATTATAATTATAATTTAATTAATAATTTTAATAATTTTTGTTATTTTAATTTAATTCTTATTTTTAATTATCTATATTTTAAAGTTAATAAAATTTGGACAATAAAAAAATGGCAATGTCTTTTAAAATTTAATTTAAATTTTTATTTTAATTATGTAATATTGGGAAGATTATATTTATGTATTAATTTATGGATTAATTTAAGTTTTATTTTATTATTTTAAGTTTTATGCAAATTGATTATTTACCTTTTTCTTTTGCAAACTTTTAGAGAGAAATCATTTTTACAATTTTAAAACTTAAATATTTAAATGTTCACTTTTAAAAAATTAAATTATATTTGAAGAACATAAAATTGTAGTTTTTAATTGTTTCAAAACTAACTTTAAAAAAAAAAAGGGGGTAAATTTTTTTATTTAACCAAAACCAAAGTACAAGGCAAAGGCTAGAGGCCCACCAGAACAAGACCACCCCCAGAACACCCAATAACAGCACTACATATTCCTGTCTTCCACTAATATCCTATCTAGGGTCCCAAGATAATCAGAAGGAACATCATCCCTTCCACTAATATCCCAACCATCCTTATTCTCAAAGGCCCACTTCACCAGACAATCAACCACTTTGTTCCATTCTCTAGGGATGTGACAAAAGGAGACAGACTCCAAGAACTACACAGACTCAGAATCTGTCTAACCACAGAGGCTAATTGCCAACTAACATCATCCAAACTCTGGTTGTTCAGCATATCCACAACAATCTGAGAATCAGACTCACAAATGATCCTCCTCTAGCCTAAAGAGCATCCATGCTCAACTGCAATCTTAATAGCTAGGGCCTCCATCAGATTATTAGAGTGTTGACCTTTGTAAATAGAGAAGAAAAAAACCGCACCACCATCATTACCTCTACCAATACCCCCAACATCAACATGACCAGGGTTCCCATGAGAAGAACCATCAGTATTAATTTTTAGGACCCCCACCGGAGGAGGCATCCACCTCCCATCCCGACAGACCCATTGCCTGACATGACGAGGTCTTCTCCTGGCAATGCATCCCCTTCTACTATCCCCCAAGTTCAAATTATGCAAAATAGCAAAATCACCAGGATCAATATTTTCAAACATATCACACTTAGCAGAAATAGTCTCCTGAAGCCTACTAATTATCTTCTTCCACAATTGACAACTTCCCAATTTGGAGCCACAAAAAACTCTATGGTTCCTCTCCAACCAAAGGTTCCAAAGAATGAAAATAGGCCCAACAAACCAGACCACCTGCAGGAAAGAGGTCTTCGCTTGAGGCCTACCAAAACTCTCCCAAAATTCAATTAGGGAGGTAGCATGAATACAACCATGATGCCAAGCCTCCCACCATCTATGCCATATCTCTCTAGAAAAAGGGAAAAGAAAGAACAAGTGGGAGGTACATTCCTCACTGTGCGAACAAAGGAAGCAAATAGAAGGTCCCTGAAAACCTCGCTTGTGAAGATTTTCCCAAGTGAGGCACTTCTTTTGAGTAACCGGCCATAAGAAAAAGTTGCATTTAGGCCAGGAAAAGTTGCCCCAAACCTTCTTCCACCAGTGCACCTCAGTTGGACCATGTAGATTCCTATCAAGCATAGCATAGCCTTGAGCAATAGAAAATTTACCTTTTGGACTCGGACTCCAAGCCAGAACATCCCTCCCATTAAGGGAGCTGTAGAGCCTGCCCTCCAAAACTCTAGTAAGAACAACACAATCCTCATCATAACCACCCATAGGCCACTCCTGCGGGTCCTTCTAGCAAGCCACCACCGCTTGACCAATACGCTTGACAGTTTTAAAATGCTCCACCTTAAACCATCCAACATAAAAAAAAAATGCGAAAGAGGTTGAAGCTGAGGGAAGCTAGAAAGAATGGGAGGATGGCCATCCCAAGAGTCCTGCCAAAACAAAGCATTAGAGCCTCTATTACAGATCCAGAAGAGACCTTTCTTAATTAGTTGAGCTCCCTTCTTAAGGGTATCCCAAATATAAGAACTTTTACCCAGCAAAGCAAGTCATGACACATCAAGGCTATTAACATCAGGAAGATACTTGTGGGCAAGAATCTTGGCCCAATCCTGATCCTGATTGTTGCACCACCTCCAGTATAGCTTGGCAGCCAAGGCCATGACACAAGAGCCATAGACCTAAGACCAAGGCCGCTAGCATGCTTCAGCCTACAGACAGACTCCCACTTGACTAAAATCCACTTCAAGGAAAGAAGGTTGCCTGACCAAAGTAATTTCCAAGACAGAGCATCAAAATACCTCACAAAGGTGGAAGGGGGAACCTACACACAACGCCTATAAATGGGGAGAGACTGCACCATAGTCTTTAGAAGGACCACTCTCCCAGCAGAAGATAACCATCTGTAAGTCCAATGACTAATCTTACTCTGAAATTTATCCAGAATCCCATGCTAGTAATCTCTACGCTGAGATCCCAAAGCCAAAGGGATCCCAAGGTACATCAAGGGAAGAGAACCGATTTGAAATCTAAGGATCTTAGCAATCTTACTCTGAATAAGCCGAGGAGTATTAAAGAAATAAATGGAGGATTTGTCATCATTAATACACTGACCTGAAGCCTTCAAATAGATGTCCAAAGCTCTCTTGAAGTTCACTGCCTCACTAATTCTAGCCAAGCCCATCAACTTAGTATCATCCACAAACTAAAGATGAGAGTAGGAAGGAAGATAATTGTTCCAGCTCCAACCTTGGATAAGACCCTACCTCACCTGAGATTTAATAAATCTTCCAAGACCCTCTACCATGATAATGAATAAATAAGGAGATAAAGGGTCCCCTTGCCAGAGTCCTCGAGAAGCACTAAACAAATCTGAAGGTTCTCCATTAATGAGAACCGAGAAGGAGGAAGAGGTCACACAACTAAGAACCCAATTCACCCACTCCTCATCGAAACCAAAAGCCAAGAGAATTTTCTGTAAGAACTCCTAGCTCACCCTATAATAAGCTTTAGCCATGTCAAGTTTAATAAACATAGCCTTCTCCTTAGAGTTAACCATATAATGAATAGCTTCCATTGCTATCACAACACCATCCAAAATTTGTCTCCCTTCAACAAAACCACCCTGCTCAGCAGAGATCAGAGTATTGAGGAGTGGTTTGAGTCTCTCAGCAATCAATTTGGTGATGATCTTGTAGACAACATTACATAACACAATAGGCCTGAATTGAGTCAACCGATTAGCCCCCTCCTTCTTAGGTATAAGAGCCAAGAAATTAGAATTCATGGACTTGAGCAACTATTTGTTCTGATGTGATTCCTGAACCACCTCGAGGAGATCAAACTTTATTATTTCCCAAAAGTCTTGAAAGAACTCAATCAGAAACCCATCTGGGCCAGGAGCCTTACCTTTTTTCATATTAAACACCACTTTCTCCAATTCAGGTAATAAGATAGGACATAAGAGAGCCCCATTCATCTCAGTCGAGACCAGGTGGGAATACAATCCAAGATGGCTCTCTCCTTAGCCCTAGCAGTAAGATGCTCCCTAGAAAATAGGTTTGAAAAATAATTGACCGCTTCCCTGGAAATATCAGCACAGGAAGAGAGTTGAGCCCCTTTAGGAAAAACAAGGGAGGAGATGGAATTCCCCTATCTCTGAGCCTAAACCAAATTATGAAAGAAAGCAATGTTCTTATCCCCCTCTTGAAGCCAGACAACATGAGATTTCTACTTCCAAAAGATCTCTTGCTGAAGCTCCCATTCTTCTAAACCCTTACGAGCCAAGGAATCAGCATTACTTAGATCAGAGGTTAGCGCTTGGTCCCGAATCTGATGAGTGATGATATCCAACTTAGACTAAGCAGCCATCTTTTGAGCATGCAGGTTCCCAAAACATTGCTTATTCCATCTCTTAAGCATGTACTTCACGTGTTGAAGTTGCTTACTAAAAGTAAACATGGCCTTCCCATGGGCAGCCATCCCCTCAGACCACCAACCCACCATAAGATCATGCAGAGACTGATCTCTCAACTACATCAACTAAAATTTGAAAGAAGGATTTTTGGTGACACCATAAGCGGTGATAGAGATTTTAATAGGCCAGTGATCAGAGCCCCTCCAATCAATAATTTCCAAACTGGTGATCAACCTATTGTTCATCCAATAGCAGGAAACAAGAAATCTATCGAGCCTTTCTAAGATAGCCTCATCACGACATCTCCTATTATTCCATGTAAAGACACCATTGGTTGGATTTACATAGATGAGATTCAAGGAACCAATCATATCCCTTAGTATATTTTTTGAAGTGTCTAGCCTTGCTAACCCACCATGTTTTTCATCCAAACAAGTAACAACATTAAAGTCACCAGCCAAAATCCATGCAAGAAACGGGTCCAAGGCTCGGATGAATCTGATGTGATCCCAAAGAATTGACTTACCAGAAAGATTAGTAGGAGCATAAATATTGGATAAAAGACACCTTTCTCTAGTCTCAAAACTAGAGGCAACAGAGAAATGGAGGACCGACTAGAAATCCACCATAAGGGGAAAACATTCCTTGGGTTCTAGAAGCAAGCCACCCCCTTGAACTGTTCAAAGTACCCACCCCTGCCAATTGCCCTGGGGCTAGATATGTGAGGCACAATTAGCCAAACCTTCCACTGTAAGCTTAGTTTCTTGAATAAAGACCACATCAGGAGATTGAGATTCAATTAATCTGCGAACAACCTTTTGTCTAGGGATGTTGTTCAATCCCTTTACATTCCATGATAAAAACAATCATTTATGGGGGTGGGAGAAGTGGGAATCAATGGGTTTCATAGACCCAGACTCAACGAAAGTATCACCCATAATCTTGACATTCTCTTGATCAGTCTTCCTTCCACTCTTTGACAGTTTAACAAGAGGCCCCTTTTTAAAGGATTTATGTTGTAAACCTAAAACAGGAGGATCTTTATTACCCTTCACAGAATTTGAGGCCCCCTTAGGAGCAGGGGGATCAAGAGCCACCACAACAGAGCCCTTAGGAGTCTGTGACCCCTGGAGAACCCTAATATCTTAAGCCTAAGAAGGAAAATTCATAGCCATGTGCTCAACTTGATGGTCCCATGAAGATAAGAACTAATCCTCTTTCTTTGCATTCTTGTCTTGAACTTCATGTAGACCCTTAGCCCCAGAAGAGAGCTCAACTAGAATACCTTCCTCTTGGACCAAATCATCAAGAACATCAAACCTGTTAAAAGTACCATCATTTTGTCTATCCAACTAGGTTCTCTTCTTGCCCTTGCCTTTGTTACGAGACTTAACCAAAGTAAAACCCTCATTATCTGCAGGTTCATTAGACAATGGAGCCTTCCCCTTGTCCCCCCTAGGAGGTCCAGGGGCAGCCAAAGGGGAGGATTTAAATCTGGGACATTTGCGATGTAAATGACCATATTCATGACAAATTCTGCATCTAAAGGGTAGGGTCTCATATTCCAACTGTTGGATCCAAGAAGATGATCCCATGTGAATTTCCATAGAGTCTGGTAATGGATTATTTAAATCAACTTCTACACAAATGCGAGCAAAAGAAATTACCTTACGATCTTAAGTTTTTGTAGCCAATCCCACAAGTTTTCCAAGAAGCAAAGAGATTGAGTGAAGAATATCTTCCCTTCAGAACTCCAAAGGAAGCCTCAGAAAATGAACCCACATAGGAACCCGCGAGGGGATCTCTTCAGCAGAGTTGAAACCCATGTGCCAAGGCTTGATGAAGAGCCCCACCTGGTTAAAGAAATAAGGGCCTCCTTCAAAAGCCCTATTCCTATCTGTCATACTTGAAAAGATAACCAGAAAATAGTTATTAGCTGCCAAAATAATCTCCTTATCACCTTTAGGGTTCCAAATCTGACGTGCCCAAGAATCCAACACAGGTAGAGAAAGACGAAGGCCCAAAAATTTGCAAATAAGGGCATGATTACACCAATAATCGACATCCTCTGAAACTTGTTCAGGTTGAATTATCAAAACTGGACAATCTTCGGATCTCTCTAGACATCCATTTACTTTTTTCATTTGAAACATCCCTTTTGAAGAGGAGACCCCATCCCCAGATTGGGGTTTATCCATATGCTCCTTAACACTGGCATGCAGTGAAGAAGACGACTCTACCATCTCCAAATCCCCAGAAGAAACCTGAGACAAAACAAAATCTTGATTCTCCATGGACTGAGTAGCACAGCCCCACCAAGAAAGAGAGAGGCGAGACAAGAGACTCTCAATCTCAGATCACAAAACCCCACCCACCAAGGAAACGCCAAGCACAACCAAAATACGTAGGAACAAATCCCGCCCACGAGCCAGACAATGGTCGCACTCCCAAATCGACCCACGCACCCCTGATCACAAGAAAATACCCCTGCCTAAGATCGCACCAAAAGCATGGCCGCCAAGCACAAAACAAGTGCAGCAAGGAAGAGCTAGGGCACGCGGGCCCTATCTCGCACCAGGCCGCCGCACAGGGCCATCCTATCAATATTTAAAATCTGTCAAAACCAACTTATTAATAACTAATAAAATAGATATATTTAAAATATTAGTATATAGTTCATGGAGAGATGGTAAAAAAAGTTATTAGAAAATTGAAATACAAAAATAATAATAATTAAAAGGCAATCAACATATATTAAAAAAATTATAACTTATAAAATAATTTTAAGTGAATATATATATATATATATATATATATATATAATTTGTTAGGTATTGGGAAGTAAAAAATAATATTTAATCATAAACATAATATTTCTAAAATAAATAAATGCATTGGAAAAAAACTTTTAACACAAATAAAGTAGATATATTTAAAATATTAGTGTATAGCTCATGGAGAGATGGTTAAAAAAATTATTAAAAATAATAATAAAAATTAAAAGGCAATCAACATATATTTAAAAAAATTAAACTTATAAAATAGTTTTAAGAGAATAAATTAATTATAAAATAATTTTGACTAAATAAAATAAACATTGTTCTTTCAAAAACAATAAGTGAAGTAAACATTGTTTAAATAGATATTAAAAATGATATTTAAATAAAAAATAAAAAATTAAGGCAATTTTACTTTTCATTTATCTTTTGAAACGTGAAAATATTTTTTATCATTTATTCTATTGTGATTGAAAACTTAAATACTCTTCAATTAAATATAAAGTAAATAATGTGAAAATAATCTTAACTAAAAATTAAAATAAAAAATTATTTCAAAAACATTCTTATTTGTTTATTTATAATTATTTACTATTTTATTTATCAATTTTATTTTATTTATCAAATTGATAACAATTTTAATTAATTTTTTTTTAATATTTTTATTATGATTTAGTAAAATAACTCTTTTAATTAAAAAAAAAAAGTTAAAAAAAATAATGTAAATAAATAAAAATAATCCTAAAGTAAAATATTTTTACTATCTTTTCAAAAACCTATATAAGAAACAATCAAATATATCATTTCTACATAGTTGTTTCTAAAGAAAGGTATATTATATACTAGTACAAAAAAATCAAATACATCTATCCAAGAAAGTGTCATGTAGTGGCTAGTACTTGCCTTTATAGTATTGTAATTATAGTTTTGTAGGTTTGAAAATTTTAAATAACTAAGTTTTATTAATGTCAATAAGAATAAATGTAAGTTTTGTTCATTATAGTATTTCAGTTTTGTTAATTAGTTCTTTGCATGACCTAACCCTAACCCTAACCCTAGCCCTAGCCCTAGCCCTTACCTTAATCCTAACCCTAACAATAAATCCTAAACTATTATCCTAATCCTAAATCTATCTCTAACACTATGTTGGCAATATGTGTTGTTATTGATGTCAATTCAAGATGTGTTGTTATTGATGTCAAATGTGTATGCTAAAGGTTGTATATACTTTGGAGATAGTGGAAGTGCAAAGACATATGTTGATATAGTTAGTAATGTCGTATGAGGAAGAATGATGATCTACCTATTGTCTGTGTGATGTGATAGTGGGTACACTTTTTCCAATATGTTTTATGCATGTCTCCATTGATATTATTCTTGTTTGGTATACCACAAATTGAGATAAGTTGTAGAAGATTTGCTAAGGAATTCACAACTTGTATACTCTATGACAGAGTCATGGTATTTTAGTTTGCATCCCTCCGCAAAACAAGATTTTGTCTTGTGGTTCAGAAGTTAAGATGGTTGAGATGTGAAGCTATTATATCCAAGAATTCAAGTCATTACACCTTTTGTAGTAAGAGTTATAAGTGACAGAGTTTCAAACTATGCTCTAGTAGAATAAAGTGTATTTGAAGGCTTATTGGAATGCTTTGCATTCCTCCAGAAGTGAAGTTTTGGCCTTGTGGTTTTGTTGATATATTTAGTAATGATCAAAGCATACTATATCATTGTATCAATTGATTTGGTGGTCTACAAGTGTAATAATTTTCAAATGACAGAATTTTACAGTTGGTTCTGGGATACTCTGTTTCATTAGTTCAATATGTTTCTCTTCTTGCACTAGTAGATAATCATCAGATACTTAAAAAGAAGGTTGAAAGGATGTTATGGATAGATTACATGGTTCACATCTTGGTCTAAATGGTGCTTTTGGTTTCTCCCTAGTAGTGAAAAGTTGAGCATTTGGCAGTTTTGGTGGTGTTGACGTTGATTGGGCTGACATGCTTGTTTCCTTCATCTGTGGTTGATCCTAATTAATTGATTTTTCTTTTGAGGATATTTTGTGATGTGTTTGGGTACTATCATGTCATGTCTTGATCTATGATTCATTTTCTCTTCATAATGTATATGTTTGAGCTGACCTATGAAGTATCATACATTTCATCTAAAGGTCATCTTGGAGTCGACCTAATTGAGGTTTTGTGTTGTTTTGGAGTATATTTATAGAAGAACAAATTCATTTGTGAAAGTATGAGTGTACAAAGAATTGTGATTGGGCAGTATGTTGAAGATAAAGTACATGTGAAAATAGTATGATGGTTTAGAGTGTGTGAAAAAGGACTGCACCATCAACATATGTTGGATGCTTCTTCATACTAGTTCATGTTCATGTTTTTCATTATAATTTTCATGTATCTTGCTTTGAGATAGTGAGTCTTAGCAGGTCTTTTTACCTTGCCCTAAGGTCATGCACATTAGTCTACAAGTCCATAAATAGTGAACCTTAAACTACATTCTAATATTTGTAAGTAGTGAGCTTCATATATTATGAGTTAACTCTCACCATGGTTTTACCTCATTGGGTTCTCCACGTAAAAATATTAGTGTCCTTATGTGGTTCATATTTTCATTTCTATTCTTCTTTCAGTTAATGTGATTAGATGCTTAATCTACAAATGGAATTGTTTTAATTTTTTGTATATGCTAATTCACACCCCCCTCTTAGCATTTCGGTGTGTTCAATAATTGGTATCAAAGCCAAGTGCCTTTGAGAAGCCTAATATCTAAGGTAGAACCTGCACTTGAACACATGGGGTCAGTAGCAAAGATCAATGACATGTTTATTCCAGAATCAAATCTAGAGTCAATGGAACCTGAAGGTTGGGACATCAATCAAGATGATTGTGAAGTTAATTTTGAAGGAGAACTTCGATTTGATCTTGAGGATCTAGATGAAGTAAGAATGTACTAAATATCAAATATGAGTGTATGCTAGAAAAATCAAAGGAGACAATTGTCAAATTAAAAGAAAAAACTAAAGAATCAAAAAAGAAGTTGGCAAACTGAAAGCTCAAATAGAAAGAGGAAATCAATGTGAGATTAAAATCAAAGAAGCTAAAGATGTGATCTCAAATTTAAAGTCAAAGTTGAAGAAGGAAAGAGGATTGAGGGCTTCCTGAATACCAAGCTCAATGCAAAAAATATTGAATGTTTAAAGCTTGAGGAAGAGATTGCCACTCTAAGAAAAGAACTTGAAAAAGAAAAAGAGAAATTTGACAATGGTCTAAAACTAAGAGGAGGTTTTGAAATTCTTGATGAGTTGATTAACTGTCAAAAGCCATCAAAAGAGAAGTCTGATCTTGGTTTTGAAAAAGGGAAAAGTATTATAACTAGTGCATCTACAAACTTATATGATTATAAGCAGAAGGAAAGTATAATACAAAGGAGGAGAATGCTGACATTAGAGATTCTAAGAAGAATTCCTCCGAAGATGCAAAGATAGATCAAGGTAACAAGAAAGAAGGTAGATTTACTCCTGTTTGAAACAAGAAGAAGAATTTTAGGAAGCCTGCTCCTAAACAAACTGCTCCTACAAGGTTCAATGGTAATTGCTATGCTTGTAATAAGATTGGTCATAAGGATATTGAATGTAGAAGCAACATGAGTCAGAATTCATTTAAGCCTCCAAGGTATAATTCTATGAACTTTGAATCTTTCCATGGTTGGTCTTATGCTTGCAATAAATTTGGTCATAAGGCTAATGAATGCAGAAGTAAATTGATAAGAAATAGTAATACTATGGCTTCTCAATATTTATATGGTTACAACTACACATGCAACAAGTTTGGTCATAGGGTTGCTAATTGTAGATCCAATGTGAGAAGAAGTAATTATGTTCTATAAACTGGTATCACCTGCTACAATTATAGTAAACCCAAACACATTACAAGGTTTTGCAAAGGAAATAATGTGAGACCTTCTGCTTCTCAAAAGAAGATTTACACTAATTAGCAAAGGAAGGAAATGAACAAGGTATGGCAGAAGAAGGAAGAAATTGAAGCAAAGAATGAATCTATACCTCATCCTAGTGCAGACGAATCATTCGATAACTAAGAAGAAAGTTTTGGATTAGGGGTAGTTACAATTGCAAACCTTTTCAAACACATGTAAAGCATAAGTTGTTGAAATCTTCAACATAATGATTATTGATGTTTTGGATATGTTTGTTCAAGGTTCTACAACAAATACACCTTTTTCTGAAAGATTGTTGAATGATCGTGGATCTTTGTAACATCTTAGATAGTAAAAAGTTGCTAGTGTCAAGAGCTAAGAAATACATTTAATGCAGAGTGACTAGGTTTGGTATGAAGCATATCTAGTCCCCAATTGATCAAAATTGATTTCATTTGAAAGATATCAAGTGTGTGCAAGAACTAAGGAAGTGAAGTAGGTTCTTAGTAAGTTGCATGCAAACCCTAATGACAATATTTACAGGTATCTTTATAGTTTTGTTTATAGAACCCTAGTATTAAAAAAGTGTTATCATGACTACACCAATTTTCATTGATGTTGTTTAGAAGCTTGGAAGGCCCAAATACAAGAAGTTTTCATTCAAATCAATGGAGGTGGAAAAATATGGCACATTTTCAAAAGTTCTAGCTTGTGTTGTTTACTACGAGGATATAAGGATTTACAACCATGCTCAATTGAATGAGATTAACCATACCTTTTCCATTGAAGTGGTCTAACATAAGATTCTAAATGAGAATGGATTATGCAAGTTGAAGTATGTGAATATTGTTGTGAAAGGGTTGGACATTTGGAAAGGCTTTCTAGACTTCTGCTAAAACAAGGAATGGGTAAGAATTATCTTGAGCCGCATTCATGAGAATTTCATTTGGCTAGACAAACACTACAGGATCACAAAGGATGCAATTAGGGTTGTTACTAATCTTTGCACTTCAGTCCTGGTACTAAAATTTGTAAAGAATGAAAAGGTTATGGAGCTCACTAGTGCTAAATTTGATAAGAGAACCCTAACTATAAAGGATATCATTAATCTCGGTGTCTGACATGCATCAATGGGGATTGCATATAAGATTTACTTCACAAATAGAGAAGGGTTTTCCACTACCACTACAATTCACATCGTATATATCAAATGGTAAAGGATGGTGACAAATTTGATCTATGTGAGCTATTGTGAGAGAATCTCTGTAACATGCCCATTGTTCTCCCTGGTAAATCTACTAAGTTTTACCCACATGTAATTATCTATGCATCTAATGTAAAGCTATAAAAAAATGATTTTCTATTCAATAATAAATGCATCATTTGAAATATGGACACATGATACATACATAGCTTAAACAAGCTAACATGAACTAGAAATACAAATGGTTTAGAATGTCCTCCCAAATCTTGGCCACCAACTGCATGAGGAGAAGCATCACTCAAGTGCTTTTCTTCCAACCGTGGACTAACTGCAGTCCCCTATACATCTACCAAACTTGGTAAGATGGCCCTCCCTTTGACGAATAGACAAGTTTGGTTACCTTATCCTTCAAATAGCCTTTCCTGAGCATAGTGATGTATCCTATATGTCTAGAGCTTACCATACAATCAACCTCTAATTCTATGATATTCTCAACCTAGTATGTATTTAGATCACAGTGAATTGGTAGTGTAGACAGTGGCTACCTACACTACTTTGGCCAAAGATTCAACACCCAATACTTTGAGTGAGGGTCATCTATATTCACCACTAAAATTTCTTGATTTGTACTTTGACCATTAGTATTCTATTCTATTCTAGGTTATTCCCTTTCCCGTGGGTTATCTTAGCCCTAGAAATAACCTTCCCTTTAACTCACATTAATTAACATAGCAATCAATTATTTCAAGGAACATTTATCATATGCTACGTACCTAGAGCATTACTATACTTCTTAAAGTACTAGCAATCTACGTATAGTATGAATAGTATTTATATTCATATAATAATACAATCATTGTATACATATCTATATGAGTAAAGATCAAAAGTAAGGTTTCATAAAACAAGAAACAACCAAGTGATATGCAAGCATATCCAAGAATTTCACACAAGTGCAAGACAATCTTTCAACATGAAAATGAAATGAACAATCTTTCCAACATAATAACAAAGAGGTAGAAATCAACATGCTTGTTTAAAAGCTTCCAACTGATTAATCTTCTCCTCAAGTTCACTTGCAACTTCCACTACGAACTACCTAAATTCCTCTACTAGCTTCACTCTAAATCTCTCACCAAAACCAATATAGAACCACAAAACAACTCTCATTCTCACAAACTCTTTAACTCACTTTACACTAAATTGCAGTAGAATAACATGCTAAGAAAATCAATCAACAAGTGATGCATTTGGTAGAATGAGAACCTCTATTTATACTAATCTATGAGTAACCCAAGGCTACAAATAAGTAAGTATTTCTACCACCTTTCATCCTCATGCAATGACTCACTCACAGGTTTACAACACATCAAATTTCTCACCATTTAAATGGGTGAGTCAACTTGATAAATGGGACATCAAACTTAAAAAAAGTTTCCTAATTCAAATTCTTTTACAAAAATCTGCCAAGTTTGCACTTGACCAAGTCTAATACTATTGCAGGCTTATACACATTTCAAAGACTCCTTTTACATTCCAAGCACTAGCAAATATGTGCCACCTCTTAATATTTGTCACCACCTTCATAGTGCGGGTTTTTGACTGTTTCCAAAGGCATTTAAAATAGTTTTAATCTCCCCCTCTAATTCTTACACAACAACCTATTACTCATACGTGCTTTGTTCTTTGTTTGACTTCAGAGTCTCTTTAAACTTCATATGTTGGTTTGTATTCCACCAAAATTTGCACTATATGTTAAATATGTGCCACATGTTTTAATATGTGCTTTGCTTCACCATATTATCAATGATAATTAGTGCTATATTATGCGCTTTTGGAATTATATCAATAGCCTTTTAGTCCTATATATATATATTCATTTTATAAGTTTACCATATATATATATATATATATACATACATGAACATATATAAATACATACATACAAATATATATATATATATATATATATATATATATATATATGTTATTTTATCGATTTACACACACATGTGCACACACACACACATATATATATTCACACACACACATTCCATTTTAATATATTTATAAAACACTCATACATACAATTTCATTGATCGACATATATACATGGAATGTGTATATACATATATACATATATGTCACTTTAGTCCAATTGATATTCTCATGCATATGGGTAATCCATCCATGAGCATGTGTAGGTACGTCTACCTACGTATACTCATATACATATTTACTCACATGTATGAGTTTACAATAGACATGTACATATATACATATATATATATATACATATATATATATATATATATATATATATATATATATATATATATATATATATACATTAAATACATATATCCCATCAATATAAAAGTAAACACTCAAGGAAGGACTTCAACACAACTTCAAGACTTCATCACATCCCTCGTTCTAAACATTCATAAACAAGATCGTAATTCAATATAAACACACACAACTAGATTAAAGACCATTTACCATCTACCCAACTAGCTTGACTCAACTAAGACCAACTAGGGCATGAGTGTGTGAATGGTTAGTAAGACTGAACTAGAGGTTACCAAACCAATTTCTTCTCCTAAGTGATACTTCCCCTCTCTTTTGAAGGCTTGAACCTTTTCCTACATTCAAATTAGCTCACCATAGCAATAGTTAGCTGAATCAATGCATTCTTATACCTCTCATACATGTCATATTCACATTATATATATTTCATATACTGAATAATAAAGCATTTAATTGAATCAAACATTCATTCAACACATTTCCATTAGAATTCATAAATAAAATACATTCACATTTATTGAAGCAATTTACCAAACAAGGTAGTAAATAGGTAATAACACATGGGGTGGAACAATATAATAAAGAAATTGAAGAGGACAAAAGAAACCAATTATAACTTTGAAGGTTTGGATCTTTGATTATATGCCTTACTTTCTTATTTTTGAATGAGTTGCTTGGTTTTAAGGGTAAGTTTTGGGACAAGTTCACTATGGTAGCAACACAGATCAAACAAAATATGAAAATTTTTCAAAATGAGAAAAGGATATACTACTTTCTATTGGGATTTTTTCAAGAATTTACAAAATGAGATGTAAAGAAGATATAGGATACCATCTAGTTTGGTCTAGAAGTATGTGAATGAGGTAAATTTTATGGTGAAGAAGGATCATTTTTTCATGGAAGTAGTGGAGCCCAAAACCTCATGGATTCTTGAGTTGTCTTATGAGGTTGAACATGAATTTGTATAAGATTTTATAAATATGTTGTTGTCAAAACCTAAGGATCCCAAAGAAAAAAGATTTGGCACATATAGAGAAATCATGGATGATATTTACCAGAAGGAGAGAGAGGAAGACAATGAAAAGAAAGTGGATAGGGTGATTAAAGAAATGGGTGCTCCATAGTATTCAAAGATAAAAGATAAAGATGAGCTTCACAAGATACTAGGTACTTCTTCAAATACTATATCTGATATCCTTGTGGAGGTTTCCAAAGCCAAATATGTTCCTTTGGAAGTTAGTCAAGGTCCAAGGAGATTAGGTAGATCTTCCTTTATTGGTGTCTTTGCTCCACAACCCTGTGAGTCTACACAAAAATACGGTAGTTAAAGGAAAGCTACATTTGCAACTCCTTAGGAGAAAAAGGCCACTAAAGTTGGGTATGCTAGGCCTAAATGAAAGGAAAAGAGAGAGAAGAAAAATGAGGAAGAATTAGATGATTTTGAAGAGGTTGAAGAAGAAGATATCTCTTTGCAAAAGAAGAAAGGAAAGAAGATTTCAAAAGAGGATGTTGCGCAAACTCCTCTGGTTACACATGAACCCCTTGATTTTGGGGCCATATTGAATGAAATTGTTGAGTATAGCCTACTGGATAGTACAATGGAACTACATCTAGATGCCCCTTCAAAAGATAAGAAGACAATTGAGAAGGATTTCGTTGAATATATGCTCATGAAAAAATTCCCTTTAGTGACAGGGCGTTGCCACAACAGTGGTTTACACTTTCTGGGAGATCCTGATTTTTGTTGAAATCACATATTTTTAGAAAATATAATGATTTAAGCCTTGAAAATTTCCATTTAAAGGATTCCAATTGAAGATGGTTTGATCAAACCACCTTAGACCAAGCCCCCTTGGATAGAGCCCTACTAGTTTTAAACCATACCTATAACAGAGTCTCATTTACACCTATCAAAATGCTGATAAAAAACCACTTTTGATTTACCTTTTAAGGGATCAAATGAATTAATTTAAAATTTATTTTTTTGTAAGTATGTAGTCCTTATTATAAGCTTCCCAAAAAGAATAATTTTAATTAAATTAAATTTGATTATTATATTTTTAATTTCTTGTGAATGTAGGTTTTTCACCAAAAATAAGCTCTTTGTTCTGCACGTGGAAAAATAGCAGATTATAAAAAAAAATTGAAAAATATGAGTGAACCAGATATTGAAGTCCTTGATCCAACAAAAAAAAAAATGAATTTCAATACATACAAAAAAAGTTACACGTTATACGGTCGTGCTATGTCTGAATTGTAATTAGTTTGACTTTGAAACTTGATTAAAGAAAAAATATTTAATAAAAATCTATCTAACCAAGTGGAAGCACTAGATATCAGAGTTACAAATCTAAATTTGAAAGAATTATAATTTTATCCTTCATGGAAAAAAAGTTATGCATTATACGGTGAGCATCACTTTTTTAAAATGTTGTTTTCTGAAAAAAACTAGTTTTCGAGGGAGATGGAAAAAGAAATGCAATCTGATTCCAAAAAAATTGAAAAAAAATATTTAGAATCTAAAGACAAAATTTCATGAAATTCTAGTTTGCATCATCTTCAAATTCCTCATGGTTTAGCCGCTATAGGTGCCCGAAAGTGAAGATTTAGTTTAAAAAAAATATTTTAGTGTCTAGTTTGGCTAAAAATTGTAAACCACTATTGTGGGATCACCTGACATTGTTGAAAAATCTTTAGATAACCTTGTTAAGGCTTTGAGATAGAGAAGAGAAGAAGCTATCAAGGCTGATGCAGAAATTAAACAACAAGCAATTAACAAATCTGGGATCTTTGTCTCCCAGGAAGAAAAATAAAAGGTTGTCCAAAGACAAGACAAGGAGCTCCACCCTAAAAGAAGAATAGATCTACTGATGAGCATGGATGAAGATGTGAAAAGGAAGATCTAGAGTGAGATTGAATATGCGATAAAGAAAATCATATGCATTGCACATTAAAGTTTATGTTGATCCACAAGTGTCTAATCCAGAAAATACAAATGAGAAAAACACATATATTTAGGAAGAAGTATAAGGACCTCCTAGACTGCAAGAAAGATAATGTGTCTCTAGTGTGCATGAAATGTGAGAAGCATCCAGTTTGGAGATAGAAAAAGAAGAAGAGAAAAATACAATAGAAAAGATAGCTACTTGATCCTTGAAGAAATGAAGAAGGCTAAGGTGACTTCTAAGGATCAAGTTCCTCCTAGATTGTAATATGAAGAATGCATTGAATATGAAGAAGAGGTGATATATCACCTTGAACAAGAATGTTAGTGGATTATTGGAGAGCTAGAATTTAATGTATCTCAACTTACCACCATGAAGAATCAAAATGCCTTCATAGTGAGTAGAGAAGATACTCCTCATGAGGAATATTTTTATGTATTAAATAGATAAGTATGATAAATATGATTTATCAAGATGTGACTCCATGAAAGGAGAAGATTAATATAGTGATTGTGATTCAACCTATCTATATTTTTAAGATAAGCATAGTCTTTATGTAGAAAAGTATGAGTTCCTCACTCACATCATAGAATATCCAAGGGAACTTATACAACCAGACAATAATTCCAAGTTATTGTGTGAAGACATGATAACCCATGTAGATACAATAATAGTGGAGGCCCAAAGTATATAACAACTAGAAGATGAACATTTTCCTACAATGATTCATTAAAATGTTGTTAGATTAGAATAAATTTATGTGTACAACGATAAGAAATTACAATGGATAGAAGATAAGATTAAAGGAAAAATGTTATAAATAAGGTGACAAAGAGAAATAATGATCTAGTGTAGTAGTGGGTAATAAAGAAGAAACATGTGCCAACAACTCATGAATGTGAAGTTCTTAAAGGAGAAAACTTGACTGATGAAGCATAATTAGTTCAACCTCTATCACTAGAAGAGTTATGTGTAGGAACTAAGATGCAAGAGAAACTCGATGCTCCTTCATGCAATCAAGTCATGACATGCATCCTTGATGCAAATTATTTAATATTCCTACTTGATCAAATGAATTGTCTTGAGAAAAAGTTAGCATGCTGAGGGAAAATGAATTCTTGCATCTTAAGATGACTAGCTACAACATGAAAGATAAATTTTCATCCATTTATTTTTTCCAAATTTTCTCTTGGAAAGTCATGATGGAGAAGATAATTAATCCTCTCCTTTGCCTTGGATCAATTAAAAAGGTTGCTACAAGTAGTAACAAAGTGAATGCTACATACAAGGTGTGTGTATAGTTAGATAATGATTTTGTGTATAGGCAGATAAAATAAGGTGTTGGTGCATATTATGATAATAGTTTAGATAATGAAGACAATATTGAAGAACTTACCTTTAAGTAGATAGATCATATAAGGATGAATATAATTACGAAACATATGATCAAACTTGATGTGAGAATGAGGTAAATGATTCTACTATTTTTGACAACCAATTGAATAAAGAGGAAGATGTGTATACTAATGATTAGTCAAATGAACTAGCTCTTAAAGCTAACAATTTAGGGTATGCACATGTTTGTGATGTAAAGAGTGAATGAGAAATTAGTTTCTTGTTTGATGAATTGCTCTCTTTTTTCCATATTTTTAATATTTAAACTACCAATGATTGTTTGCATGAAGATGACATAGATATGGTTGCACTTGGTGATGAATTTCTAAGAAAAGTATTGGTACAAAAAATGATTTTCAATGTGAAGACATTACCCTTGATGATTTGGTGATCATGTGGATGTATTTGACATCATCATTGAGATAAATTTTGTCTATGTTGAAGGATTTGTGTGATCAAGTTCAATGGTTCAGGAAACTCATGAAACCCTAACAAAGAAAAGTGTTAAAATTTAAAATATTGTACAATTTGTAGGTTTGCAAACTTTGTGAAGATTTGAAAAGGTTTGAGATGTCACACAAAGTGTGAAAAAGTGAATAAAGAAAGTGAAAGAATAATTTTAAGGATCAAAGAGTTGAATGGTTTGTGATGTTACAAAGATCACAAATTTGTGAACTTTGCAAAAGTGTAATATGGTCTTCTAGGTCACAAAATGTGCTATGATGAGAATAGTGAAAGCCAAAGAGAAGGGATGCAAATGAAAGAAAATAAGAGAAACGATAGTAAGTTCTAAAAGTTACAAAGTTAAATGCGATTTAATGAAATTTTTGAAGGTGCGAATTGGTTCTAAGATTAGTTCAGATCTTGACTCTCACATTTTCACAATTCTCTCCTGCTAAGATTTTTGATTGTCCTAGAGTGTCATTAATGACCCAATCTAATCTTGTAACTACCAGATTGGATTTTTCTTTCCCAAAAGAAACTATTGAGTCCAAAGGTGCAAATTTTCTTATGTGAGGTTCACATGTCTAGATCTAAGGAGTTTTTTGGGTTCAATTCATCTTATTACATATGATTGACACATGCCACACACCTAGGGGGGTCATTTTCACTCATTTTTATGTATCCAGGATGGATTTCTCATTTGTAAAAGGTTAGAAAAGGAGGGACAAAACCTTTTGTATTGTATACCATAGTTTATTTTGAGAAATGTAGTAGATTCAATATTGTTTATACAATCTATAGTGATACAAATGTTTGGTTGAATTATATAAATGATTGTTTGATTGCATTGTCATATCATTTTCCTATATTACTTCATTTTGAAGAGAAGTATGCCTTCAAGGAGGGTAAAAAATATTTTCTTATACATCTCCTATAAGATTTGTTGTTCTATTTGGTACATCTCCAAGGAGGGTGAGCAATATTTTTAAGAATCAAGTGGGTTTCATAGTATTAGGAAAGTGATTATTAAGTAGAAATTTGTATTCAAGTTACATTTATAGGTTCATGTTATTTTAATGCTATATGTTATGAACCACTAGAAAAGGTATTCTCAAGACATATTGGTAGAAATGTTTGATGACTATGTTTTCCCTAGATATGTAGAGGCTAGATAGAGAAATTCCTCCTAGCTCACTCATTCTTTAAAGGGGAAAAAATGTGTAATTTATTTTTTATTTACTTTCCATGTTTATGCCCAAGCATTAAGGGTACAAGGAGTATTAAAATTGTTTTGAAGTATGCAATATTCTTAATTTATATGAACATCATATATGTTGTACATTATGATAAGCCTATTGTATCCACATAGAATCTTGTGTGTTAATAGGGCTACCCATCGAGGTTGTAGTAGAGCCTAAAGTGTAGAAGATAATTTATTATTCTCTCATTCATTGGTCATCCTCCAATGAATTTGATCATAAAAAACTATAACTTTTTAGAAATTACTCAATGCCGATTAGAGAACCAACATCTCTATTTAATTTTTCAATCGAGGAGACCATTTTCAAGCAAATCTAAATTTATCATAAAAAGACTTTTTTAGAACAGTTTTTTGAAATGAGGTAGAATTTCACATATTATTTAGGGGTATATAATTAGTCTTCTATTTGAAAATCTGAATTTATATAATTTGAGTTTATTTTATTTTCTGGTCATATTTTTGGGACCTATTTGTGTTTAAAACTTTCAAATGAGCTCAATGAGCTCCTTTTTTGTGCTTTTTTCTTATATTTGATATATTTGAGTTCTAAATAGTAATTTTGTTAGTTTTTCCTATTCTATAGGCACATATTAATTTCAACTTTTTGCTATTTTTGGGCCCTATAAAACCATATTAATTTAGAATATTGTCTTGTAATTGCACTAAATATTTAAATTGTCAACACTTGTAAAAATTTGGGGGTTTTTATGGGGTTATTGTAAAATGCAAATTGAGATAAAGTTTCATTCTAGGATATTTCATCATAGATTTTGATATTAAATTTCATGATTCTATTTTCATGCTAAATTTGAAGAACTATTTATATCCTTGAAAAAAAGGATACAAAATCATTGCATTTTGGTTGATGTAATTCCTATCTCCTTTGACCTGAATTCTTAAGCCAAGTTACTATCAATATATCTAAGTGTAAATGTTTAGACAGTAATGACATTGCCTATGGATTAATATGTGTAATAATATTTAAGGATTTTTTGTATTAAATTAAGTACATAAAGTGCCCTTTCAAATATGTCTGGACCACCATTTGATATCTATACAAAGACCTTCCAATTCTCCATTTAATAATGATGCCTCCTTTGAGAACCTTTCACATGTAGGTGATATTAAGATTTCTACCAATCCCCCTTTTTATTTTGATACCCATCTATAGATGACATTCATCTTGTACCTATTATTTCTTTAGAGTTCAAAGTCGCTTCTTTAAGAAATTCTAGTGATTATTTTCATCAAGATTATATATGTCTTCTAGATTTACCTCATTGGAACACTTTCCTACCAAACATATGTTGAATGCACATGAGGGGGGTGGGCGTGAAACAGTTGTTCATTAAAACATCAAACCCTCATTAACATTTAGATTCTCATTAACCTTATTATCCTTTAATCTATTAAAGTGATTTAACAATAAAGCAAATAACAGAAACCGAAACAAAACACCATACACAACAAAACACCAGATTTACATGGAAAATCCAAGAAAGGAAAAAGCACAATGAGGATTAGCTCACAATATAGAGTAATTTCAATACCGAATACAATAGGCTCACTGTCAAAGGGTTCACTACCCAATAGAAAGAAGGGCTCAAGTGTGCTAGATTATAGAAAAGAAGAAAGAAGATTGTTACAATGAGAAATCCATCTCAAAGCAATAGAAAGATTCACCATAACACCACTAGTATATTCATAACCTTTCTAAAGAATATAGACACCTTCTTCTCACTGCTTCAAGTAGTCTAACACATTAAATCTCATACTGCATTTCACACTTTACCACTCTATACTTCACATCACACACACCATCTATTAATCCTTCTTCAATTCACCACTTATTTATATCATCCACAACCTTGAAAACAATCTCCAAGATCAACTATGCAACTCAAACATGTAAATTCAAATTAGGTCAACACCAAAACATTCCTATGGTGGAAAGGAATGAAGGTAGACCACATTACACCTTAACTTAGACCTAAATCCACACATACATGCCATGCCATGCTTCCACAAACACAAAAGCAAATATGTAATTAATGTAAACACCCAAGGTCGATTGAACCTATGTAAACACCATTAAACATTTAAGTACATAGTTTCTTTGATCCAAAGATGACTCGAGGACAACATAAATCACTTGAACACAATCTAGAATATTCCATAACACCCTGAAATCCAACAAATTCCTAAACAACAACTTTCATATGAAGAAATTACTCATCTTATACAACAAACTTTAACCTTCCACATACTATAACTCATGAAACCAACCATGAAAAGAACCAAAACACAAGAAACTTCAACTGAAGATATATATGATCAATGTAAGCACACCCTCATATATGCAAGACTAGAAACCACATTGCAAAGAAATGCAAAGAAAAACAATTTCTCCCAGACAACATTGAGTTCACTATTCACACACTAGTGAACACGACTTTCTTTGCATAACGATCCAAAATAAGAAACTCTAGATATAAAACCTCTAAACACCTCTGATCAACATATCCAAACTGCACTAGCATAAATTCAACACAAAATAAATGTGAAGCAAAACCATAACACTACTCTATCATACAAAACACCTCACTAACACACTGTTTCATCTTTTAATCAAATTTTATCAAAAGAACTTGGAAACCAAGCACCATAAAACACATTCTCATCATAAATAGACCAACAGTAATACAACAACTCAACTATACACATGCTTATCAAGGCAAAATTGGGTGAACCCACAATAGTAGGTTATAATTTTTTGCACGAAGAAAAATAGAAACGCCCATCAAAAAACTTAAAAATAACTTTGAACAAAGGAAACCCCCCTTTCGTTCAAACATGCATGGAATCCACTCCCTTCGAATGAAACCCCATTTGAAAAAACCCCCCCTTCAAATGAACAACTCCCCCTCCCCCCCTTTCCAATGAACCCTCTCCACCCCCTTCTAATAAACACCAACTTGTGTCATATAGGGGGGGTTCGTTAGAACACCCTTCATTAGAAGGGGGGTTTGAATGAACACCCCCTTTTTTTCCTTGCCCCCCTTTGTCTGCAATTTTATGTAGATTTTTGGGTTTCAAGGCTCAAGTTGAGGATCAAAATGGAATCAAATTGACAAACCTAGCTGCAAGATTATAGTCCTCAAAATGAGCTCTCCATCAAGTATAGTTTTAGTATATTTTGGTTTTATTATTCATTTTTTTAGTTGAATTAAACATAGGATTTTCACCAAAACTCAAGCTCTCTATTCTTCACATGTGGAAAAATTGTAGATTACCCAAAAAAGTTTTGAAAAATATTTATCCTATTGTTATTGATGTCCTTGATCCAACAAAAAAAATTGAATTCCGATACATACAATAAAATTTATGCTCTTTATCATACACCTATGTCTAAATTGTAATTGGTTTGACTTCAAAACTTAATTAAAAAAAATCATTAAAAAACTATGAAACCAAATGCATCCTCTAGATATCATAGTTACAAATCTAAATTAAGAAAAAATAGAATTTTATCCTTCATAGAAAAAAGTTATGTGCTTTATAGTGCAAATCGCTCTTTAAAAATGGTGTTTACTGTTAAAAACTACCTATCAAAGGAGATGGAAAAAGAAATACAATTCAATTCCAAAAAAATTAAAAAATACATATTTAGAATCTATAGACAAAATGTTAAAAATCACTAGTTTGCATCATTTTCAAATTCCTCACAGTTTAGCAACTATAGGTGTCTGAAAGTGAAGATTTAGTCCAAAATGTTCATTTCAATGTCAAGTTTGGCCAAAAAGTGTAACCCACTATTGTGGGATCACCCCACTAGAGGTTGACACCAATGAAACTACTAATCACAACATAATGCAACTAATCAAAGAATTACCAAGGTTGACATCAATGCAACAACATAGATCAATTGACATCAATGACAACACATACTACACAAACTTCCAACAACATATCTTGTTTATTTGTAGAGTCCCACATTTTAGATCCATACGACACCATTAATGACATAGTTGTTCTCGTGTGACATTCCTCTATCACCTATTATTTCATTATAGTTTAGAGTCAGTTATTTGAGGCCTTCTAGTGATTCTATATAGCAGGGTTCCTCATGTCTACATGATCCACTACATTGGGAGGCATATAAATATTAGAGATTTCAGATCCATTTGTGGACTTTTATATTTTAAATCTTGATAATACTTTAAGGATCTATTTGTCTTCTTTAATGACAACTCTAATGGAATTGCATCTACTTTTTTTGATGTATTTTATCTATCTCTACATGCTTACATGGTGGTACAACCTAGAGTTTATAAATCCTATGCTTCACTTACGTCATCATCCATGTTTACACCTTCTATATGAGTACTTGGTTCTTAGTTTAGTAATTATACCAATGTTAGGAGCCATTTTGAGTCTTATTTAGTACCTAATTTATCATCAACATTTGCCATAATTTAACATTAGCTTTGTTGAGTAGAATTTTAGGATATTTGCACTCCTTTTTCTTGGGTGGTGAGGTTCTCTTTGCCTTTATTTAGGGGATTAGATTTATGCATGAGTACCTTACATGGCCTCATTGCTAGGACCCATTTTTCATTTTATTTCTACTTGGAGGGGGATTTTCTCTTTGGATGGAATTAGAGTACTACTAAACTCTCTTGTTCTCTCTCCTCCATTTAATGCTTCCTTATTTATGATGCAAGAGGGTACTCCCCTTTTCCCACTAATGCAAAACACTCACCATGAAATAAAATACAGAACATAGTTCACCATGACTCACATAATATTCAAACAACAATTTTTCATTAATTCAAACAAAATGTCATTACAATGGAAGGCCTTCATGGCCGCATCCTTCACAAATATTCCTACTCCTTTTTTGTTCCCTTGAGCTCTCGACTCGTTCTTGAACCTCCCTCGTTCGTCCCTCTTCCTCTATCTCCCTTTGCCCCCCATTCATCTCTCCATTTCCTCTGCTAAATTCCAATATTGTATGACAGTTGGCATTCTGTTATGTTCAATTGAATGTTGGCCCTTGATCCTAGAGAAGATCTATGGCTGCAATGTTACATCGTAGTCCCTCCACCCAATTACTAACGTATGCAGGGTGGCAGTTAACCTATACTGATCACATCAACTACCCACTGCAATACCGTAGGCAACCTAGTCCATGTTCGTGGGGCAGTTGTAACCTCTAGTCATCTTGCAAAATCGTTGGTGGTTCATTCCTTGACTGTGGTGTAGTAGTATCCCTGCACTACCATGACCAATGACATAGCTTGTTGTGGGGTGGTAGTATCCCCACACTACTGCAACCAAAAGTCCATCAAAGGGTAGCGAGTTCCTCACACTACCACAATCATTGATAAAGCTCCAACATGGGGTACTGGGTTCCTTGCACTACTGCGGGAGCTCATACAGTCTGTCATAGGGATGCGGTAAAGGCACTCAATGCCACCATTTGACAATGAAAATCAATTCCTGCAATTCTATCTTAACATCAAAGTTCTGCGAAGCTAAGAAATGCAAAAGGACAACATATCATAACAAACCAAAACTGAAAATTAAACCTAAAAATGTTTTTGGGTGATGTTGATTGCCAGTTCACTTGGATGCTCTTGCATCAAACATGTCGGGTAGAAAGATTGTGAGCATAAGCTCACAATAGCAGAGTTGAGTGATAAAACCACCCTTTGAGATTGTGAACAATTTGTAACGAACTCCATCATTGTAACAAGTACACCAAATCTATTTCTTCTGCTTCTTCCAACACTTCTCTGGAACATGAAGCACCTCCCTCTAGTAACACTGCATCTTCCTCCCTTTCCCCCTTATGGGTCACTCATATCCACCATAGCCTGACCTCCTTCGCCAAAAATTTTCCACACTCTTCTCCTCCTTCATGGGTTCAAACCCACCTCTAACTATCCAGCTCCACCAAAATCCTGCAACATCCTCAACCAACTCTACACACAACTACACAACATGTTCTTGTCCTCTATTCATCTCACCTTCTACTACCACATCAAAAAATGAAATAACCTCACACAACTGATTTACCTCATCTTCGTTTGAAGTTGCAACATCTTGTTCTTCTCTCTTCACTGCGACCTCTTCATTGCTAACCTTTATCCTTTCTTCTTCTCTCTTCATGCCTTCCTTGAATGGCATGTCTCAACTACAATTTCTTCTATAGGGGTTGCTCTCTCATCCTTCTCCATCCAACTCAGGCTACAATGTTCTTTTTCGTTGTCCTCTTTCTTCATCTCAATCTTCTTTACCGATTTTCTCTCACTCTTTCCAACACAATTTCCCACTTCTTCTTGAGCTATCTTTCCCACTTCTTCACAAACTATCTATCTAAACTTCTCAAACATTTCATCCTCCACTTTCACTCAATACTGGTCCAAAAATAGTATTTGCACGGGTCTCCTCATGACCCAACCCATCTTGCTTGCTACAATCTTCCACAACTCACATTCTTTGTTTGCAACCACTAGCAAATCAACACTCACTACCTCTACAAGTTCCCGCTACAAAAAACTCTAACCACTATCCTCTACCCAACAAGATTTTGGAAGATGCACCCTCACGATCTCTTCTACCCACTTCCTCTCAGTGGAAGATATTTGCACACCTTCTACCCAACCTCATCTTTGTTAGAGGATAGTCAACATGATTCCCATGGAACCAATGGCCTCTCAAGGCTTCTTCACTCTTCACAAAATCTTCATCCACAGTATTGGTGGATACTCTCCATGCTCAGGATTATCGACTCTGATACCAATTGATGCAAGAGGGTATTCCCGTCTGCCCACTAACACAAAACACTCACCATGAAATGAAATACACAACATAGCTCACCATGACTCACATAATAGATGAACAATTTTTTTTCATTAATTCAAACAAAATGTCATTACAATGGAAGGCCTTCATGGCCGCATCCTTCACAGATTTTCCTAATCCTTCTCTATTCCCTCAAGCTCTTAGCTCATTCTCAAACCTCCCTCATCCATCCCTCTTCCTCCTCTCTCCCTCTGCCCCCCCATTCATCTCTTTGTTTCCTTTGCTAAAATCCAATCTTGTATGACCGTTGGCATTTTGTTATGTTCATTTGAATGTTGGCCCTTGATCCTAGAGAATATCTATGGCTGCAATGTTATACCACAGTCTTGCCACACTAGTTACTAATGTTTGCAAGGTGGAAGTTAACCTATATTGGTCACGTCAACTACCCATGACAATGTCACAGGTGACCTAATCCCTATCCACAAGGAAGCAATAATCTCCAATTCATCCCGCAACACTGTTGGTGGTTCATTCCTTGACCATAGGGTAGTGGTATCCCGACACTACTGCAACCGGTGACATAGCCTGTCGTGGGGTAGTGGAATCCCCGTGTTATCGCAGCCACTGATAAAGTCCATCACGGGGTAGCAGGTTCCTTGCACTACCATAGTCATTGAAAAAGCTCAAACATGGGGTATCGGGTTCCCCACACTACAACGAGTGCTCATATAGCTTGTCACGGGGATGCGGTAAAGGCACTCAATGCCACTATTTGACGAGGAAAATCAATTCCTATAATTTTTTCTTGACGTCGAGGTTTTGTGAAGCTGAGAAATGCCGAAGAACAAGAAACCAGAACAAATCAAAACTGAAAATTAAACCTAAAAATGTTTTTGGGTGATGTCGATTGCCAGTTCACCTGGATGCTCCTACATCAATTTCCATCTTCAATAGTTAGTCCAGAGACTCTTGATTAGAACCTACCACATTAAACACTATATTGGATATATGTGTGAATTTTCTAGAGATTTTATTTATTTTCTTTCCCTTCATTCCACATTTGGAGTAGGAAATTAGTAAAATTTTACCTGAGTTTTTCCTTCTTCCAAAAGGAAAATGTATTGTTTAGTGTGAAGGGACCTTATTATGAGACAATATGTACCTACATTATTTCTTTGCAATGTAAAGTCAATGATCTTGTAGGTATATTAAATGCTACATCTTTGGGGGGCTAGATAGTCCTTTATTTCTTTCTCAACTATGAGGAAAATCTTTCCCTCTTTTAGAAGGGTCTTTTATCTCTTTGTGGGGGAGTTTTTCTATTGGTTTGCTACTTTTATTCATTTATATGAGATCTTTATATGCATGGGTACCTCATCAAACTTCATTTTGTGTGACCCATTTTTTTCCCACCTAATCTATATGCTTAAGGGGGAGTGTTAGTGTAGTCTTATATTTTCATCTATTGAAGTGATTATTCTTTTTCCTACACTTTTTTTGGGAGAAAAGATAAATATATTAATCAATAAATTTTATAAAATTGTTTAAATATTTCCAAATAAAAATAGTTGTTACTAAAGCCCAAAGTGTAAAAATCCAAGGAGGTTTTCCAAAAATCCACCACCTCTAGGAACCAAGAACAATCATGAAACAAATAAAAGACAACATACTAAGAAAAATAATCAAATAGATCAAACCAAATAATTTTGAAGTAGTTGAAGAAACTGAAAAGACTACGACAAGGACAACCAATCTATGACCTTCCAAGTGAGATCAACATTAGAGGTTCATTTCGCTGAACAATCTACAACAACATTCCATTTTATAGGTATATAAAGAAACGAGATGTACTAAATTTTTTTATAAAAGGAAAATAATTTATTCAACATAAGAACCCAACATCTAACAAGACTCTTGAGACTTTCCATTATTAAGAAGGAAGAGTGATTTATCATAGAATCCATCTGACAAATTATTTTCTTCCAATCTAGTTTACAAGATTTCTCAAAAGCCACAAGGAGAGCCTAAGCCTCATTTTAATTAAGTTTGCTTAGGTTGTATTAGCGATTCATGAGTGTGAGGTGTAGGATGAAGTGTCTTTTACTTCCATTAGGAGACATACTTACTATATTTAGATCTTAGTGATGCGTGCTTCTTATTGGTCAATCTTGCCACCTCTTCTCTCACACAACTCATATGTGTACCCACTCACCTTCCTTTTTTATGCATATGATCATGAGCTTTCTTTATGCTATTTTTCTTATTGCATTTGTATGTCTCTCTAGTTCTAGGAAACTAACTCTATTATAATATTTTGATTTCTTAATCATTTGTATTTATAATTTCATTGTATTTAATCCTTGTAATAAAATACAAGTTATTTTAACAGTTGGTGCATCAAACTAGGGTTTACTATATATAATCAAGTGTAACATCTTGGACTCTGATCTAGATCTTTTTGTCAACAATTTGACAATTATTATTAGTTTTAAAGGAATATCATTTTATTGGGGATGACTTCTATAGATATATTATATTAATCATTGAAAGCTTAAGAAAAAAAATTAGAATGTCTAAAATAGAAATTGATTAGTTGATATATATTCTATTAATCAATCCTAAGACATGTGAGAATGAACCCAAAATTTGAACATTCAAAGAATTCTAACATTCTTAATCATTTCTACTATCTATTACAAGCTAATGCATTGTTGTGTAACTTTTGGTATATTTTGTATGTAAAGATATTCAATGTGCCATTAATTCATAAGGACATATAGGCAAGAACATCAAGGAGAAGGAGACTCATTTGAGCATATTTCAAAATTTTAAAGGACAACGGATAATATCCACATCATCTAAAGATAAGCCACCTACATGTTGATGAATACATTGTCTTTAAATTTTCACTCCATGCTATAAAGTCAGTCTATCTAAAGATTTGACTTAGGAGAACTTGACCCTAGAAATTTCCAATAGATTCCCTAGTGATGTTTATAGACATTGCAACCTTATAGTCTTACTAGGCTTTAGAGACTAAGGCAAACATTTTTTAGATGTATGTATTTCACCAATTCACATAAATGTGTGAAAGTTTAAATCCATCACAAATGAATTGAGATTGAACCATAGAGTTTTTGTGTAAGTTTTGATTATGAGATAGTGTTCATGCCAAGACTACAAATTTTATACAAACAACAAATTGATTATACACATCACCATCATTCTTCTATCATTAAATATCAAACTAAATACCTCTAACCTTCATATTTGATTTCTAAATATTTATTACAATTTATTAAATCTCGACAAAATTATTTTAAACTAACTATATAAAAGTTATTTTTATCTAGTTATGCAAGTGCTCTTAGAAGACAAGAAATGATTCAGCCATTTTTATTATGTTTTTGGTGGAGATGATATGAAATTGTATCCATGTTAACTTCCTTTCTGTGTTGGCAGTTGTCTTTTCAAAACACCAGCCTTGGTGTGCATATCCTGGAAAAACGTTCACTTTTTCATGAAGATTACTTTTATTGGATAGGCATTGGAAGTTTGTTTGGATTTACAATATTATTCAACTTTGCATACACCATTGCTTTGACATATTTGAACCGTAAGTATGACCATGAAAAAATATGTTAGCTTACAATATTAGTTTTCAATCAAATGATGACAATTGATTGGTATTTTCACACGGAACAATATTTCACTTAAATTTAATAATATAATTATCTAAGCAGCCATAGGCCAGTCACAAAATATAATTTCTCGAGAAAAGCTAGCCCAGATGCAAAATAGCCAAGCAGATGTCACTGATGATCTACATGATGGATCAAGCTTAGTGCCTAGCTCTGAAGACAAAATTACAGGTCAGATTTTTATTTCTTTTTGCTAAAAACTATTTCCATTGAAGGCTTATGACCCACTTTATGGTTGAAGTATGCACCAGATGTATTTACAAGGGGATGAGTGTCTGAGACAAGTAACTGATCTTATAGCTTTTATATTGGATGTTGGCATTTATCTTAGCAAACAACTGACTTGATTTCTCTTGTCCTTGGCAGGTGAAGTGCAGATGCAGCATACAGACAGGGCCTTTGATGAAAGCAAAAGATTTCATGAAGGCTCTGATTCTGCCAGATTCATAGATGCAAAACGTGGAATGATATTACCTTTCCAGCCTTTATCAATCACTTTCCAAGATATCCAGTATTTTGTTGACATGCCTGTGGTAAGAATTTAGTTAAAATTGTTAATATAGAGAGAAAATTGTACACAATAATAGTAAATAATATTATATTTTTTAAAGATGATTTTACATTGAATTAATTTGCTTATAAAGTATAAACTAGCAAAATAATATATGGTAATAATTTTCCATTAATTTTGTAACAACCCCTCCTTAACGTTTACATAATAGAACAACAAAAACAGAAAGAATAATATATGAGTGTAAACCTTAAATTCTTAACATCCCTTCTTAAGGTTTACATTACAAAAAGAAAACCAAAATATTGTATCAGAATCAACCTAAACTTCTTTGTCTAGGCAAATGTTTTGATTAGCTAACCCTACATCAACATCAACCCAAACTCCTTTGTCTAGGAAAATGTCCTAATTATCGAAATCTGCATCAGCATCAACCCAAACTCCTCATGTCTAGATAAATGTTCTGATTATCCAACGTTCACTTGTGAATTGAGACACACTTCACTATTCAAAAGGAAATAACCAACCAACTATGAATCGAGACTCACTATTCACAAGGAAATCATCAACCAACTATTAATTGAGACTCACTCCATATCCACACTAGTACTCCATTTGTGGATTGAGACTTACTCAATTATCCACAAATACACATTTGCAAAACTATGGATCGAGAAAAACTCAATTATCCATACCCAGTTTGTGGATTCAACTATCTACAGACCAACAACAACTCACCAAGTTTGTGAATTCAACTATCTACAGACCAACAACAATTCACCAAGTTTGTGAATTCAACTATCCACAAACCAACAAATCACTACATGCCTCATCTTGCTCTTGAAAGGACTAGAGATGAAACAAATGCTTCTCATGCAAGGAATCATCCTTGCAAGAAGCTATCTTGGGATGATAGATGTCCTCTTGCTTCCATTTCCTCCAACCTCCAATTTCACCTATTTAATTCGTAGAGAACATATTCATCTTCATTGTCTTGATCACACTGCAATATTACATATTTCTCCCTTTATTTTAGTAGCAATTAAAGCATTATCTATTTTTAACTTGCCATCAATAAGATCTTTAGCATGTTGAATGCAATTCACTAGAAAGTGTCCTCTTTAGTTACAATAGAAGCATTTGAAATTATTCTTTCTTGTGATATTGCTATTAGGATTCAACTGTGTAGTTTTATGAGTCAAACTCATTGACCCATGTTTCATGAGTCGTGGTTCACAAGAACCCATCTCTCATGATAATAAATGTCCCACTTAGCACTCATTGCATCTAGGTGATGCTCACAGAAGTGAAGCACTGTAGTAGTACTAGGATGGGTGACCTCCCAAGAAAGCCCAGTGCTTCACCTTTGTGAGCGTCACCTAGATTCAATGAGTGCTAAGTGGAAGGCCCACTTAGCCCTCATTGCATCTAGGTGATGCTCCACTTAGCACTCATTGCACTCTCATGATCATGAATGGTCCACTTAGCACTCATTGCATCTAGGTAATGCTCATAGAGGTATAAGCATCACCTAGATGCAATGAGTGCTAAGTGGACCTTTCATTATCATGAGAGATGGATTCTTGTGAACCACTACTCATGAAACATGGGTCAATGAGTTTGACTCGTAAAACTACACGGTTGAATCCTGATAGCAATATCACAATTTGACATGCTATGGAAAATACCTCCTACTTATCAATTATTCCTTCCTGTTGAAGCATTAGTTTTTCTTTTTACAAAGAAAGAAGATTCCCCAATAATTGAGTGAGTTTTAGAGACTCTTTTCTCTTCATCAATTAAACAAGATATCACATTCTCTAAGCTTGGGTTTGGATTCAATTTGTTGAATGTAAACAAAATATTGTCAAAACTTGAGGGCATACTATTAAATAAAATAACATTGACATCAACATCAACTATACATTTTATTTCACCAAGTTGATTAAGAAGAGAACAAAATGTACTAATATGTTGAACAATACTATCACTCTTTCATTTTCAAACCAAAATGTTTTTGCTTCATTCCCATTTTAGCACTTGAAGCCTATGAACCAAATAAAGAATTAAGGCTCTCCCATATTTGATTTGAAGTTTTTTTTGGGAAATCAATATTTCATTTTCAAAACAATGGCAAGTTAATGGCCCTAAAATCTGTGAAACACTTATGTGACAATCCCCAAACAACATTAGAATACGGAAGATTTAAACGGTGGTTACTAAAATCCTGCCAATGTAGAAATGACCATGAAGGCGTGGGAGCAAAATTGGGCTCAAACATCCTCAATGATAATTTGAAATGTGATTTAAATGTTCATGCTTCTGGTCATGCCTTTTACGCAGCTCTATATCCAGCAAAATGATATAAACTGTATTTGAATGGCCATAAAATAATGAAAGCACAGAAAACTGAATTGAATACTCTAAATATTTTTAAAATTGCCTCTTCAAACACCACCTACACAGCACCAAAGAACTTTCAATTATTTTGGCATATACTTCTACTTTCAAATGCCAATCTACTCAACATCTTTAAGTGCCCAGCAGATTTATCCCGTCATTATTCTCCTTTTGTTGTGCAGCCTTTGTTACGCCTGACATTTTAAAAACATCTGCAAAATCAACGCCATGATATAATCTTTACTCACAACACCCCCATAAACTTTCTGCACAGGATGAACTAACTGCTCTGATACCAATGTTAAAATGGAGAGAAAATTGCACAGATTATATCAGCGTTGAATAGCAATAATAGTAAATATTATATTTCTTTGAGATGATTTTACATTGAATTCATTTGCGTATAAAGTCACAAGTTTTCCATACAAACTATCAAAACAATAGAATAACTTCCCATAACTAACTTAATAATTGATTTATTAAATGTAAACCTTATTTTCTAACAAAAACTGCCTGAAGTCTGCATCTACTTGGAACTAAATTGAGAGCCTCTCTGCAACTGATGAATACATTCAATCTACTTTCTGCAGGAAATGAAACGAGAGGGAGTGACAGAGAAAAGGCTTCAACTGCTGAGTGATGTGACAGGAGCTTTCAGGCCAGCAGTTTTGACAGCTTTAATGGGTGTCAGTGGAGCAGGAAAGACAACGCTAATGGATGTTCTTGCAGGAAGAAAGACTGGAGGCTACATTGAGGGAGATATACAGATCTCAGGATTCCCGAAAGTGCAAGAAACATTTGCCCGAATATCAGGTTACTGTGAGCAGAATGACATCCACTCTCCACAAGTTACTCTTCACGAGTCACTGCTTTATTCAGCTTGGTTACGCCTTGCACATGAAATAGATTCCAAGATCAAGAAGGTATAGTCCAATGCAACAATCATATAAGATCAAAGTTTGGGGCATAAAAACATATACAATATGGTTAGGTGGTTAAAGCTTTCAACAGCTTGCCGTGTCATTTGGCCAACCAGCTCTATGTTTTAGAGCAATCCTGATGCTTGTTATGGAGAGGTTGTCACCTTTCTCTCTCCTAAATAACATTAATATATTGTCCACTCAGCTTTCGTTCTTCTGGATGGCTTCACCTTTCTTCTCCTAGGTGGCTTCAGAATGTTGTCCACCATGGTAGTAACTTTCAGACCGAACTTTGGAAAGTTTAATAATGTTGACCTAAAATATCTAAGAACATATGATAAAATGTACACTAGAGATTAAATTGTGATCCATTTTTTTAAAAAAAAATTGGTATAAAAATTTAGTGACTAAATTAATAAAAGGTCATGCTGCTACAGTTTTTGGCTACTAAAACCCCAATCTTGGAGTTGTTATAATGAGCAGAACTCATTTTCTTTTTGTCCTGATCCAATGTAGGGTGCTTTGTTGAATATCTGACAATGCTTTTGTCTCTCACAGCATTTTGTGCAGGAAGTCATGCAGCTAGTTGAATTAGATGATTTGAAAGATGCTCTTGTAGGCGTTCCTGCTGTTAGTGGTTTATCTACAGAGCAGCGAAAAAGATTGACAATTGCAGTAGAGCTTGTCGCGAATCCTTCAATCATATTCATGGATGAGCCAACATCCGGTTTTAGATGCTCGGGCTGCTGCTATAGTAATGCGCGCAGTGCGGAATACAGTAGATACAGGGCGTACGGTAGTTTGCACTAATCATCAGCCAAATATTGGCATATTTGAATCATTTGATGAGGTAATTCTGGTATTGTCTATGGAGCTTCTTTATACATGTTGGGTGTTCATCACTGAACTAGAAGTCTTCTTGTTTTCCCGAACTTTTTGATAGGATAGTATGATTTAGGTGTAACTCATTTATCAAATAATTTCATGAATTCTATCTTCAGAAGGATGAAGATCAAAGAGTTTTCATATGTAATTTCAAGATCACAGATGAATCTATGTTTCGTAGATTCATCTAGTCTAACTTAGCCAAAAATTTCAACCATTTCAGTTGTTGTTAATGAAGCGGGGAGGTGAAATTATTTATGCTGGTGCATTAGGTCACCATTCAAAAAATGTCATAGAGTACTTTGAGGTACAAACCAAGGAATTATGGTTATGCTTAAACATCATTTACTTTGCCGCTTGAGAGACTAAAATTTGAGGGAAGTTTGAGTAATATTGGTCTAATTGTCATTGAAGGCTATAACAGGTTCCCAAGATCAGGGATGGGTATAATCCTGCAACATGGATGCTAGAGGTAACCTCTGTGGCTGCTGAGCAGCAACTTGGTACAAATTTTGCTGAGATCTACAGGGAATCAAATCTTTGTAGGTAACTACAGAAGAAGCTCAATTCACCAGTGCATTTGTAACCTCTTCCTCATCTTCCATCTCAGTCTGAATCTTTTAATTATTTTATAAAACTGAAAGATAGCATTGTGTACAGACAAAATATTCAACTAGTTAAGGAGTTAAGCATCCCTGCTTCTGATGCCAAGGCCCTTTACTTCCCAACTCAGTATGCACAGAACGCTTGTAAGCAATTTACGAGCTGCTTATGGAAGCAGTTTTGGGCGTATTGGCGAAGTCCTGGTTACAATTTGGTCCGCTTTTCTTTCACTTTTGTCTCAGCATTGCTCTTTGGTACCATCTATTGGCAACAAGGGACAAAAATGTACGCCGATCTGACATGAATTTGGAATGTGTCAAACGTTTCTGGGGAAAAACTGTGAGTTTAGTGATGCAGTCTAAACTCAGTTTTTTCCCGGAAGCATCTCATTTATACTTATTCTCATGGACCGTGAAAAGTTCATCTCTGTTTTGAGTTGGGAATTTAATAATCCATCCGCTGTATCATTTACCATTCTGTAAATTCGATATTGGGATAGTAAAATTTCAATGTTGTATTACTTGTTCGACTTTAAATCCATGCTTATATAATGTTCAGGAGTAATTAAGTCGAGAACATTGATATATATTGACATTTTACCACAGAGACACCGAAGAAGACTTGCTGAAGATGATGGGAGCCATGTATGCTGCAACTATAACTTTAGGAGTAATGAATTGCTACTCTGTGCAACCCGTTATAGATGTAGAGCGTCAGGTTTTCTATAGAGAAGGGCAGCCGGAATGTATTCTGGCGGTGTATATGCTTGGGCACAGGTAATTTGATTTAAAATCTTATTGGCATCGATCCCAAAAATATCTTATGCTCTTCTTAGAATCTTTTCTTTTAAATATATTGAATTTGAAAACTAAATCTAGAAGATTGCAACAAGCATTGGCTCACAGCTACAAGAGTAAGTGTCAACTGGATACTCAGCAAAAACCCAATAGGATATTGTATGTTACATTGTTTTTCGAAGAACTTTTCCATGTGAATTCAAGTTTTTCTAGACAGAATTTTTTAATACAAGACACTGCCAAGCTGAGTCAAGTAGGCAGGTTTTACTGGGGGCTGTTACAATGATTTCATATCTTTGATTCTGTTGTATTGCAGGTAGCAGTAGAACTCCCATATGCCCTTGTACAAGCAATCCTCTACGGGCTTATCACTTATTCAATGATGGGCTACCATTGGTCTGCAGATAAATTTTTCTGGTACCTATTTGCAACCCTCAGCACTTTTCTCTACTACACATACTACGGGATGCTGGCAGTCTCGATCAGTCCAAATGCTCAAGTTGCAGCCATACTTGCATCTGCATTTTCTGCTATCTTCAATCTTTTCTCAGGCTTCATTGTACCGCAACCTGTGAGTGTGCCAAACCTCAAATACATTCATAAAGATAAATGATTTCAAACAAAAGAAAGATTTATTAACAGGTGCCAGTGCTAAATGATGTACACAAACGTACAATACTCTAGACAATATTTTGTAGACTTACTAGTGGCAGCAGACTAAAAGACTGTCTATTGCTTTACTCTAAGGAATATTGCATCACTAATCACGGGATTTCCATTGAATTAGCTATTAAAACTAGTAGATATCATTGAATATTAAAATTGCATAGTATTTATTATCTTACCAAATTGTAAAGCTGATGTTTTTATTGTTCTGCTAGTGATAAATCTGTGGGCGAATGACTGCAGCAAATTCCTGGCTGGTGGGTATGGTATTACTGGATTTTCCCAACTTCCTGGACCCTGAATTGTCTCATAACTTCCCAGTATGGAGATATGACAAAGCAGATAAGAATCAATGACAACTCTCAACAATCAATCAAAGACTTCGTAAAACATTACTTTGGATTTCACCACGATATGCTGGGTATTGTGGCTGCAGTTTTGGTGATCTTCCCTGTACTTTTTGCAATCATTTTTGCTATTAGCCTCACCAGAACCAATTTTCAGAAGAGATGATGCCAATACTTGAAACAAGCAGCAGCCATTTAGAGAGATTTTTATCTCTCATCCTACCACCTATGTACCAGGACCCATTATTATTTACTTCAGGATATAACCTTGGTAATATTTATACAATGCTTTTTACTAGGTTTTAAACCCAATCATGATGATAAGGAACTAGGAAGTTCAAATGAATGGCATATATCTTAATTATATATGGACATTGCATTGTTAGTAGTACTGCTCCCGTTGTCATCTTATTGTGTACTAATGTACTTCGTTTACCTTTCGTTGTCTATTGTGATGGCTGTGCTTTTAGAATCCATGAAGCTACTTCTGGTCATATATTGACATTAATATGTTACCTTCGTTCTGTGTGTATCAGTAGCAACAAGTATCTTGAAATTTCTTAGTGAAAGATGTAATCTTCTAAAGTATCCCTGTACAATAATTAATGCCTGTGAAGTTCAAGAAAAACCGATCTTGAGTCATTAATTCGTACAAGTAATCTCAATCAACAGCAAATATGTGAAACAGGCCAATCAGATACAGTAAACAATATGTGAAATCCAATCGATCTGCAGTCTGGTAGTTGCAAATGTTGGCCAATCCTACTAACACAACCTAACTCAAGTCCAAGAGGGAATCACATCCAAAAACCAAGTAGATAAACAATTCAAAACAACAAGCTTCTTAATCAAGAGAACCATCAAAACAATCTGATCTATCTTAAAAATATCAACAACAAAACCTAAATCAGCTGTCTCAATAGGAGTAAGAGCACAGACAACTCCAAACTAATAAAAAGCTCAAACATATTCCGTCCGAGTGAGGAAAAATCTCCAGACCATCCTATCAAGCTGTAACTACCATTATAGTATCTGCCTACTTACCAAAAATATTGTAGAGTTAAGCAATTATTAAGTGCCCTTCACTGATTCAGCAGAAAAATCCAATTTAATGGTAAATTCCGGTAAATCCAAGATCATGATAGTCCAATCTAAGAAATCAACTTACCCTATAATTTTCTCAATAACCACCCACTAGAACTATTTCATCCCTTCACAATCTTGGACTATATTATTATTGAAAAAGGAATTTACGTGGAATTGAAGGTCTATGATGCTTTTCAAAGCAAGTGTTTGTTGGTGTTGGAAGAGAAGACCAATAACAGAAATAAGTTACCAGATTTAAATCATTGCATGTAATCTAAAAGAGTTTAATACGAATATTCATGAGATAAACATATCCAGGACGAATTAAATTGATGGGTATCATATTCATTTATAAGATTCTGATATAATTGCTGAGTTATTGTTACAATAAATAATTGCTGGCTTATTGTGTTTGTCTTAAATTTGTCATAATCATTTTCAATTATATTACTTGACAAGATGTTCAAGTTGCAGCAATATATTTAACTTCTGTTGATGATAAAGATATAGATGATTGTTTTTTCAGACTAAGAAATGACACCTAATCCTAAACTAAATACATAACTTGAAGTACTTTTTCTATCATCAATAGATCCAGCCCAGTCACCACTGCATATCCAACTAAACCAAAATCATCTGTAGGTATACAAAATGCCAAAACTAATTGTACCACGAACATACCTCAAAATCATTTCCATTGCACTTAAATAAATTTTACTTGGGTTTTTCATAAAGCTTGAAAACAAGTTAATAGTATACATGATATCTAGTCAAGTAGTTGTAAGATACATAAGACTACCAACCAAACTCCTATGCAATGTTCACTTCACCTATTTTGAAACATCATCTACAACCAACTTCTCATTTATGTTCGAAGGTGCACTAATTGGTTTGCAATGTATCATTTTAAATTTACCAAGAATGTCATTGTCCTATTTTCTTTGTGAGATAAAGATGTCATTTTTTAGCTATCTTACCTTTATCCCAAATAGTGCATCAAACCCAAATCCATCATTTCAAGTTCATTACATGACATTTTTTAACTCATCAACACTTTGTTATTTCTCAAGTAAATCAAATCATCAACATACAAATATATTATGAGTAAATCTCATGTACGTCAAAATTTTACATATACTATGAACTCACTTTCACTCATTTTGAAATCATTCTTGTTAAGTTAACTATAGATCTATCCTACTATACCACATTTAAGGTGTTTTCTTGAGTCCACAAGTACATTTCCAACCTATATACCTTTTGCTCCTATTCTACAACCTCATACCTTAGTGCCTATCCTACAAACAGTTTATTTGATAACTTTTCCACCCAAATTGTGCTTCTGATGCAAGAGCATCCAAGGGGTTAGGCAATCCTGCACAACCAAAAAGAGAATTTTTCCATTTTGATTTTCAAAGGTTTACGAATTCATTTTGTAGGAGAATAAATTGCAATATTAAGACCAAAATATTGTAATTAATAATTGGTCTTGTTTTCAAATTACAAATTTTGAAGTGGGAGATAGTGTAGGAGGAAGTTTTTAAATTTTAAAATCCAAATTATGGAATACGCTATTCATGGCATGCATTTTTGGGGGATTTATTATTTATGAAAACACATTAATTAACTCCACTTGAGTGTAGAAATGAGAACCAAGGTGTCCATGAAGTGGAGTTGACTGATTTTTCCAATTTGAGCCCCTATTTGTGCGGATATTTTTAGCAATTTTAAAAAATGGAGTTTGAAAATGGTTTTGGAGCATTAAATGTATTTTCTATAGGGGTTTTAATGCCTTTTTCATGTTTGGGTCATGGCTTTTTAAAGGAGGCCAAAATTGGGGGTTAAGGAAGCTTGGATGAAGGGTTTTCACAGAGAAATTGAAGGAGAATTTTTCAGATTTTGGGGAAGAATGAAGAGTTGGGAAAAGTTCTTGTTTGAGGGTTGAAATAACTCATTTTGTTGCAGGTGTAAGTGTTGGACTTAGGGAAACACTGAGGGCAGGGTGAATCGGTGTTTCACAAAGATTAAGTGATAAACCAAATTTTAAACCATTCATAGTGCATAAACATAATTAGAGATGTAATCACAAGAAGAAAACATTCATAACACAATGACACCAATATTTTTATGTGGAAAACCCTATTAGGGGAAAAACCACGGTGGAGGTCAATCCACAAATGTATACTCTATTAAAAGTATGAAATTAAAAGGGAATGCACTTGCATTCAAGCTCACTGTTTAAAAGAAGAAGGCTCACTGCCTTACAGAATGTTTGAGTTACAACAAAAAGATGAAATAAAAAGATATCATCTCCAAATGCTTGATTATAGTTCCAATTAAGCTCTCAAAACAATATCTTAACCTTCTGTTAGATTTAGTAGTTAAGCTTTGTTCTACTCTACTTTGCTCTACCCACATCACCACATACCTAACTCATAAACTGCTATTCACACATTCGCACACACACTCTCACATCCTCATCACATTCTCATTGCTTCAAATGAATTCATCGAACTAATATATATCTGCTACTGAAGATCATTAGTCACTTCATGTCGGATTCAACCAAATATATATTCGACCAAAAATAAAATATTTATTACTTAGTTGGCTCAATTCTCTAACAACACTTAGTGCGTATCTTCCAAAGTTAGCTACAACTTAGCTGGTGACCAAAGAAAAATGTCCAAGCACAAAAATAATTACAAAAAAACTTCTTATGTATCCACACACGCTACGTGTATCATGTCAGCCTTCATACACTGATCAATGGGAAATTATCCTACCGAATCTCTCAAGATTTCACTCTAATTGATGCGCCATCACAAAAATTCATCAGCAAGGTATAGTAAATGCATGGCATACTTCATCTAAGATCCAGAACCAAAAATGATGATCCAATGAAGCATCATACTAACCAGATGCCCTGTTCTCCATTTGTTGTTCCAATAATACTATGTTTTGCATTTTGTTTGTCGGTATGATTATATCCAGATTTGTAGACCAAAGGGATGACTTGGGTTGCCATCAATGACAACACTATATACTAGTAAACTCCCCAAAATGCCAACAATCTCCCCATTTGGCATTGATGGCAACACTTAGTGAAAAATGGCTAAGTGTCAGAAACATGATTGTGCTGCCAAAGTGCAAGATTCCGACAATCTCCCAAACATAGCTCCCCCTAAGCATGATAAGGCATTTTTCATTGCATTCTCTCCCCATTTGACATCAATGAAAAAGATGAATTCGATCTCAACATTCTTCTTCCCTTTTTATATCAATTTTTTTTCTCTAACTCCCCAAAATTTGCTTGCCCTTTTCCCAAAAAGACTTCAAAGACTAAATAGGCGCAAAATATGCATTCTCTCCCTCAACAATGCTTTAAAATTTTAAAGAGATTCAACTACCACCAAGGTCAGAAGATTACCTTATACTTCTCCTTCATTTTCAGAAGTAATTTCTTCCAAGCTTCCACTAAGATTCCAATGGTTAGAATCAGGTTGTTATTTACAGATGTTTGATTTATAATCCTAACAAGAGATTCAGGAATTTGAATTTCTTCCACTAGCTTTTCCCCTTTCTTCAGAACTTCAATTAGTTGCTCCAACCTACCTTCAGTCAAGTCCTCCAACTTCCAAAAGGTGTCCACAAGCCTATCTTTGTTGTAGAGAACTTTTGCATGCTCTAATTGAAATTTTTGAATATTTTTCTTGACAATACCATCCTTGTCCTGATACATGTTATAATCTTGACCAATTTTGTTTAGTTCAACTTCTATTTGATCCAACTCCTCCTTATACTTCCCAACTGCATGAGGCCACCAGAGACAACAAATGTAGATGTTGTTTGCTACACTAATGCACTGTCTCAATTCATTCATCTTCTTCTTCAACTTTGAAAACTTGATAGCCTAAAATTTTATTTTAGGTGCAAGATTATATCATCCTCTTCTTTGTCCTTCGAATATGAAATCATGACTTCATTTATGTACTCAATCATTTCCTCAGAAAACACATTCTTCAAACTTTCTAAATCAATATTGTTGTACTTAAAATAAGTATCCAAAGTGTTTTCAATCAGATCTTGTTCAAATGAAGGTCTATCAGACCACATGTATGTCAACAATTTTCTTCATTCCATCCTTCTCTTGAGCATGTTTCAATATCATCTCTTTGGTTAAGTCTTCTTCTTCTTCTTTTCTTACTAATACTGCTGCAACCAATTCAATTGATTCCAGTTCATCCATCGGGGTATATTCCTTAGATTCTTCATTAGAGACATCAAGTACTACCTATTCTTTGCCTTTTCCTTCAGTTTTTGGGTCCATGAGTATCAGAGGAGTACAAAAAACACTCATTTTATCTCTCTTGTGCTTCCTTTTCAATTCACCGGAGGATTCAATCCAACTTCAAGAGTTTTCACCGGAGGGGAAAAGCTGATTTTTCCAAACTTCCCTAGCAATTCCTTAAATAAATTTACTGATACATTCTCACAATTATCCAAATCATTGAAATGTTCATAGATTTTCTTACAGTCTGGTTCATCCTTTTTCCATACAACATTATTGTTTTCCGGTAGGCAATTCATCAAATACATTGCAAGACACACAATCAAAGTTCCAAACCTAAAGGGGTAATTTGTTTCCTTGGTTAATTGAACATTCTCCATCAACTAATCCTTCAATAAACCACATAGATCAAAGTCTTGATTCTCCACGGTCATTTTATGAGAGATATATACTGCACTTGTCGAAGTAGTGCCTTCCCTGTTTTGAAAAAATATTTTGTAGGAAATTCTATGCGCAATGTACCTTGTAATTAGATCTTTGATTGTCGAGATTATCAAAGCTCTTAGATCACCAGTCACACTGGTTAGGGTTTGAACTTTAGTGTTCTGAATGGAGTTCTTTTTTGGTGCATCCCCATTATCACACAAACCGATTAGATCCTTAATTACTTCTTTTGTAATGCAATAGGGTTTATCCAAGTTTAGAATATCATAATCTGTTCAAGATAAACCTAATGGCTTCCACATCAGCAAAGTAAGGAAATTCATGCCAAATGTCCAAATTTTTATGAGCAATACTTCCAAGCCATTTTAATTCATTTGTTGTCAATGAATTTCTTACATTCTTGATCTTCTCACTATGATATTCATCCAAAATGATTGTTCCTTTGATTTCCTTCATTTCCTTTTCCATATAAAGCACATTTCCTCTAGAAAACCCAAAATAAAAAAATCTTCAAATAATTGAAATACGGCCTTGAAAGATTCACCAATGAATTTGCATTGCTCTTTCGAATTTGTTGCAGAGGTTCTCCTTTGATTTTTCTTTGATGCACGGTAACAATTGAGGGTTTAAAATGCCTTTTTGTAGCTTCACACACCTAACTTTTATCGCATTAAATGCATTGCCCTAGAAGTTCTAGAAAAATTGTGTTCTCAGAGAGCAAGTGAAAAATTTATCTGTGGACCTACCATTCTCCAATTTTTTGCATAAATGATCACCCAAATATTTTAAGACTATTAGAACATCTACTGAAAAAACTCTCCATACTAATGCCAACATCTGATAGTAGGGGGACAAAGGATTTTCTTGACTATCTCCCCCTAGGCCTAATGGCCTGAGATCAATTCCTAGAGGAATTACCAAAAGCGAATTTTGGTGCAAACTTACTTCCTTCTTCAAACTCACTCCTTTTTACCCATGTTTTCTTCATTTGATCCCTTATCTCTTCCACAATTACCTTTTCTTTTCCTTTTTCAATCTTCTGAGAAGTTTTGCTCCTATATACTAGACCTCCTCCATCTATATTTTTGTTTCGGTAGAATCTTGCAATATACCCAACCTTGTTGCAATGATAGCACATAGGATTTATTTGTTCCATTCTATCATTCCACTGACTTGTTCTAGATATGTAATGTTTAGCAATGTGCCCAAGCCTTCCACACGTGTAACATTTATTATTCCTTATATTGACAGAGCTGTTTGACTTACTTCTACACTCAATTGACTTGTGTCCAAACTTATTACAGTTAAAGCACTGACTAGGAAATGATGGACTTCTTGAAATTATTTTACTTCTACATTGAGATGCCATATGACCAATTTTTTTACAAACAAAGCACTAACCATTAAACTTTTGAGCATTAGGTTGTCTTACCAGATGTCTTATGTCTTGGCTCATTTGATTTTCTTTCTTAAAATTCTTCTGTTTAGATTTGGAGCATTCTCCCTTTTCATATCCAAGACCTCTTCTATCATTTGCATCCTTTTTTCCATTAGTCAGCTCATCAAGCTTAGTAGAACTAATCTTAAAATTTTGTTTATATTCATTGAGTCAAACCACAATAATGGTTTACAAATTATATGAGGAAGGAAATTTCATTTTTTCCCTTTTCCCCAAACTCAATGGGTTCTGTCAAACTCAATGGTTCGATCGAACCTCATTATAGGTTCAACCAAACACATCTGTTCAGTTGAACCATTGGTTCGACTGAACCCACAAACCCTAAATAAAAATAATCTTATTTAAAGGGGTTTGACCGAACCCCCTTAAATAAGACAAAAAAACAAAAACATTGTCATTTTCGATTGTCATTTTCACTTTCTTTTTACCGCTTGCTTTTCCCCGGTAAGGCGGCGTGGGCGAATCGCGAGACGCGGATTCGCAAGAAAATGGACTTCATCTCTGGGCGAACGCAAACTCAACTTTGTCTCTCCAAAGTTCATCAACCCGAACTTGCATATCGCGAGCACCAGTATGTGAAATTCAAATTTTGTAGAGTTCAAAATGCATTTGTTTGTTAAATTTTGAAACCCTAAATGCAAAATTTTTCAAATTTGTTGAATTCAAACTACATTTGTTTGAAAGTTTTTAAAGCGTTTTCAACATACACTATTTTGCTTCCACATTTTGCATACATTTTACCAGGGCACCTCCAATTTATTTGAGGCATTATATCAAATAGTTCATTAACAAATTTATTTGAGGCATTATATCAAACAGTTCATGGTAATTTTTGGAGTATGATAGAAATAGTGTTTGCATTGTATGCACCCTATATCAAACAATTCATTAACAAATTTATTTGAGGCATTATATCAAACAATTCATGGTAATTTTTGATGGAGTATGATAGAAATAGTGTTTCCATTGTATGCACCCTATATTGAACAGTTCATTAAAAAATTTATTTTGAGGCATTATATCAAAATTATTTCTATCATACTCCGTCAAAAACACTATTGGAAATTTATTTGAGGCATTATATCAAATAGTCATTAACAAATTTATTTGAGAAATTATATCAAACATTCATGATATAAAGTTTCTAGGGTGCATACAATGGAAACTTGGATAAAATTCTTCATATTTTTCCTTTGAGTCTTATGACATTACTCCAAAAATGGTTGGTGAACTAAATGTATGAATTGAAGAATAAATTTAGAGGAAAGAAACTAGATTGTTTGAATGAAATGTATAATAAATTACCCCTTAACTTAAAATTTAAATTCAAATTAGCAAGTTGAATTTACCTCTCTTTATGATCATTTATTCTAATTCAAATTTTGAAATAATTTTGTTTTACTCTTAATTATATATATATATATATATATATTAGATGCTTAAATTTTTATGTCCTATGTGTAAATGAAATATGCCTTCCCATTTCAGAATCAAAGCTATGGATAGCCTATAAAATAAAAAAGCTACCTTGCTCCTAAATGGAAAGACCAAGTGAAACATATATAAGAACTTAATAGCATATGGAAACAAACAATATAAAGTTATGAAGTTCAAATAGAACCACAAGTTGTATCATTTGAATGTGGGTAGATTTGTTGGTACCATTAGATGCAACATGCATATAGTTCCCTTAACAATATGGAAAAGTAGATTTGACAACTCAAATCATACATATTTTCCAATAGACTCTATCTCACTAGGAAGATATCATTTGTAACATTAAAAATGTCCATCTCTACACATTTTTGGTGGTAGGTAGGTATTGCACAATAAGATAGAGGATGTAAACTGATTAAGACTTGGATAGTATTTTAAAAGGAATTTGAGGTGTGGAAACACTTCCCATATTAACCTATCAAGAGATAAATATGCAAAATAGATTTAATTTTAGTTACAAGAAAAATGTATAAATTATAAATTTATAACATAATTATGTACATGGGAAAATCCTCTTGGAAGAAAAATCCCACAACCAAAAACATGAACCAATTATATTATTTGATAATAATATCATTTACAATAAAATATTCATGTGCATACCCTTATAGTAGTATCATCAACATGTGAATATGGAGTAATTTCTAGTAGCATGATGATACCTACAAAATCATTATGCTTTCTCCATCTCAAGCACCCATAAATAGGAAAAATTTAAACCATAAACCAAGTGTGGTTTACCAAAACCATGAGCCAAAATAATGACCTAAAAATGGCACCAAATTTGGCACAAATTCCAACACCATATTCCTTGACTTGGTTTATAGGATGTATTTAGCAAATGCTTTACATCTTGTCAAAAAAATTCAAATCCTCCTCATAACTGACACTCCATTTTTGACATATTCAAACTCATTATTTAAGATGATCTTGATGATTTTCATAATTCTAATCAATATTCTAGTGTAACCCCCCTTTTTTATTCTCTTATGTGTCATATAACATTTCATAAGTAATTCCCATCTTACAATTTCATACAATGCTCTTACAACTTCTTAAATATATAAAAGGGACAACCCTAGTTCAATTAGGATTACTTAATTATTATCACCTACATCCATCCATTACATTTTATTAGTTTTTAGTTGCACACATTATTAGGAAATATGCATTTTCTAAGCAATTGGGGTATATTTCATGTTCAAGAGAGTGTTTTCCTTGATCTTTTATCTAGTTAAATTAATATCCTTTAAAATCTTGTTTTATGGAGTTTTCATCTTAACTCTAATATGGCTAGCAAATAAAATGACGATTGAATCATTTTTTGATATAATAGATAATGACAACCATATAAAGAGCCACATTAAAGAAGATGAAAAATAATGATCAAGACTATGATTTAGATACATATGTTGCTAAACAAGATATTTTCCTAAATTGATAATTATGTATTGATGCACCTCTTCACCCTAAATATCCTCACTCATTGGCTAGTAATTTATATAATGTATTAGGTGGCTATCCTTAGGGAATTAATACTATTTGTACTGTAGACATCCAAATTTGGACACTTAATTTATCCAAATTTATCACTTTTCGCCTAAACTTCCTATCCTGCTAAGTAATATTACTATTATTTAATTAATACCCTTAATTCTGCCAAATTCCTAAGGTATTTAATTAATAATTAAATACTTTATTCTCTTTAATCCTCCTTTCATCAAATAAATTAAATAAATAATACATTTATTTAATTCCTCACATGTCATTTTCATCTAATCCTAATCCATCTCCTAATTTCTTCATTAGGGATGTGCACATGCCTAATCCTTGATTAGGATGTGTCAC
>VDFB02193867.1:400971462-401001989 GCA_007258455.2 Sequoia sempervirens
ACCAGAACCAATTTTCAGAAGAGATGATGCCAATACTTGAAACAAGCAGCAGCCATTTAGAGAGATTTTTATCTCTCATCCTACCACCTATGTACCAGGACCCATTATTATTTACTTCAGGATATAACCTTGGTAATATTTATACAATGCTTTTTACTAGGTTTTAAACCCAATCATGATGATAAGGAACTAGGAAGTTCAAATGAATGGCATATATCTTAATTATATATGGACATTGCATTGTTAGTAGTACTGCTCCCGTTGTCATCTTATTGTGTACTAATGTACTTCGTTTACCTTTCGTTGTCTATTGTGATGGCTGTGCTTTTAGAATCCATGAAGCTACTTCTGGTCATATATTGACATTAATATGTTACCTTCGTTCTGTGTGTATCAGTAGCAACAAGTATCTTGAAATTTCTTAGTGAAAGATGTAATCTTCTAAAGTATCCCTGTACAATAATTAATGCCTGTGAAGTTCAAGAAAAACCGATCTTGAGTCATTAATTCGTACAAGTAATCTCAATCAACAGCAAATATGTGAAACAGGCCAATCAGATACAGTAAACAATATGTGAAATCCAATCGATCTGCAGTCTGGTAGTTGCAAATGTTGGCCAATCCTACTAACACAACCTAACTCAAGTCCAAGAGGGAATCACATCCAAAAACCAAGTAGATAAACAATTCAAAACAACAAGCTTCTTAATCAAGAGAACCATCAAAACAATCTGATCTATCTTAAAAATATCAACAACAAAACCTAAATCAGCTGTCTCAATAGGAGTAAGAGCACAGACAACTCCAAACTAATAAAAAGCTCAAACATATTCCGTCCGAGTGAGGAAAAATCTCCAGACCATCCTATCAAGCTGTAACTACCATTATAGTATCTGCCTACTTACCAAAAATATTGTAGAGTTAAGCAATTATTAAGTGCCCTTCACTGATTCAGCAGAAAAATCCAATTTAATGGTAAATTCCGGTAAATCCAAGATCATGATAGTCCAATCTAAGAAATCAACTTACCCTATAATTTTCTCAATAACCACCCACTAGAACTATTTCATCCCTTCACAATCTTGGACTATATTATTATTGAAAAAGGAATTTACGTGGAATTGAAGGTCTATGATGCTTTTCAAAGCAAGTGTTTGTTGGTGTTGGAAGAGAAGACCAATAACAGAAATAAGTTACCAGATTTAAATCATTGCATGTAATCTAAAAGAGTTTAATACGAATATTCATGAGATAAACATATCCAGGACGAATTAAATTGATGGGTATCATATTCATTTATAAGATTCTGATATAATTGCTGAGTTATTGTTACAATAAATAATTGCTGGCTTATTGTGTTTGTCTTAAATTTGTCATAATCATTTTCAATTATATTACTTGACAAGATGTTCAAGTTGCAGCAATATATTTAACTTCTGTTGATGATAAAGATATAGATGATTGTTTTTTCAGACTAAGAAATGACACCTAATCCTAAACTAAATACATAACTTGAAGTACTTTTTCTATCATCAATAGATCCAGCCCAGTCACCACTGCATATCCAACTAAACCAAAATCATCTGTAGGTATACAAAATGCCAAAACTAATTGTACCACGAACATACCTCAAAATCATTTCCATTGCACTTAAATAAATTTTACTTGGGTTTTTCATAAAGCTTGAAAACAAGTTAATAGTATACATGATATCTAGTCAAGTAGTTGTAAGATACATAAGACTACCAACCAAACTCCTATGCAATGTTCACTTCACCTATTTTGAAACATCATCTACAACCAACTTCTCATTTATGTTCGAAGGTGCACTAATTGGTTTGCAATGTATCATTTTAAATTTACCAAGAATGTCATTGTCCTATTTTCTTTGTGAGATAAAGATGTCATTTTTTAGCTATCTTACCTTTATCCCAAATAGTGCATCAAACCCAAATCCATCATTTCAAGTTCATTACATGACATTTTTTAACTCATCAACACTTTGTTATTTCTCAAGTAAATCAAATCATCAACATACAAATATATTATGAGTAAATCTCATGTACGTCAAAATTTTACATATACTATGAACTCACTTTCACTCATTTTGAAATCATTCTTGTTAAGTTAACTATAGATCTATCCTACTATACCACATTTAAGGTGTTTTCTTGAGTCCACAAGTACATTTCCAACCTATATACCTTTTGCTCCTATTCTACAACCTCATACCTTAGTGCCTATCCTACAAACAGTTTATTTGATAACTTTTCCACCCAAATTGTGCTTCTGATGCAAGAGCATCCAAGGGGTTAGGCAATCCTGCACAACCAAAAAGAGAATTTTTCCATTTTGATTTTCAAAGGTTTACGAATTCATTTTGTAGGAGAATAAATTGCAATATTAAGACCAAAATATTGTAATTAATAATTGGTCTTGTTTTCAAATTACAAATTTTGAAGTGGGAGATAGTGTAGGAGGAAGTTTTTAAATTTTAAAATCCAAATTATGGAATACGCTATTCATGGCATGCATTTTTGGGGGATTTATTATTTATGAAAACACATTAATTAACTCCACTTGAGTGTAGAAATGAGAACCAAGGTGTCCATGAAGTGGAGTTGACTGATTTTTCCAATTTGAGCCCCTATTTGTGCGGATATTTTTAGCAATTTTAAAAAATGGAGTTTGAAAATGGTTTTGGAGCATTAAATGTATTTTCTATAGGGGTTTTAATGCCTTTTTCATGTTTGGGTCATGGCTTTTTAAAGGAGGCCAAAATTGGGGGTTAAGGAAGCTTGGATGAAGGGTTTTCACAGAGAAATTGAAGGAGAATTTTTCAGATTTTGGGGAAGAATGAAGAGTTGGGAAAAGTTCTTGTTTGAGGGTTGAAATAACTCATTTTGTTGCAGGTGTAAGTGTTGGACTTAGGGAAACACTGAGGGCAGGGTGAATCGGTGTTTCACAAAGATTAAGTGATAAACCAAATTTTAAACCATTCATAGTGCATAAACATAATTAGAGATGTAATCACAAGAAGAAAACATTCATAACACAATGACACCAATATTTTTATGTGGAAAACCCTATTAGGGGAAAAACCACGGTGGAGGTCAATCCACAAATGTATACTCTATTAAAAGTATGAAATTAAAAGGGAATGCACTTGCATTCAAGCTCACTGTTTAAAAGAAGAAGGCTCACTGCCTTACAGAATGTTTGAGTTACAACAAAAAGATGAAATAAAAAGATATCATCTCCAAATGCTTGATTATAGTTCCAATTAAGCTCTCAAAACAATATCTTAACCTTCTGTTAGATTTAGTAGTTAAGCTTTGTTCTACTCTACTTTGCTCTACCCACATCACCACATACCTAACTCATAAACTGCTATTCACACATTCGCACACACACTCTCACATCCTCATCACATTCTCATTGCTTCAAATGAATTCATCGAACTAATATATATCTGCTACTGAAGATCATTAGTCACTTCATGTCGGATTCAACCAAATATATATTCGACCAAAAATAAAATATTTATTACTTAGTTGGCTCAATTCTCTAACAACACTTAGTGCGTATCTTCCAAAGTTAGCTACAACTTAGCTGGTGACCAAAGAAAAATGTCCAAGCACAAAAATAATTACAAAAAAACTTCTTATGTATCCACACACGCTACGTGTATCATGTCAGCCTTCATACACTGATCAATGGGAAATTATCCTACCGAATCTCTCAAGATTTCACTCTAATTGATGCGCCATCACAAAAATTCATCAGCAAGGTATAGTAAATGCATGGCATACTTCATCTAAGATCCAGAACCAAAAATGATGATCCAATGAAGCATCATACTAACCAGATGCCCTGTTCTCCATTTGTTGTTCCAATAATACTATGTTTTGCATTTTGTTTGTCGGTATGATTATATCCAGATTTGTAGACCAAAGGGATGACTTGGGTTGCCATCAATGACAACACTATATACTAGTAAACTCCCCAAAATGCCAACAATCTCCCCATTTGGCATTGATGGCAACACTTAGTGAAAAATGGCTAAGTGTCAGAAACATGATTGTGCTGCCAAAGTGCAAGATTCCGACAATCTCCCAAACATAGCTCCCCCTAAGCATGATAAGGCATTTTTCATTGCATTCTCTCCCCATTTGACATCAATGAAAAAGATGAATTCGATCTCAACATTCTTCTTCCCTTTTTATATCAATTTTTTTTCTCTAACTCCCCAAAATTTGCTTGCCCTTTTCCCAAAAAGACTTCAAAGACTAAATAGGCGCAAAATATGCATTCTCTCCCTCAACAATGCTTTAAAATTTTAAAGAGATTCAACTACCACCAAGGTCAGAAGATTACCTTATACTTCTCCTTCATTTTCAGAAGTAATTTCTTCCAAGCTTCCACTAAGATTCCAATGGTTAGAATCAGGTTGTTATTTACAGATGTTTGATTTATAATCCTAACAAGAGATTCAGGAATTTGAATTTCTTCCACTAGCTTTTCCCCTTTCTTCAGAACTTCAATTAGTTGCTCCAACCTACCTTCAGTCAAGTCCTCCAACTTCCAAAAGGTGTCCACAAGCCTATCTTTGTTGTAGAGAACTTTTGCATGCTCTAATTGAAATTTTTGAATATTTTTCTTGACAATACCATCCTTGTCCTGATACATGTTATAATCTTGACCAATTTTGTTTAGTTCAACTTCTATTTGATCCAACTCCTCCTTATACTTCCCAACTGCATGAGGCCACCAGAGACAACAAATGTAGATGTTGTTTGCTACACTAATGCACTGTCTCAATTCATTCATCTTCTTCTTCAACTTTGAAAACTTGATAGCCTAAAATTTTATTTTAGGTGCAAGATTATATCATCCTCTTCTTTGTCCTTCGAATATGAAATCATGACTTCATTTATGTACTCAATCATTTCCTCAGAAAACACATTCTTCAAACTTTCTAAATCAATATTGTTGTACTTAAAATAAGTATCCAAAGTGTTTTCAATCAGATCTTGTTCAAATGAAGGTCTATCAGACCACATGTATGTCAACAATTTTCTTCATTCCATCCTTCTCTTGAGCATGTTTCAATATCATCTCTTTGGTTAAGTCTTCTTCTTCTTCTTTTCTTACTAATACTGCTGCAACCAATTCAATTGATTCCAGTTCATCCATCGGGGTATATTCCTTAGATTCTTCATTAGAGACATCAAGTACTACCTATTCTTTGCCTTTTCCTTCAGTTTTTGGGTCCATGAGTATCAGAGGAGTACAAAAAACACTCATTTTATCTCTCTTGTGCTTCCTTTTCAATTCACCGGAGGATTCAATCCAACTTCAAGAGTTTTCACCGGAGGGGAAAAGCTGATTTTTCCAAACTTCCCTAGCAATTCCTTAAATAAATTTACTGATACATTCTCACAATTATCCAAATCATTGAAATGTTCATAGATTTTCTTACAGTCTGGTTCATCCTTTTTCCATACAACATTATTGTTTTCCGGTAGGCAATTCATCAAATACATTGCAAGACACACAATCAAAGTTCCAAACCTAAAGGGGTAATTTGTTTCCTTGGTTAATTGAACATTCTCCATCAACTAATCCTTCAATAAACCACATAGATCAAAGTCTTGATTCTCCACGGTCATTTTATGAGAGATATATACTGCACTTGTCGAAGTAGTGCCTTCCCTGTTTTGAAAAAATATTTTGTAGGAAATTCTATGCGCAATGTACCTTGTAATTAGATCTTTGATTGTCGAGATTATCAAAGCTCTTAGATCACCAGTCACACTGGTTAGGGTTTGAACTTTAGTGTTCTGAATGGAGTTCTTTTTTGGTGCATCCCCATTATCACACAAACCGATTAGATCCTTAATTACTTCTTTTGTAATGCAATAGGGTTTATCCAAGTTTAGAATATCATAATCTGTTCAAGATAAACCTAATGGCTTCCACATCAGCAAAGTAAGGAAATTCATGCCAAATGTCCAAATTTTTATGAGCAATACTTCCAAGCCATTTTAATTCATTTGTTGTCAATGAATTTCTTACATTCTTGATCTTCTCACTATGATATTCATCCAAAATGATTGTTCCTTTGATTTCCTTCATTTCCTTTTCCATATAAAGCACATTTCCTCTAGAAAACCCAAAATAAAAAAATCTTCAAATAATTGAAATACGGCCTTGAAAGATTCACCAATGAATTTGCATTGCTCTTTCGAATTTGTTGCAGAGGTTCTCCTTTGATTTTTCTTTGATGCACGGTAACAATTGAGGGTTTAAAATGCCTTTTTGTAGCTTCACACACCTAACTTTTATCGCATTAAATGCATTGCCCTAGAAGTTCTAGAAAAATTGTGTTCTCAGAGAGCAAGTGAAAAATTTATCTGTGGACCTACCATTCTCCAATTTTTTGCATAAATGATCACCCAAATATTTTAAGACTATTAGAACATCTACTGAAAAAACTCTCCATACTAATGCCAACATCTGATAGTAGGGGGACAAAGGATTTTCTTGACTATCTCCCCCTAGGCCTAATGGCCTGAGATCAATTCCTAGAGGAATTACCAAAAGCGAATTTTGGTGCAAACTTACTTCCTTCTTCAAACTCACTCCTTTTTACCCATGTTTTCTTCATTTGATCCCTTATCTCTTCCACAATTACCTTTTCTTTTCCTTTTTCAATCTTCTGAGAAGTTTTGCTCCTATATACTAGACCTCCTCCATCTATATTTTTGTTTCGGTAGAATCTTGCAATATACCCAACCTTGTTGCAATGATAGCACATAGGATTTATTTGTTCCATTCTATCATTCCACTGACTTGTTCTAGATATGTAATGTTTAGCAATGTGCCCAAGCCTTCCACACGTGTAACATTTATTATTCCTTATATTGACAGAGCTGTTTGACTTACTTCTACACTCAATTGACTTGTGTCCAAACTTATTACAGTTAAAGCACTGACTAGGAAATGATGGACTTCTTGAAATTATTTTACTTCTACATTGAGATGCCATATGACCAATTTTTTTACAAACAAAGCACTAACCATTAAACTTTTGAGCATTAGGTTGTCTTACCAGATGTCTTATGTCTTGGCTCATTTGATTTTCTTTCTTAAAATTCTTCTGTTTAGATTTGGAGCATTCTCCCTTTTCATATCCAAGACCTCTTCTATCATTTGCATCCTTTTTTCCATTAGTCAGCTCATCAAGCTTAGTAGAACTAATCTTAAAATTTTGTTTATATTCATTGAGTCAAACCACAATAATGGTTTACAAATTATATGAGGAAGGAAATTTCATTTTTTCCCTTTTCCCCAAACTCAATGGGTTCTGTCAAACTCAATGGTTCGATCGAACCTCATTATAGGTTCAACCAAACACATCTGTTCAGTTGAACCATTGGTTCGACTGAACCCACAAACCCTAAATAAAAATAATCTTATTTAAAGGGGTTTGACCGAACCCCCTTAAATAAGACAAAAAAACAAAAACATTGTCATTTTCGATTGTCATTTTCACTTTCTTTTTACCAGATGCTTTCCCTGGTGTGTGCGGTGAACCGAGACTGTGATGACAAGAAAATTGGCTTCATCTCTTTGGCGAATGCAAACTCAACTTTGTCTCTCCAAAGTTCATCAACCCGACTTGCATATCGAGCACCAAGTATGTGAAATTCAAATTTTGTAGAGTTCAAAATGCATTTGTTTGTTAAATTTTGAAACCCTAAATGCAAAATTTTTCAAATTTTTTGAATTAAAACTGCATTTGTTTGAAAGTTTTTAAAGCGTTTTCAACATACACTATTTTGCTTCCACATTTTGCATACATTTTTACCAGGGCACCTCCAATTTATTTGAGGCATTATATCAAATAGTTCATTAACAAATTTATTTGAGGCATTATATCAAACAGTTCATGGTAATTTTTGGAGTATGATAGAAATAGTGTTTGCATTGTATGCACCCTATATCAAACAATTCATTAACAAATTTATTTGAGGTATTATATCAAACAATTCATGCTAATTTTTGATGGAGTATGATAGAAATAGTGTTTCCATTGTATGCACCCTATATTGAACAGTTCATTAAAAAATTTATTTTAGGCATTATATCAAAAATACTATTTCTATCATACTCCGTCAAAAACACTATTGGAAATTTATTTGAGGCATTATATCAAATAGTCCATTAACAAATTTATTTGAGAAATTATATCAAACAGTTCATGATATAAAGTTTCTAGGGTGCATACAATGGAAACTTGGATAAAATTCTTCATATTTTTCCTTTGAGTCTTATGACATTACTCCAAAAATGGTTGGTGAACTAAATGTATGAATTGAAGAATAAATTTAGAGGAAAGAAACTAGATTGTTTGAATGAAATGTATAATAAATTACCCCTTAACTTAAAATTTAAATTCAAATTAGCAAGTTGAATTTACCTCTCTTTATGATCATTTATTCTAATTCAAAATTTGAAATAATTTTGTTTTACTCTTAATATATATATATATATATATTAGATGCTTAAATTTTTATGTCCTATGTGTAAATGAAATATGCCTTCCCATTTCAACAATCAAAGCTATGGATAGCCTATAAAATAAAAAAGCTACCTTGCTCCTAAATGGAAAGACCAAGTGAAACATATATAAGAACTTAATAGCATATGGAAACAAACAATATAAAGTTATGAAGTTCAAATAGAACCACAAGTTGTATCATTTGAATGTGGGTAGATTTGTTGGTACCATTAGATGCAACATGCATATAGTTCCCTTAACAATATGGACAAGTAGATTTGACAACTCAAATCATACATATTTTCCAATAGACTCTATCTCACTAGGAAGATATCATTTGTAACATTAAAAATGTCCATCTCTACACATTTTTGGTGGTAGGTAGGTATTGCACAATAAGATAGAGGATGTAAACTGATTAAGACTTGGATAGTATTTTAAAAGGAATTTGAGGTGTGGAAACACTTCCCATATTAACCTATCAAGAGATAAATATGCAAAATAGATTTAATTTTAGTTACAAGAAAAATGTATAAATTATAAATTTATAACATAATTATGTACATGGGAAAATCCTCTTGGAAGAAAAATCCCACAACCAAAAACATGAACCAATTATATTATTTGATAATAATATCATTTACAATAAAATATTCATGTGCATACCCTTATAGTAGTATCATCAACATGTGAATATGGAGTAATTTCTAGTAGCATGATGATACCTACAAAATCATTATGCTTTCTCCATCTCAAGCACTCATAAATAGGAAAAATTTAAACCATAAACCAAGTGTGGTTTACCAAACCATGAGCCAAAATAATGACCTAAAAATGGCACCAAATTTGGCACAAATTCCAACACCATATTCCTTGACTTGGTTTATAGGATGTATTTAGCAAATGCTTTACATCTTGTCAAAAAAATTCAAATCCTCCTCCTCATAACCGACACTCCATTTTTGACATATTCAAACCCATTATTTAAGATGATCTTGATGATTTTCATAATTCTAATCAATATTCTAGTGTAACCCCCTTTTTTATTCTCTTATGTGTCATATAACATTTCATAAGTAATTCCCATCTTACAATTTCATACAATGCTCTTACAACTTCTTAAATATATAAAAGGGACAACCCTAGTTCAATTAGGATTATTTAATTATTATCACCTACATCCATTCATTACATGTTATTAGTTTTTAGTTGCACACATTATTAGGAAATATGCATTTTCTAAGCAATTGGGGTATATTGCATGTTTGAAAGTGTTTTCCTTGATCTTTTATTTAGTTAAATTAATATCCTTTAAAATCTTGTTTTATGGAGTTTTCATCTTAACTCTAATATGGCTAGCAAATAAAATGATGATTGAATCATTTTTTGATATAATAGCTAATGACAGCCATATAAAGAGCCACATTAAAGAAGATGAAAAATAATGATCAAGACTATGATTTAGATAGATATGTTGCTAAACAAGATATTTTCCTAAATTGATAATTATGTATTGATGCACCTCTCCACCCTAAATATCCTCACTCATTGGCTAGTAATTTATATAATGTATTAGGTGGCTATCCTTAGGGAATTAATACTATTCATAATATTACCACTCTAATGGATTTAATAATGTACCCTCTATGCATCCATCTACCCTTCATCCTCTTATAATGTTTCCTCCTATCATACGATAGTTACCACTTCCATGGGATCCACCACCCATGTCCTACCGCCTTTCTCTCCACTAGTATTTTTCTTATCTCCCATCCTTTTATATATGTTCACACCATTGTTACTACTAGCACTATCCTATATAGATATGTTCTTCATACCATTCCTCCTTATCCTATGAAAATCTAACCTTATAGTGTAACTTCTCCTTCCATTACCATGTCATTACCTTTCTAGACCTTCCCCTCTTTATACATTCTCCGTTTTATCCTACACTACTCCTACCACTAATATATCCCTAAATCTTGGATATACTATTGAAGAAATTTAACTGACTTTCAATATCGCAAAAAAAAGACCCATATTTTTAAACGTAAAATGTGTATAATAAAGCACAATCCATGCTTCCTAATTCAACTTCACTAATATCTATCAAATTAACTTAGGTTCATTACAATAAGATAATCATATAGCCATAATTAGTTGTCAAGATAATGGTAAAGTTTTCAATAGCCATATTTATCCTTCCACATGCCACCATTAGACATACACATAAGATTCATGAACATCCATACCTATGAGCATCCAAATAAAAGAAATATAACTATATATCATACACATCATTAACATACACATAAAATATCACACCCGTCATCAACACAACTAATAGTTCCCATATCATATTATCTATGTTCTCATACAAATGTGTCTTCAAATACATCAAAGCACTCATGAGTAAATCCACTCTACAGAGCATACACACAACTAAAAAGGTGCCCCTAAGGTATTTGTCTCCTATATCTATCCTCTTAGCCTATCCTTCTCTATGGATATGTTCCACTCATATCTACCACCTTGAGGTGATCCATGTCTCAATCCTTGTCAAGGTCACTCCTCCTCTCTACCTATATCCTTTCTCAATGAGCTAGATCTATCACTGCTACTCCTCAAAACACCTACATTTAAATATTAAACAAATGTTCAATAAATCATACAACATTGATTAAAACTAACTAAACAATGAAAGTATTTAATATTATAACACCTTATGAATTATATTGAATGTTCCCACCTTGAAATTTATAGCCATCGATGTCAATCACTTATTCATACTATAGCTTTGTTCTCCAAAACACCTACATTTATATAGAAGTGATTTTTTAAGAAAAATAATATTTAACCTACTTTTAACTCAACAATAATGGATGTATTTCTATCATAAACTCTTCGTACTCATAATAGAATCATGGCCTAGGTAGAGTATAAAAAATGTTGTTTTCAACCTCATATGTAAATCTAGAGTTAGAGTGCCAAAATTGTTGAATTTCATCCTTTGTGCTATTAATTAGCTTCTTATCGACTCATGGAAGCCTACTGATAAAAGCCCAAGTATGATTTTCAATAGGACTTTCTAATCATGATCTTATTGATAGTACTTTTGATAATGTTTTATGATTTAGGCTTAATTCAAGACAAGTTTACCTTAATAATTGAGCCTTTTTAATTTTTTAATTTCTTACTAATGATGTTATTACTCTATGAGCAACTCTTTTATCTTTTTCCTTACTATTATTTACAATAGAATTAAATGCATTAAAAAAAATTTAACAACAATATTATTTTGATCAAACTTTTTGTAAAGGTATCATTTTGTACATCTTTAGTAATTGTATAAAAATTTGGCATTTTTTGGTTAATGTCTTATTGGAAAACCATTCATTGAAATTTTTTGAAGCCCACAACCGAATGGTTTGTGATGACCTCTTGCCTTCAAGAATTTCTATTATGCTCATCAATTTCAAACCATTTTGGGGTTCTTGAATGTTTTTAAATTTTAACAAACTCATTACAAAAAGATGGATTTTGAATTTCTTTTTCTTCTTCACAAAGGTTCTCTCTTCTTATGTAATTTGGAGACACATTGAGTTTCATTGGTTCATGTGAGCTATCAATTTAATCATTGTTATCAACAAGTCGATTATTGAGTGCAATTTCAATGTCATAGGGTTCATATCCACATTAGTCAAGAAATTGTTGATGTATTTCTTCTTCTTCTTCTTCTATGATGCTACTCTTATCAATAGGTGTTCCATCAAATTTTACAATATTTTCACATTCATGTTCAACATTTTTATTTTCAATATTATTGTCACTTTCATTTTTTAAACATTTCATTATATTGAACATTAAAATATCCAATTTAAATGTCATTTAAGGGTAAATAAGGACCTTCATCTTCTTTCAATAATTAACATTAGAAATTAATACTTGGTTCATATTGTATACTCACCTCCCAATGGTCTTGGAATGGATGCATTTAGATGGAGAAGGATTTCAAAAGGCTCATGGTACTTGTGGACCCCTCAAAGGAATGATATATAACACATGAACTTTATTTATGAAATTTGGTCTTTTGTTGTTGGCTTCTAGTATGAATGTTATCTATACTTGGTGGAATTCTTAGTTGAGACTCAATCTTCCATTGTTGGTTTCTAGTGTGATTATACAATATGCTCGCCAAACTGTATTAATTTCTAATGTTAATTATTCAAAGAAGGTTTTGTTTCATAAGAAGAGACCTATGCTCACATATTCCAAGGCATGTTATTATCCACAATGCATGACACTTCTTCATGCATCTCTACCAAGTTCTAAATAGATACAGCTCTACCATTTCCATGGAGGAGATTGATGATTTTGTACTGATGTATTCAACCAATGTGCTTTTGTAACATGTTGTAATTAGACAATTGGTCATTTGTACTAGGACCTCACTGGTCTTTTTGATATTTTGTAAAATTTGTTACTCAGACTACAACTGGGGGTTTTCTTGCTGCTTCTTTCCTGCCAGTATGTCCGCTTGAACCAGCTATATGTAAAATATTATATATAAATAAAATTATAAGTGGTCTCCCACTTTTGCTTAAAAAAAAAGTTCTTGTAAATGTCCACATCTTTTTCCTTGACACAGTTGCTATTTCTTAAAATATTTCTTATGATTTTTCATAATGTTGACCAGTCAATACTTTACTGTAAATATTCTATAGTCATGCTCTTAAATGTCATAAGAGTATGTCATAATTGTAAGTTTTAATTTGATCAGATTGTATGCACAGAAATTAATTCAAATCAGACACAATAACACAATAGATACCTTGGGAAAACCCTCCTCTTGAGGGAGAAAAACCCAGCCACAAAATAACAAGTTTATATATTGAATCTCAATAAGGAGAGTGTCCTTTTACAATAGGCCAATCTGAAGGCCGAATATGAGCATCAACTAAGAATGCAACACAACCAACACAAAACAATATTTCGCTGATACAAGATACAGTCACAAGAGATATCTCTCCACCTTGAAGAACATGCACTTGACAATAATCAATTTGAATCAATAACTTCACTTTTTGTACTTGGACTGAACTCGCATGTATGTGATATGATCTAAATGCTAATGAATGAGTCAAAATGAAATAATCAAATTAATATATATACAATATGAAGAGGCGTGTCACTCTAAATCATATCAGGTTAGCCTCAAAAGAATTATATCTTTTACTAATTTTAATAAGTCGGCCACCTCAAAGTCGTGCCTCTTTATTAAATTTGCATCTCTTTATTAAATGCATCTTTTATCAAAGGGACTGACTCTTCATTAAGATGCATTTAAAAATTAAGTAGACAATGGCTATATTTAATTATTATCTTCATGTGTACTGGGCTGGAAGGTATTTGCCTAAAGCTGCCATGATCTTCAACAATAATCTAGGGTTTCATCTTATAAAGCTATAATAATATTATATGCATTTAGAACATCTTAGACACCTCCCTTGAAGCATTCAACAAATGACAAATAACTACCAACACAAAGTGAGATGCATCATTTCCTAATATGAGGACAAAATAATAAATCAAAATATTAGGATGCAAGGTTGACCCACCTTTCCCAATACTTGGCTAAGTTTATCATCTATTGAGGAGTGGATCCCAACAACAATTGTGCTTAGTGCTTACTACTAATGCAAGGAATTTACCTATTCATTTTTTCTTTATTGTAATATGCCTAATGACTCCTCATCTCAAGTTAAATTGTGGGAATGGATTTTTATGCCCTCCCTATGACTAAATGGCTACAAGGAGGTGAATATGATATGGTGGAAAAAACCAAGATACAAGTTGGTTTAGTTCTTATAAACTCTCTAAAAAATAATTGAATTCCTACATCCTAACTAGAAATACCATGAGGGGTTTAGATCCCATTTTAGACAAAAAATATTCTTATACTCATCACTAGTTCACTTGGACCAACTAAAGAGATGGTGAACTAAGGGAAACTTAGTTGTATTGATAGATTAAAACTTAGTTATTTCTCTTTCCATTGTCCCCTCTCCACAAAACACCATTATTTAAGTAGATTCTATTAAACCTATCTCACATATCACCTCCCAATTCTTTAAACTTTTCAAACTTCTTATTCCTCATACCTAATAATCTATCCTTCAAGCTCAACACTTCCCACCTCAATCAAATTGATCACCTTGCTTGCCTAATATCCCTTTGGTTGATGTTCCTAGACCTCATCAAAATGGTAAGTGGATACAATTGTGGAATGATGCAATTAAATCTATTGCACTACCTTACTATGATCTTACAATAAGAATATGGCTAGAAAAAGAGATCTAGAATGGAAAAAAAATATGGATCCAAATATAAAAAAAAAACTTGTTTTGGCTTTAATTGCTAATAACTTTTCTACAATGAGTGGTTGCTTTCGTTGAAATAAAACTTAGAAGATTTGAACTTAATTGTGGTAGAGGATCTCAATTAAGAGATAGGCTACATTGGATGAAAGGATATAAGGGATACAAATTATTTTTTAGTTATCGCTGATCAAGAGAGGTAGTTCCATGACAACTCTAATGATATTAAATCCATTTTCCTCCAACATTACAAAAATTTTTAATTGATCTAGTTGAAGGAGATCCATGTCAAGATATAGTGAAAAATTATGGGCATAACAATTATATATTTTTTAACATATATAAAATGTATGGTTGGATTAGTGAGATATTTATAACAAGTATGCAATATGAAGTCAAACTTTATTAGATTTATTCTTAATAAATTAGTTTTAACGATTCAATTTATAGCTTTATGCAATCTATAAGTTTAAATAGTTTGATGGTATCTAAACTTTATACATATAAAAATATGATAAATGTGTGATTATTTTGCTTTCCAATCTATAATTTTTTGATGTTATTGGCTATATAATTGAAGTTCATTTATGTTAACAACTATTAGATTAAATATTTTTATCCCCATTTATTTTCAAATAATTTTATACTAATCTTTTTGTATTCTTATTCTTTCTTTCATCGTTTCATTTAAAATTTGAACCATTTAAGGATGCTATGTTATAGATTATAGTTGTCTTCCAATTCTTTTTAAATTGTTAATGGTATGAAAATATTATTGATGAGTAGATGAATTATTACAATTTCTATTTTAGATTTGTATTCCCTTTATCTAGATATATTATTTACCAAAGTCTCATTGCTCTTTTAGGTGTATTGTATATATATATATAACATGGAAAATGCAGATCAGGTTCCACCTGTTCCAGATTCTTTGTTTGCAAATACTAGTAATGAGATAAAAAATTGAGAGATTCATTAGCATAGGGTACAAACCCGAGGATATATAGTGAACCATGCATGTTAATATTGCATAGTCTAGAAAAACTAAAAGATGAACTTGAGAGGACTAGTGCATATTCCCCAGATAGAGTGACTGCTATTCTTTCCTGCATGCGGGAAGAAGTACATGGTGACATTCCTTAAACATATACATGATAGTGTCACCAAAGAAATGATAAAAGCCACTTGTTTTCCATTTTATCAAAATGTGCGTAAGGTTAGGGGATACCAGGTCACTAGATGTGTCGATCATGCTATGGCCTCATTGATATACCCACGATTTCTCCTAGCACATGGTCTATACCCAAACAATGACTAGATTGCATGGTATTTTGTTCAGCAGTTGTATGTTGAGGTCCATTTGGGCCTCAAAATTAACTACCTGGACATTCCACCATATGTTGGTCAGGGGCGTGGTAGGACTACTGATAGGCCCACCTATCGTCGAGCAGATAGACCAACCCTAGTGTTTAGGGTATTTTTTGGTGACAGGTCTCCTGCTCTCACCCCAACTCTAGCCCCCATAGTAGATGAGGTTGTCGTTGCTTCCCAAAAGGAAGCAATTGACACTGTAGGTGACATTGCAACTGCCACCACTAGGATATCTGATGATCGTGTAGGTCAGTATTTGATGTCCAAACATTCTTGATCCACACCATTTTTAGCACAGTGGACCACCATGGATCCTTTTATAGTGGTCAGCATCCCTACTCCTACACAGCTTGATGCACTTATAGGAGATATGGAATGCATGACTCTGCATTGTTTGGCTAAGGACCTATTGGAGGCATATGCCCACATTACATCAGATAATGGGATCGGTATAGAGCATGTTAGAGAGCATTTGAGATGTAGAGGTCGTTCAGTTCCAGGATCCCATCACTCTCAGCCGAGCACTAGTGCATATTAGGATCCACCTACAGTTCATACGATAGCTACACAAACTATGGGTTTTACTGATATGTTGATTGGTTCTGGTTCATCATCACTGATGCCATCTCACCTTCATAGTCCTCTATATTCATCATTTATGGCACAACATCATATAGATCAGATGGATGCAGATGTTGATTCGTCGCTTGATTGTTTGGTGGATATGGTGGAGGCGACTATTTCAGAGGACTTAGGTCATCCGATATCAGATGATGTGCATGTATGTGTGCATGTGCATGTTTCAATTCTTTTTTCATTATTATTATTATTATTATTTAACTAGATATTCATGTAAGTTGATATATATGTGTATATATATTGTTACAGGTGGACATACCTCATATCACTCCTATCCTTGGTCTAGATCATGTGCATGATCGATGTGACTCTGTGGATGAATCTGCTGTCAGTGGACATGTGAGTTTTACATTTTTATATAATCACATGTGTATATGTACATGTAATATATTTATGTATGCATAGATCTAGATTGATATTTAAAAATACAAGTTCATTTAAAAATAACTTTCATAAAACTTATTTAATATAAATTATATGTATTTAACACATCTTGTACACAATTTTATTTGCAGGGCTCAACACATCCATCAGAGCAGGATCGTTCTCATTCAAATGGCCATTCGTCTAGGAGTAGACATTCATATTAGGCCATGCACTCTAGATTTATGATTTTTACCACATGTATTTGATTATATGATGATCTTTAATAGTATTTGATATTTGATGATCTCTAACTTACATTTTCTTATATGATATACATACATTTGCTTATTTGTTGATCTTTAGTATTCGACATTTGATGATCTTTAATTTACATTTTTCTTTATGATATGTACATATATTTTCTTATATGATATATACATACATTTTCCTCTTTGTTTATAATATGTGTTATGTTTATATGTATTGAATCCCTTTACATGTATGTACATGTGTTTGCTTATGGTTAAACATGTTTACACATAATATATGTATGCATTTCTTTAAATATTCAATATACATACATGTTTTCTTATTTTATGATCTCTTACAACTCACATTTCCTTATATTCAATATACATTTGATCTCTAGTAGAATTTTTGGAAATCAGTGCCACTTATAATTAAGTTCATTCATGTTGATCTAGTAAATGTTTAAAAATGACAACAACATGAACCATTGAGTTGAGAACAAGATATAATATTTTTGACAAGTAATTGAGATTCAAATGTAATTTTAAGAAAATTCAATTCAAATTATGTCGAGCTATTGTGTACATTTTTGACAAGTAACTGAAATTCAATTCAAATATAATTAAGAAAATTTGGTTCAAATTATACCTCTATTATGCATTTTGACAACTAACTTGAAATTCAATTCATATTATACCTTAATATACATTTTGACACTTTAACAAAATTCTAGAATTACTAGATATGTTGTGCATAGCTATGAATTAAATAAAACAAACTCCACAATGAAATAACTTGTTTGTTTCCTTGATTCATTAAACTAGGATCTAGTTATTCCGTGTACACTTGATAGTTTTGTTGCTTGGAGGGCTGATTTTGGAGAATCTAAGTTTTGCACATCAGGGAGCAGTATTTAGCTTGACAGCTTTTCATTTCAAAGAGCAGAATTTGGAGGCTGATTGCCTGATTTGGTAGAGACGTTGGAGTGTCTTAGGTTGAAGAGAAATGGACAACAGAAAGAAAAATCGTCTCCATGAAAATTGTCAAAAGAAAAAGAACTTGTAAAAGAGGCATGAATAAAACTTGGAAAATTATCATAGAAAGAAACAAGGTACATGCTTGTTTCTTCTCCTCTCACTCTCAAGTGTGTGTTTAGGATTTTTACTTTGAAGGTTTCTAACCATCATTGCACTTGAATGACTATAAATACTTTTAAATGTCTCAGCCATCTTGGTCATGCAAGTTGCAATGTTTATATGATCCTACTCCAATTCCTTAAGCTAATTCTTTTTGTTTCAATATTTGTGTTTTGTGTCTTTGGTCTTTTTCTTATCATGCTTCAATGTTCTCAAATTGTTTTATGTTTTATGCTCAGGGTTTCCTCAAGCTGGATCGAGCCAAATCTAGATATTGGATCAAATGAATCCATTGAAGAACACATGGACCTTGAAGTTAGGGAGGAGACCCAAGTTCAAGCAATGCTTGTTGGAGAGGGGTCAATATCACTTCCTTCTACTGGTATGGATGAGCATATAAAACTAGCACAAACTTCTCTCACTTATAGCTCATCATGTTTTATCAATTTGTTTGCTTGCATACATAAGCTTCACTTATATTTAACATCATCTCTCACTTTTGTTTGCAGAATATTTTGTGACACGTGTGGGAAGGGCTCAACAAGTAGGAAGTTTTCATGCTCAAGTCGAGCCAAATCTAGACATTGGATCAAATGAATCCGCTCAAGAATGCATGGTCTTTGAAGATAGGGAGGAGGCACAAGTTCAAACAATGCATGTTGGAAGGGTCGGGATCACTTCCTCCTAATGGTATGGATGAGCATATAAAACTAGCTGAGAAGGTGGGGAAACAAATTTCTCATAGAAATTTAGATCATTTACTTGAAATGGATATGGAGAAACTAAAATATTATGCCAACCAGCCTTATAATAAGAGAAAGAGGTCAATGACTTAATCTATAAATGGAATGATCAATCATCATTTCAATCATCTTGATACACTTGAAAAAACCCAATTGTTATCATGTTTACTTCTTTGTGATGAGCTCAAAGAGTCATTACAATTGTTGGGTGTTCATTCAGCATCAAATAAGAAGAAGCACATGGGATTACAAAAGGATATTGTTCAAAATGTTAAAAAGGGTTTAGATTCCATTGGGAAAGGATCTCGATCAGTGGATAAGGCCACTACAAGAAGGGTGATGTTGGCATCTATTGTACATCAAGATATAGCAAGAAAAAGAAAAATGTCTGCACTTTCAACTAAAATTGGTTATAGTAGAACCACATTGATAAAATATGAGAAAAAGAGAAAGTTTTTAGATGAGAATTTAGAAGGCAATGTGAGCTCCCACCGAAAGGATTGGAGATGTTGTTAGGAACTTGGTCTCGTTTTTGCATGATCACTCATCCATCGTCAAATACTAGAGATGTTATGAGACACAGATTGGACCTAGTATTTATGAAAATCATATCAAATATTGGCTAGACATAACACAATTTTAGATGTATATGAACTTTTGTAATGTATATCCTCATATAAAGATTGGGCAAACAATGTTTCAAAGGTTAAAGCCATATTATGTGAAGATAAACAAGTTTTTGAAACTTGTTGTTGTCGTTATCATATTGAATTTGATCTCTACTATTAGGTATTTCAAAGACGTGGGTTTCAAAATGCACCTCCTAAACAGTAAAGTTTGTTCATAAAGTATATATTATGTGATCATGAAAATGGACCTCAAATAAACTGCATAAAAGGAATTTGTAAGACATGTGGAAATTTGGCAAAATTTCCTTCAAGAATTGAGGATACTGACCTAACAAAGATAGTAAATTGCAAGAGGTAAGTACTATTTTTAGAGAGTTTATTTGTTTCAATTTCTCACAGATCAAGTTATTTGGATTCTCTTTGATGTAATGTTTTTGTTACCCAATTTTCACCTACGGGCTCAATCAGGGGAAATTATGTTTTGAATTTGGCACATGGATTAAATGTGGCTCCCATAAGGGTTGAGCTCAGCGTGCTGGTGTTCAGATTTCATTGGGAAGGTCTTTATCTAATGCTATTTCACAAGGAATTCTATTGGAAAGCCTTGCCTTAGTCAGATTCGACATAAAACTCTCGAGGAAAAAAGTCAGCAAGACCTTCCAGTTGTCTTACCGACTAGCAAGGGTTCTATTCATTTTGAAATATCCTGGCCGTCCAGACATTTTCATCGCTATGGGGTCATCCTAATAGTGGCACGATCTCACCAAGAGTTGAGGCCTTCACCATGAGGTCTCATCGATAGACGAAAGTCATGCCAGAGGTTGTTCATAGGTTGGCGTCAAGAAGAGGGGCTCATGTTCGCTAAGAGGTCTCAACAAAAAGAAAATGTTATCGTTGGTAGGGTTAGAGATGGAAGATATCTAACAATTATATGTAGATTTAAATAATAAACAGAGAAACTAAAACATACATAGAATAAATCATAACACAGAGAATTTAATGTGGTTCACCCAATCTGGGCTACATCCACCAAACCGTAGCCATTCAATACTTTTATTATCTAGTGCAAAACCTATTACAATCTCGCGAATAATCATGTTTTTCATCATATTGTCACCCCCATCCCAACCCCTTTTAACAAGCTTTTAGAAGCTTCCAGAGTTAGGGTTTTACAAAGTCGATTTTCTTTCTTTTTCAGAGATTTTTCCTTTTTCACTGACGACGCGAAAAAAAATGGCAAAAATTTTTTTCTCAGGGGTTGCGCCCCCGAACCCCCGCTCAAGGCTTGGCCCGGCCCCGAACCCCAGTGAGGACGGGGGGCTAGGGTGTACAGTATACCATGGGCTATACAATATAGCATGATTAGTCGCCACATACAAACAATCTCCCACTTGGAGACTGATCAAGCTCCACATCATCACAACCTCCCACTTGGAGACTGATCCTCAACAACACTGCTACACTTACAGCTCCCACTGGAAATAAGGACCTTGGACCCTGCTACTTTGTTATGCTTGAAATCAACCTTGAAGGTCAACCGAAGCTGAAGAGGAGCTCAGCTTCTCCCTTGGCACCGCCTTCGTAAACATATCCATTGGATTGACATCTGTATGGATCTTGTCTAGCTTGACCTGTCCATCTTCCAACACCGATCAAATGAAATAATATCTCAATTGTATGTGTTTTGTTTTAGAATGCAAGGTAGAATTATTTGCAAGATGTATAGCACTTTGATTGTAGACTGTAAATAAGTAATTTCCATCCTGTTGTTTTCCCAACTCATCCATGAAAAGTTGCAGCCATATCATCTCCTTTGCTGCCTTTGTTGCAGCAACATACTCTGCCTCTGTGGTGGATAAAGCAACCACCTTTTGCAATCGAGAAATCCAGCTCACTGCTTCCCACCAACTATAAATACATAACCTGTGGTACTTCGCCTGGTATCTATATCCCCTGCCAAATCTGAGTCAACATAGCCTTTTAAATCAGTATTAGAGCCCCCAAAACATAAACACTTATTGGATGTACCTCTCAAATACCCGAGAATCCATTTTACTGCATTCCAATGCTCAACTCTAGGATGACTCAAATACCTACTAACAACTCCTACAGCATGTGTAATATCCGGTCTCATGCATACCATGGCATACATTAAACTACCGACAGCTGAAGCATATGGTACCTTGGACATTTTTTCTTCCTCCTCTTATGTCTTTGGAAATATATCCTTAGTCAATTTAACATGACTAGGCAAAGGTGTGCTGACATCTTTTGCATTCTCCATATGAAATCTCTACAACACCTTTTCAACATAATTAGCCTGAGATAAAAACAATTTTCTGATTTTCCTATCTCTATAAATTTTCATACCAAGGATTTGCTTTGCTGCACCCAAATCCTTCATAGCAAAAGATTTTGCTAACTGTTGTTTTAGCTCACTTATGCGATCCATGTTAGACCCAACTACAAGCATGTCATCAACATATAAGCATAAAATAATGTAGCTGTCATTATCCAACCTCTTAAATAAACACAATGGTTAGAATTACACTGCTTTTGCTTGCTCTGACCATGAACTTCAAATTTCAAATACCATTGTTAAGGTGCTTGCTTCAAGCCATATAAACTTTTCTTCAATCGCACACTAGTTTCTCCTTACCTTTGACCTCAAATCCTTGTGGCTGTTCCATATATATTTCCTCTTCCAAATCACCATGGAGAAAGGCTGTTTAACATCAAACTATTCTAAATGCAAATCTTTGTGAGACCTGATACTTAAAACAATACGAATAGAAGTCATTTTAACAACAGGAGAAAAAATCTCATCAAAATCAATACCCTTTTTCTGTGCAAATCCTTTACAACTAATCTGGTTTTAAATCTTTTCTTACCTCCATCCTCCTCTTTCAGCCTATAAATCCATTTGTTTGGTAAAGCCTTTTTCCCTGCAGGCAACTTGCATAATTCTCAAGTCTGATTTTCCAGTAAGGAGTCCATTTCTTCTTTCATTCCATGCTCCCACTGAACCTTGGTATCCACCTGCATAGCTTCTTCATAATATTTTGGTTCACCAGCATCAGTTAACAGAATAGTATACAAAGAGGAGAATGTTCGGAGGTCCCTTACCTTGAATCGTCAAATGGGAGTTTGTGGTATTTGTTGTTGCTGTTGTGCCCAACATGAGGACCGGAACATCATTGTTGGGAATATCATCGAACACTACATAATCTTTTTCTTTCTTCTCATGTTGAAGCAACGGATCTTTGTACAACACTTTCTCATTGAATATGACATCCCTGCTTCTCACAATTTTCTGATTTTCAAAATCCCAAAGCCTATAACCAAATTCATCAATGCCATATCCAACAAATACACATTTCTTTGATTTTGCATCAAACTTGGTTCTATTTTGGAATCTACATGTGCAAATGCTTCACAACTGAAGGTTTTGAGAAAAGAATAACTTACCTTCTTACCTTTCCATGCTTCCTCTGGAATACCACAACCCAAAGGATTAGAAGGACCTCTGTTGATTAGATAAACAGCGGTGTTTATAGTCTCTTCCCACATTTTTAAAGGCAGCCTAGCATGCAATCTCATAGTCCGTGCCGCTCCATTATTGTCCTGTTCGTGCGCCAGCCCTCCATTTCTTGTGGAGTCCTTGGAACCATTTTTGCCTTCACGTACCATTAGAGGAACAATAATCTTCAAACTCTTTGCTACAATACTCACCACCATTGTCAGATGGGGCATTTTATCTTTTTACCCATCTCATTCTCAACCAAGCTTTTCCATTTTGAAAGTTTCAAATACATGATTTCACCTAAGGAAATAAATCCATACCTTCTAGTTGCATCATCAATGAATGTAACTCCTACCTAAGAGCCCTTGAAAGAAGATACTGGCTGGTCCCATACATCCGTATGCACAAGCTCCAATTTCTCATCTTTCTTTTTCTTCCCATCCTTGAGAAAGCTAGCTCTCTTTTGTTTCCATACACAAATTTCGCAGAAATCCATATTAACACATTTTAGACCTGGTAAAACATTATTTGAATGAAGTAATTTCATACCTTTTGCACTCATATGCCCAAGTCTATTATGCCACAGTGCTGATTCAGAGTCCATAGCAACTGTATGATCTTCTACCTGCTTAACTGTAGCAACTGTTCCTGAACATTGACCCTTTTCTATAACAATTAAAGTAGAAGGAACAGTATGTCCTGTACAAAGATATAAGGTACCTACTTTCACACCTTTTGCTACTACTAAGGCACCCTTTGTGTCCTTCAATTTTATCACTAAATGTAACAACACAACCTTGATCATCTAGTTGCCCTGCTGAAATTAAATTTGTGCTTAACTTTGGAACGTGCTTTACCTCAGTAACAATGATTCCGATTCGCAACTTAATCTTGATTCTTCCCTTTCCAACAATCCTGACAAGTTAGATTTATCTCCTAAATAAACCAGCCCAAAATCCTTGGACATAGTAAGAAAATACTTCTATGGGGTAGCATGAAATTAAGCCCCTGATCTAATGCCGAATCATTAGCATTATCAGGGGAAAGAATCAAAGCATCCTCATCATATTTATTACTTACCACATTCACCTCTTTGCTTCCTTCCTTGTTGTCTCCTCTATTTTTTTGAGACTAGCAATCTTTCTTTAAATGACCCGGCTTACCACAGTACTAGCAATCCCTCTTGTCTCTGGATTGGGACCTTTTGTCCTTGATTTTCCTTGTGACTTCCCACGATTTCCAGAATTGTTTCCTCTCTCCTTTTTTCTGCCCTTGCTTTCTGCATTCAAAACACTGCTTGATGTGGATGTTCCACTTGAGCTTTTCCTACGAATTTCGTCACTCAAAATAACACCAACAACATCATCAAACTTCAATGTATTCGAACCAGAAACAGAATTGCTAATAGCCATTACCAGTATTCGGCTTTGGGGCAAAGAACATAGAATCAAAAGATCCCTAACTTCTTCATCAAAATTTACTTTTAGAGAGGTTAATTGACTGGTGACCGTATTAAACTCATTCAAATGATCAGTAACTGACCCACCTTCTACCATTTTCATATTAAATAAACGCTTCATATGAAATACCTTATTCGAAGCGGAAGGATTTTCATATAACTTTGCTAGGGTTTCCATCAAATCTTGAGTTGTCTTTCTTCATAATATTAAGCGCTGCTGATTGTCTAGGCATAGACGAATACTGCCAAGAGCCTTTCTATGCAAGATCTCCCAGTCCTCATCTAACATTGCTGCAGGTTTCTTGGTTTTCCCTTCCAATGGCTGCCATAAATCCTTCTGATAGAGATAGTCCTTCATCTGCATCTTTCATAACTGATAGTTCTTCCCATTAAACTTCTCAACCTTCTTACCCTCGTTTGCCATTGCTCCCACTCAACCGTGAGACTCCCACTCAACGTGAGATCTTCTATAGACAATAACACAACTCACTCGATACCACTTGTTAGGGTTAGAGATGGCCGATATCTAACAATTATATGCAGATTTAATTAATAAACAGAGAAACTAAAACATACAGAGAATAAATCATAACACAAAATTTAACGTGGTTCACCCAATCTGGGCTACATTCACCAAACTACAGCCATCCAATACTTTTATTATCGATTGCAAAACCTATTGCAATCTCGTGAATGTCGGGTTTCATCATCTGTCACTTGTCAACCCCTTTTAACAAGCTTTTAGAAGCTTCGGAGTTAGGGTTTACAAAGTTAGTTTTCTTTCTTTTTGGAGATTTTTCCTTTTTCGGCGACATGAAAAAATGGAAAAATTTCCGGGTGCCCCAAATTATTTTGGGGTTTCGCTAAACCCCCACTGGGCCTAGCTCGGCCCCGAACCTCGGCGAGGACGAGGGGCCAGGGTGTACAGTATACCATGGGCTATACAGTATAGCATGATCAGTTGCCACATACCAACAATCGCGAGGAAAGGAAAGGATCTCCCTAGGATGTCTTGGCAACCGAATGATGTCTCACTAAAACAGAATGCCCTCGGCGACAACATGAGAGCTCGGCGAAAGGTCTCACCGACCAGGCAATGTTTTCTTGACTGATATGGGCTTTCACCAAAGCAAGATGGTTTCGATGGAAGTCTTACCGACTCATGGTCTCTGAAAAGGAGATTGGTCTTCACCATGATGTCTCACCAACCCAATGGGGTCTTCCCAAAGTAAAGTGAGCTCGGGGCAAAGGAAAAGTAGAGTCGCCATGATGTCTCGGCAAAAGCATGAGATCCTACCAACCAATGAAGGGTCTCAGTATAGTGTTTTGCTTTCGACAGGAGGTCTCACTGATAATGAAAGGTCTCACCGACATAGATGACATCGGTGTAACATCTGGCCAAATGGGTAGAGTCTTGCCGAAGGAGGTTGCATTTGTTGATAGAAAGCTCGGTCGGTATAGTGTCTCACCGGTCGAAGGTGGTCTCACCGAAGCAGAATTAATTCAATAAGAGGTCTTCCCGACTGGAGGGAAGTCTTGTCAAAACTAAGGATAGGATCTCAGGGAGAGCAGAATGCACTCGATGAGAGGTCTTTCTGAAGGGTGAAGGTCTCAGCGATGAAAGGGACATTGGTATGACTCCTGAGGGCTCACCATGAGGTCTTCCCAAAAGCGAAAAGTCTTGCTAATGGTTTTATGGATGTCGATATGACTTTTGAACTTGCTATATGGTCTTGTCGATTGTCATGAGCTATGTCAAAAATAGCTGAAGAGCATAATCTCATCAGCGAGACATGATTAGTGTCTCACTGACATGCGATTTGGTCTGAAGTGACTTTTGAAAATCTAGAAATCTGTGTGGCATGAGCTCAACCAATCAGAGGGAGCTAAGGATGAACCATGAGTCATTTGATTATTTGACTCCCCCCGTTAAGAAGATCAACAAAATAAAAGCAATGTGGATCTTCTTTGAGATAAAGCGATGAATTAGTTCGATATCCAGGAGGTGTCGTTGGTAAATAGAAGGGTTGAAATCGCAGGTGCAGCTGGGTATCAACTGGCATGGGTGGAATAGACATTAATGATAAGGGCTTCAAGGCATTCAAAGTTGCACGGCAAGAGGTTTGGAAGTGAACATGGAGGCCAAAGGTTGGCACATTAAATGCGTTGCAAAAGATCTGAGGGTTTCTCCTGAGGGCGATCTTTCACACTGACATGGACAATGGGGACACAACATTAACTTCCTTCAAAAGATCTAGGGGCAGTTTTTTTAGAAAAAACATATATTTTTGTAAGCCCAGAGGGGCCGACACACTTTTGTATATAAGGAATTTTTTGCCTCTTTGTAAGGAGTTCTCCTGATGCTTTTCGAAAGTCTGTGACTTTTGCAGTCCTTTCTCAGATTAGCAAAATTCTGTAACTCATTTTGGAGCATGTTATATAAAACTTACCTTGGTTACAATTGATGGTTCATTTTTGCCTTCTGGTTCTTGTGAAGTATTATGAATTTTTAAGTGATTCATCAAGCTACTTAGTGAAATATTTCTTTTCCTTATAGCTTTTGTTTCATGTTAGCATGCCTTTCTTTGCAAAAGTAGTACTATGTAAGTTACAAACTGTGTTTATTCAATTGCACACGAGCTTTTAATTTGTGAAAATCTGCTTTTCCTTCTTGAAAGTGTGTGCATGTCAAACCTATTTGTATGCATAATCTACAGAATCTTGTTGTGCAGTCCCATGTCCATCACCAGTATTCAAGTGTAACCTGAGTGTCTTGTTGCTCTTGTCATTTTGGTGTATCACCGTAGAATTTAATTTTCATTTTTATGCATTCTCCTTCTCCCTTTTCCTTACAGAATCAGTAGTTAGGTGATACCGATACCAAATGAAGCTAGCCTTCTCTGGAGGTTGACTTCTGTTTATAAGTGACTCACAGCTTTAGAGGTCTTCCCATGTTACATTGGATTGTTGAGTTTACATTCAACATGGTGCAAATCTAGGAGATAACAGTTTCATTGATCAAGTGTGGTTTATTAGTTATTCACATATTTTACTGACACAGGTACAAGTATGTAAAGTTGCAAACAAATTTTGGGAAAGAATTCACAAGGTTGAACTATGTAGAAGAGGAGATTCCCATTGGAAAATTTATTGAAGATTTTTAAAATTGATATGACCATACATACATCATTCCTTTTTTTCTAAGTGGCAAGCACAACAATTCCAAACAATGAGAGATACTTTCCCACATGGAACAGTTCTATCAGTAGTTGACTTTGCAGAAAATTATTCCTTTGTACATCAAAAGGAGATTCAATCAGAGTATTACTTTTCAAAGCAGATCACTATTATGGTTCATGTGTGTTATCGACATGCACAATCAGAATTGGATGGTTTTGAGAGTACAAATGAAGAACGAGCCATTAAGAAAGAATATCACTTTTATATTAGTGATGATAAAGAGCATGACACACTTTTTGTCCAACATTGCTTTACAATATTTTTTGAGAATTTGAGAAGTAGGGGTGTAAAATTTGAAAATCATTTTGTATGGTCAGATGGATGTGCAGCACAATTCAAATCTTCACGGCCATTCTATGCACTTTGTAGATATCATAAAATCTTCACTGCACATGTTTGGAGTTTTTTTAGAGTGGGCATGGAAAGGGTGAGCATGATGGAGCAGGAGCTTGCATCAAACGAGCTTTAAGAAAGCATCAAATGAGTTATCCAGAAGATCGTCTAGACAATGCACATGATGTTGTTGAATGGTGCAAGAAACACTTTGCATCAAATGTGGTTAGCACATCTTCAAGAACAAATCGACACATTCCACATAGAGTGTTTTGGGAGATATCGGGTATGTATAAATTACATTAAATCAAAATTTGAATTTATTTAAATTTAATATATATATATATATTTTTTCACATAATTTTTGTTGTACATATGTATCTAGGTGTGGATAAGATCGATGTATGGATGCAAGAGGGTAGAAAACAAGATCTTTGCATTGTGTTAGGAGTTTAGATAGTTGCCATGGATGGATATTAGACACAAGGGATTACTCTTGTTTTTGCACTGAGTGCATTGAGGGAAACTCTGATTATGCGTGCAACAATAAAGAACTTGGATATGTTGGTAAATGGGATACATTGCCACTAGTTGTTTCAGAAACATATGATGAAGATGAGGAAGAAAGATTTGAAGACATTCCTTTGATTTCAATTGATTATGACCATATTTCAGGATTGGTTAGAAAAGGTACATGTGTAAGTTTTCAATAATTTAAATATTATATATATCTAGTTAATGATCTTTAGAGACATTTCTAATTTTTTAGATTTTTTGTGTAAATTTGGTGTATAGGAGATGTTTTGCAGTCATAGCTGAGCCTGGAAACATTGAAGGTGTTAGCTATTATTTATTGCGTTGCTGAGAAGAGAGGAATAAGCTAACTGAACCTAATAGAGTGATGGAATGTTATTTTCCATAGGTGAGTTGAATTTAAAATTTTATATACATTGTATTCATATGTGCACATTACATTATAAACATTATATATATATTGTACAAACCTTGTGCACGAAAATGTTGCACACATTCATATGTCTTAGCTTAGGTTCATGTTTACCATGTAGGTTCTGTTGTAGTGCAAGGGACATATCTAAAGCAAGTCAAATTTGTTCAGCATGGGATTCATTTTGTTGACTATCAACCTGATAACAAGGTATATCAATATAGTCACTTAATAGTTGCTGCAGTCTACATCTTCATGCAGTTCCACATGCACGTGGCTGAAGAAAATGGAGACTAGATAGTGATGATCATCAAAAAATTTACATGTTATTGAAAGCGGTCTGACTAGAATCTTTGACTTAGATTATATCCATGGTTTTCAAGTTCACTTGTAATATATATGTTCAAATGAGAACTTATAGTGCTTGTACATAGTTGTAAATCATTTTGTGTAAATTACAATTATATGTACATATTTGTTCCATGGAAAATTCTTAAGTTCAATAATCTTTTATAGCATCATCTCTCACTTTTTTTGGTTGCATGTAAACCAATATATATGCTTTCAATCCTTATTTGAAATGTAGTGAATTTTTTAAATCATTTTCCTAAATTACAATTATATACAACTTATATTTGTTTCATGGAATTCTTAAGTTCAAGAATCTTATATACACTTATATACAACTTAAATATAATTTGTTCCATCGAATTGTTCCATGGAAACTATGTAAATTTTAAAATTAAGTATTATCTAATTATAAAATTATTGTACACATATATAAAACATAAATCAATGCAAATAAATAAAAAAATCCTTAACCCTATAACCCTAAACCCTTGTACCCCTACCCTCTATCTCTCTCCCACTCCCCCCTCTCTCTCTTGAAAGTCTCTCCCTCCTACCCACTATCCCTCTCGAGCTCCTCTACCCTTAACCCTTAAACCCTA
>VDFB02193867.1:401002668-401019702 GCA_007258455.2 Sequoia sempervirens
CTACCCTTTATCTCTCCCAATCCCCCTCCTCTCTCTCTCAAGTATCTCCCTCCTACCAAGGATTAAATTTGATGGTTGAATTTTCCTATCAATAATTTTTTTAATGACGGTTATCTATTCAAGGGTGCTCTTAAAACATATGATATACCTTAGTGTATGTAAAATTATATATAAATCAAACATATATATCATTATAATTCTATATAAATTTTGACAGTCTATCCAAAATATCTCCTTTTATCTGATACGATCTTCTTAAAATTTTGATTGTATTCTATGGTAAAAATCTCTAAATACAGTCATACGGCCATCAAATTTAAGCCCTGCCTCCTACCCCCACTCTCCCTTTCTCTCCCACTCCCTCCATATCTCTCTCTCAAGTCATAATTTAAAAAGAATATAATTTATATTTATATTAATATTAAAAATTAATTTTTAATAGATGGGGTTAGATCGAACATCTTTAGAATGTTCAACCGAACCCAATTTAAATCTATTTTTTTATTGTATGTTGAATGGGTTTGGTCGAACATTGGTTCGGTTGAACCCTTATTCAATCGAACATTTTTTTTTGTTCGACCGAACCCACTTATTTTCACCCTCATCCCCTGAGGCACCAAAATTGCTAAGAATTTTGCACTTCAAAGCTCAATTTGAGAATGAAAATGGAGATCTCAGAAACCCCACTAGTATCAAGTTCCCCTCAAAATGAGCTATCCAACGAATATAATTTTAATATGTTTTGATTATATTATCTATTTATTTTTTAAGTTTTATTAAATATAGGTTTTTCACCAAAAACAAAACTCTTTGTTATGCACATGTGGAAAAATAGAAGATTATCAAAAAAAAAAATTAAAAATATAAGTGCACCAAATATTGGAGTCCTTGATCCAACAAACAAAAAAAAAAGAATTTTGATACATACAATAAAAGTTGTGTTATACGATCGTGTTATGTTTGAATTGTAATTGATTTGACTTTGAAACTTGATTAAAGAAAAAATATTCAATAAAAAAATATCTAACCAAGTGGAAGCACTAGATATCCGAGTTACAAATCTAAATTTGAAAGAATTGGAATTTTATCTTTAAAGGAAAAAAAGTTATGCGTTATATGGTGTGTGCCACTTTTTAAAAATGTTGTTTTATGAAAAAAAAAAAATTTCGTGGGAGATGGAAAAAGAAGTGCAATTTGATTCCAAATATTGTGAAAAAAATATTTTTAGAATCTACAGACAAAATGTGACAAGACTCTACTTTGCATCATCTTCAAATTCCTCACAGTTTAACCACTATAGGTGCCTGAATGTGAATATTTAGTTAAAAAAAAATAGTGTCCAGTTTGGCCAAAAATTGTAAACTGCTATTGTGGGATCACCCCATTAGCAGTATAAAGTTCACTTTTGAGAACAATGATCTACCTTTCAAGTTCTTGTTCATGATCTTTGGATTGCTGCATTTCAATCTCCAACTGAATGATCCCACTGTTAGCATGGTTGCATTCTTCAGATCTTTCTTTTAAGGACTGGGCCAAATTCTTCTCATTCTTCTTTCTTTCTTTAATCTCCTTAGTCATCTTCATTACCATAGATTGCATCTCAAGCTTCAGAGTAGCATTGTTTCTAGCAATATTTTCACATTTTTTAGTTATCTCTTTCAAGGTTTGATTCAGATGAACATCTTCCATGCATTTATTTCCTTTTTGCTTCAGTTGATCACATAGCTCCTTCCTCTTTTCTCTTAATTCATTGATTTTATCCTTCAGTGACTTTGAATGAATTTTTCAGCATCTACAAGATTTGATTTCAATTCCAAAACTCCTCCTTTAGACTGATCCAGATCTTCAAGTGCCACCAAGAGTTGATGTTCATGATTACCAGAGTCCATTTTATCAAGATCCACCTCAGGCGGTTAAACTTCTACAGAGGAACTAGAGATATGATACCAATTGTTGGACTCAGGGAAACATTGAGAGGGGGGGTGAATCATTGTTTCACAAAGCTTAAGTCATAAACTAGATCTTAAACCATTCATAGTGCATAAATAGAATTAGAGATGTAATCACAAGAAGAAAACATTCATAACACAATGACACCAATATTTTTATGTGGAAAACCTTGTTAGGGGAAAAGCCACGATGGAGGTCAATCCACAAATGTATACTCTATTAAAAGTATGAAATTAAAAGGGAATGCACTTGCATTCAGGCTCACTGCCTAGAGCTCACTGCTCAAAATAAGAAGGCTCGCTGCCTTACAAAAAGTTTGAGTTATAACAAAAAGGTTCAACTAAAAAGATAACATCTCCAAATGCCTGATTATAGTTCCAATTAAGCTCTCAAAACAATATCTTGACCTTCTATCAAATTCGACACTTAAGCTCTGTTATACTCTACTTTGCTCTACTACCATCACCCATACCTAACTCACAAACTACTATTCACACATTCACACACACACACACACACACTTGCATCCTCATCACATTCTCATTGCTTCAAATGAATTCATCAAAATCATATGTATATCTACTACCGAAGATCATTAGTCACTTCATGTTGCTTTCAACCAAATATATATTCGACCAAAAATAAATATTTATTACTTAGTCGACTCAATTCTCCAACAATGCTTAGTGCGTATCTTCCAAAGTTGGCTACAAATTAGTTAAGGACCAAAGAAAAATTTCCAAGCACAAAAATAATTACAAAAACACTTCTTATGCATCCACACACGCTACGTGTATCATGTCGACCTTCATGCACTGATCAAGGAGAAATTATCCTACTGGACCTCTCAAGCTTTCACTCTAATTGATGCGCCATCACAAAAATTCATCATCAAGGTATAGTAAATGCATGGAATACTTCATCTGAGATCCAAAACCAAAAATGATGATCCAGTGAAGCATCATACTAACTGGATGCCATGTTCTCCATTTGTTGTTCCGGTAATACTATGTTCTGCATGTTGTGTGCTAGTATGATTATATCGAGATCTATGAACCGGAGGGATGATGTGGGTTGCCATCATTGAAAACACTATATAATAGTAAACTCCCCAAAATACCAACAGTAAGGAGTGATTTACAACAACATATGTGCTGGAAAAGTATATTCCAAATTCTACAGAGAGTTTTGTTGAATGTTGCATGTTACACAGCTAGAGATGATGAGAAAGGATGCATGATTTGAGCAAATAATTTCTGAAGCATGATTCTTAGGTGATCTTATTGTTTTAGATCAGTTTATTTTTCAATTTTTATACATATTTATCAGCCATAGAGGCTATAATAATTGTATTTTCAAAATTTGGAAGTATTTATGTTTCTTGTTGGTGATTTGAATGAACAAATGAGAAGTTTGTATTGAAGATTTTAAATCTGTTATGGGTAATTTGTTTTTGCATTTTAACTTTTTTAAGTGAGGGGGTTTCATGTGTTAAATCCCTATTGCATTAGCTTCCAATGCTAAAATTGTTCTTATGGTGTCTAACCTAGTTACAAGAGAATATGTTTTAGTGTAATCAATACCTAGTTATTTTGAGAAGCCCTTTGCCATTAATCTAGCTTTATGAATTTAAATTGGATCCATCAACTTTATACTTAGTTTTGTAGATCCATTTTAGCCCAATAACATATTTTTCATGTGGAAGATAAGTAGTTCCCATGTTTGATTCTTTTTAGTGGAAGTGATTTCCCCATTCATGGATTAACCCATACCTTTTTTATTTTATTGCATCTTCAAATTATCATGGTTCAACTTGAATACAAGACAATAAAACAAAATTTGTAGTTGAATCAAGATGAGTAGTTCCTTCATAAATATATTTAAGAAATTTTAAATTCCTTGGAGGAGGACCCATGCTTGAAAAAGGATTAGATGGAGAAGATGACATATTAAATAAAGGTGATGGAACAAAATTTAAATTGTCTTTGTCAAATAGGAGAAGATGAAACATCTTGTTTCAAGTCATTAATTTTTTGTCTTTCCTAATTCAAATCCCCATTCCATTTCCAAGCTTCATTTTTGGGAAAGATAACATCTTTACTAAGAATTGACTTCTCACTAAATAGATTATACAAGATTCAATAAATCTGTGTTTCCTCATTGTAACCAATGAAAATGCACTTCTCACTCTTATCATCATTTTTTTCTCTTTTTTGTTCAACTATGTGAGTATAAGCAATGCATCCAAAAAACCTAGGATGTATTACACCAAGTTTTCTACTATACCATGCCCCATAAGGTTTCATATTTATTACACATTTAAAATCTACTAAATAAATATATAGATGTTGTACAACTTCAAACTAAAAAGTATTTGATAGACCCTTGGCTTTAAGCATGCTTCTAGACATTTCCACAATAGTGTGGTTTTTGTGCCTGATAATTCCTTTTTTTGAGGGGTGTAGTTGGTAGTCAACATCCTTTGAATTGTACATTATCTTGGAAAAGGTCTCAAAATTCATTAGAGGTGAATTCTTCCCCTCCATAAAAACATAAGATTTTGATAGGGTGACCAATTTGAACATTTCTTCATACTAGCCTTAAATTTTTGAAATTTGGTAAAGGCTTTTGATTTATCTTTGATGAAAAAAACCCAAATCCTTCTACTAAAGTGATCCAAAAAAATGAGAAAGTATCTAGTTTTATTAATAGCCAAAAGTTCTCTATGTTAGGCATAAATATCAACATGTACAAATTTACTTTTTCTCTCCAAGTTCTTCATGTTTTAAAGGAATATCAATGTTGTTTTCCAACAATACAACCTTTGACAAACCTCATCATCTTGTGTGATAAGTGATAGTCCTCTCACCATTTTCTTTTGTGAAAGCAATTTTAGTCCTCTAAAACTTAAATTTCCACATATTATATGTCACAACCAAGAAATTGATCTGTAAAAGTTGTGCTAAGAACTTGAGTTTTCACTATATGCAAGTCTCAAAGCCAATATTGTATTTTGTAACATGCCAAATTTCACCACTATCAAATTGTTGTTATTTTTATCATAAATAACACATCCATTATTTTCAAATATGCATATTATCCCTTTTCAATGAGTTTTCCTATGCTTGAAAAATATGTGCATATTATCCCTTTTTAATCTTGCTTTATTTTGATTGCAATTGCCCCCTTTCTTGTGACTTTAACTTCTTTGTCATCACCAAACCACATATGAGTTTTAATTGACTCATCCAAGTTCACAAAGATGTTTTTATTCCCTATCATGTGACTATTGCAACCATTGTCAATAAGCCATACATTTCCTTTGTTGCATTGCAGGCATAAAATACTTTTTTCCTATTCTACTTTTTCTTTAGAAAATTTTGTAGGCTATTTATTCTTTTTCCAACACTCTCATTCATATTGGCCATTTTTTTTGTAGTAATAACACGACTTATGATTTGTCTTGGTTTTGATTCATCTTTCATTATTATTATTTTTTCCTTTGTCATAACCATTATAACATATACTTCATCTATTGCTACTTCCTTTATTAGCACATCCTATTCTTCCAAACCTTCCTATTTCCTTATTAAATGCATCATTTGATCCTTTTTCCTTGGTTTTTGAGATACTTATATTTGTTTTAAAGGCCTATTCAACTATTTTTTTCGTAGACTTTTTCATTCTTTGCTTGTGGGATTAAAGAGAACCCATAAGCTTATTCATATATAGGATCTTAGATCTTTAGACTTCTTAATGCCCATTGCACCATGATCAAATCAAGAAGGGAGAAACCTAAAAGTCCTTTCCATAATCTTTTGATTAGCCAATTTGTTTTCCATACAATATAATGTGATCAACTAAACTCACTACATGATGAGTAAATAAATCTTTCATAAGTTCAAATTCTTTCATGAATATGTTTTCAAAATCTTCTCAAAAAAGTGCACAGTTTAATTGTTTTCACTTTCTTAGTTCCTTGATATGCATTTTCCAACAAATCCTACACTTGTTTTAATTTTGTAGTTGCACCTATTTATGGGAAAATTGATTCATGAACAACATATTGGATAATCAATAAGACTTTGAATATTTTTTCCTATTTTCCTTTAACTCTTTGTGCTTGAGTTAAAGCTATAAGAGCTCAAGTATCTACAAGCTTTATATAGCCATTTTCTATTAACTCCCATAATTTTTGTGAAATGAATAGGGTTTTCCTTTTTATACTCCAAAATTTATAGTTTTCTCCTTTGAACAAAGGTATTTCAAGTTAAGATAAATTTAGGTTGTTATTGACTACAATACTTATCTCACAAAATCAAAATTTCAACTATTTCACTCTCCACACACTTTTTTATCAATTCTATCTCCTACAAATAAATTTCACACAACCTTGGAAACACTCACCTCTCTCCAAAGAATTTAGAGTTATTTCTTTATTCTTTCTTTGATATCAATTGTTGGTGTTGGAAGAGAAGACCAATAACATAAATACACATTTCTAATTATTTTACCTAGATTTAAATTATTGCATATAATCTAGAAGAGTTAAATTCAAATATTCAATAGATAAACATATCAAAGAAGAATTAAATTATTGTAGCAATCTCATCATATTCATTTATAAGATTCAAATACGTATAGGTTTTAGAACCATGTCCTCCTTCCAACAAACACTCTTTATTGATACTAGAACTTGGCTTAAAAATAAGGAAACAATAGTAGTTGATACATAAATACAACATTCATCACAAACATTTTACTCCACATCATTGCCCTAGTGACAATAAAACTTGCAGAAAAAGGAGGTTGGTGTTAGTGTAACAAACAACAAGCTAGATGAAAAAATAATATAGAAAAAACACCTATAGAGATGACAATCCTATTCAAAGAATAATATCATATCAAACTAATACACTATTAAAATAGAAACATCCATCCCTTCTTCCTTCTTAGAAGGAGAGAATACAAACAACCACATGAAGATCAAAATAAAATGTTTTTTTAATAAATTTTAATAAAACTAACAACTTTTCAAAGTTGGGCAATTAAAACTATTTACATTAAATTGTTAGTGTATATATTATACAGTATAGTATATGGTTTTACACATGGTGTTAAGCCTAGCTAGGTGTTCTAACAAGAAATAATTAAATGACCACCTCTTGTAAGTTTTGAAGAAGTTAAATCGCCACTACTCTTTGTTAGTGGGAGTTGATACCCTAATCTTCTTCACTAATTATTTTGGTAGTTGCTAGCTTTGCTATATGTAGATCTCATTTTTTGCCTAATTGATATAATGGTTTATTCATTTTAATGTGTTTTTTTTTTTTGATAAATAAGGGGCTGAAGCTGAGAAGGTTGTATTAAAATTAAAAGTATAAGAGTTTACAAGACTTGAAGCCTCAACAGAAGATAAAACAAACAGAATCATGACTTAAACTTCTCTTGCTCTTAGTAACTCCACAAATGAGAATTCTTCAAGCCTCAATTTCATTTGAAGTGTGACCAAGCTATCTTCAACCTGCAAAATCAGCTAAGCAAGCATGGATCCTGAAAAGAAGAAGAGGAGGAACAACACAAGTATAGTTAATGTTGGATCACAACAGGTGACCTGCTTGTGTGATGATGGTGCATCACCTCATCCTCTGCCTCGCCATTGACCATTGAAGCCATCATGTATCAGAGAAAGCATCATGATACTGGGAATAATCAACTAACATTGTATACAGGGACCGTGGACCATTTGAAACCGCAAGATGGCAGTAGGGAAGGCATTTGTAAAGCAGCCAGTGTGAGTCAAGCAGATTATGGAACTGACTGAATTTCTACACCAACCTTCTAGCACCAGCTGACTATTTCTCTGGCAACCTTACAGCACTCACTGACTATCTTTCTGTGACATCCTTCCAGCACACTTTGACTGTCTTTCCGTGGCATCCTCACAACAGTCCCTGACTGCAAACTACATGTAAAACAAGTAGAATATTCTACAGAAGATTAAGAGTGAAACCAATACTGCAATGTGGATCTCTTTGCAAATGGTGTTTGTAGAAGCCATCGTTTCCTTCGCTGCCTTCTTACTTGACTCTCCACTCTTAGAAACCTAACTGTCACACTCCTCTTCCTCACGGATGATCTTAGAAGCCTTAACCACAAAAAGCCTTGCTCCTCATGGAGTTATCTGTTTAAGTGTCGTATTAATGTGTTTTAATTTGCTTTGCATTTTTGTGTTTTTCTCTCATAAGGTAGAGTGTGCATTTGTTCAACTTACATGACTTATCTGTACAAATAGTCAATGTGATGATTCTGGTAAATTTCACATCAAAGAAAATTAGGGTGGTTATTCAGAAGAATGCAATGCTTAATAAGCATTTACAATGAAGATTGTAAATGATCCGAAGAAATATAATATTTTTCTATTATTGTTTTTATTACTGTTCAACTGAGCAATCTGCTCAGCACTCTAACATTCTGTGTTCATTTGTGTTGTATGTTAACTAGCAGAGGTCATGGATATGTTTTGAATGGAGAAAGGTCACAAAATTCCTTGGTCTAACTTGTGCGATCTATGGGAAAGAGCGGTCCACTTTTGTATTTGGCTTATATGTTTGTGCAGGCCAAGATCCATTCTGGAATTATGAGAAGGCCAGAAGGGCGACCTGATTAGAGGTGTATAGCAGGCCCGAGTGACTGGTAGCCTTCACCAAGGGTCTGACTGTGTATGTGGGAGGTGGCAAGAACTAATCAGAGGGTCACATGATCTGATCTTCTTTGCAAGCCCGCAAGTGTATTGAAAGCCCATGAATTCTTTTGAAGGGGGCATGATTCCTTAATCTCGTGCATAATGATCGAGAATTGACTGTGAAAGGAGCGATCGAGAAGGGGAAGATTGTACAGGATATCGTTATGTATTTATCCTTTATCCTTTACAAATGTTATCACACTAAAATTGTAAGTGTCTTTTCTCATTTGTCTAAGAACTAAACATATAAAGTGCCAAAATCTTGGGGGATCCAATACTGAATCAAGGGGGTGCTGTCTAGTGCGTGCACTTCTTACTTTTATTTCTGTTCTTCATTTCTACATTTTCATTTATGCAAAATTTTAGTTTCTAAGCATGGATTTAAATCAAGTTGTCATGCTATTAACGTCCTTTAACTATTATGACTTAAAACTAAAAGTATAACTTGTGATAAAAAAACAAAAGATTATAAGGTGACAATGAGCACTAAGAAAGAACATGTTGTTGAGGTAGCTAAATAAGAATGGTTTAATAAGTGTGATGAAGCCTTTGGATTTTTGTGTTTGAAGTTTCTCTTGAACTTCTCTTTAATGTAGAATCATTAAATAAAGCCAATGAAGTTTAGCGTGCATTAGATTTTGTTTTAGGAAGGTAGATAAATGAAAGGCTGTGATTTAGAGAATAACCTCATAAGTTTGAGCCCCAAATCCTTCAACACCCTAGACAACTTCTTTAATAAGTTCAAATCAATTAGGGTATAGTTAGAAGAATGTGTCCAATTGAGAAAAAATAGGATTAGTTAGTTCCTTCTATATTCTCCAAACTAGGTCCTGAATACTTCATGTTTGTATCTACCTTATACTCCTGCACCAAAAGGGCCCTTGGGATGGTGTGGGAGATGCCTTCTTTAGATAACCTCATTGCCAACTTGACTAGGGAGAAAGATAGGTTAATACAGATGGGCACATTGAAGTCTTCAAAACCTCAAACCCTTATTATTAGGAATGAGAAACAATAGGCTTCAAATAGCAAGGGGAAGAAACAAAACACTCAAAAGGACAAGGATACCAAGAAAGAACAAAAAAAAAAGAAAAAATTCTCCAAACCAACAAATTGAAACTTCTTCTAGTCAAGGGAAACCTAAGAAAGAAAAAGTTAAGTGTTCCTATTGCAAGAAAATTGGCCTTGATGAGCACAAATATATGAAGAACAATATTGAGCACCTCTCACATATTTACAATGAGAAGCACAACATAAGGGTTCTTGAATCTATCAAACAATCTTCTTCAACTCAAGAATCTACTAAGGCAAAGGAAAAAGGAAAATAAAAATCTAAGAGAAGAACTTTAGTTACCAGTACATCATCATCAACAACTCCTTTTTGGATCATTAACTCAGGTGCCTCAAATCATGTGGGTTCTTCATAGGTTGAGTTGTGCACCTTAGAGCCGCATATTATGTCTTCTATCACTTTGGATGATGACACTTTAGTAGCAATTATAGAGAGAGGCTCTCTTAAAGTTGAAGGTGGAACATTCACAAATGTTCTAAGTATACCTTCACTTTTAGCTAATCTCCTATCAATGTATTAGATTACCCACACAGGGAAGGGCATGAAATTTCATTTTTCTCCATAATGAATCAAGATTAGAGACACATAAGAATAATTTGTTAGCTTTGATAAGGGAAAATCACTAAGCTAGGTTATAAACTTTCTTACACTTTGCACTTGAGGTTTCTCCTACATAATTTCTTACTCATTTAGATGGAAGAAAATTATGGCATGGGTGGTTTGGCCACCTTAAATACCACTACCTCGAGTAGCTTAAACATCCAGGGTTGTCTAGAGTTAGATTTTCTATGGGTATTTATGAGCCCATTGTACCTTTGGGAAGCATTTTCAAGAGAAATTTGACAAAGGAAAAATCATTTCAAGGGTTACACCAGTTTTGGATCTTGTTCACAATGATGTGTTAGGATAATTTCCCCGTCCATCTTTTCCTAAGGCTAGATATATTTTGACTTTCATAGATGACTTCTCTAGGTACACATGAGTCTACTTTCTTCAGCAAAACATGAAGTCTTCAACAATTGTCAAGACTTTAGGGATCTTACTAAAAAATAGTCATGGAAAGTCATCAAGATTCTTTAGACAAATAATCAGGGTGATTATGTTAACATTAAGTTTGAGTAGTTTTATACATCAGAGGGGATAAAATTTTAACACACAATTACTTACTTTCCCTAATTGAATGATGTTGCAAAATGTAAGAAAAAATCCTTAACAGAGATGGATAACTATATGATACACTGCAAGGGTCTTACACCATAGAATTGGGTAGAAGAAATCAATTGTTTTTGTTATATTTAGAATAAGGCTCCTCATAAAGCATTGAAGGGAATCACTCCCTTTGAAGCTTGGATAAGTAGGAAACCATCAAATGAACACTTCATGGTCTTCAAATCTCTAGCCATGACATACATGTTGACACAACATCATAAGGCAATATAACCATAGTACAAACCTTGAATATTTCTAGGCTATCTAGATGGTGTGAAAGGTTATCACCTAATCCACCCTACCACACATGATTTGTTCATTGAGAGGAGTATTAAGTTTCAAGAGATTCCTACTGACTCTACACATGACTTTTCTCTTTCTATTATGGAATTACTTGGTTTTGATGATTCTTATGATGAATCAAACTATCCAGAGTAGATTCCTAATGAAAAATATTCTTCTTCCAATTCTAATGATGAGTTATAGTGAAGGAGATTAATCTTCATCCACTTCTACACATGCATTGGAGGATGATATTATAACACTTGACTTTCCCACTTTTTTCCCTCTTTATGATAGACAAACATTTTAGAGTATAGGTACTTGGGTAAGAAATCCAATGCATGGAAGATGCACATGGTTAGACTATTCGAGTTCACCACATGCTTACTTTGCCTCAACATCTAATCCATAGACAATCAAAGAGGTCTCTAGTGTACCTAAATGGGATAGTGCTATGCATGAAAAATATAATTCATTAATAATAAATCACCCTTGGGACTTGACATCACTTCCTTAGGGAAGGAAGGTGGTTTGATGTAGGTGGATATATCAAACCAAATTTTATGTAGATGGATAAGTCCATAAGTACAAGGAACATTTGGTTGCTAAGGGTTTTTCATAGGTTGCTAGCATTGACTATATAAAGACCTTTCCACCCATAACCAAGAAGATTTCTATCTAGATCAAACTTACTATTGCTTCAACACATGGTTGGGATGTGTATCAAATGAGTGCAAAGAGTGATTTTTCATTGAGACATTGAGAAGATATGTATGGAGAAGCCATTAGGGCTTGTTCATGACTCATCCTTAGTTTGTAGACTTTAGAAATCCCTCTATGGCCTCAAACAATCCCCTTGCCCTTGGTATGCCAAGATGGATTCCTTCCTACTAGCTTTATATTTCACTCAATTCCATTCATATCCTAATGTGTGTCTCTTACAAAAATATGATTCATTGTTGATACTAGTAATTTATTTTGATGATCTTTTGATCAATAAGAGCTCTTCATCTACTATCACAATAGTGTTCAAAGTTAGATTTACATGATAAAATTGGATTTATTGTATTACTTCCTTGGTATTGAGATTTCATAGTCTAACTCAAGGATTAATCTTGCACAACCTAAGTACACTCTTGATATACTTTCTTCATTTCACACAGCTAATTGTAAGCCATATTTGACTCTATTTTTATTTGGAGTCAAGCTTGAGGCTAACTACACTATACCATTGGTTGATGCTACCTTGTATCAACAACTTGTTGGTAGTTTCATCTATTTGACTCATATCAGGTCTAACATTTCCTATGCACTAGGTATGCTTTAAATATTTATGTAGGAACCTCATGAGTTGCATTAGAAAGTAGCTAAGAAGGTCCTTCACTATCTTCAAGGTACTCTCAAATTTGGAATTCACTACAAATTTGGTATAAAGGTTGACTTGGTTGGATACATATATTCAAATTAGGCTGGCAATGCTCATAATTGTAAAATTCCACTTCAAGTTACAGTTTCTCACTAGGTTCTTGTCCTATCAGTTGATCTAACAAAAAGAACTGCTATTTATTTATCATCCATAGAGGTAGAGTGCATGAGAGAATTACAGTATATGGGAGCTATTAACACAACTAGTGAGGTTCTTTGGCTTCAAGGAATTCACAATGAGTTTGGAATTTAATTTAGACAACCCATAGTAATCTATTGTGACAACAAGAGCACCATCCAAATGTGTAGGAATCTAGTCCAACATCAACATACCAAGCACATACAGATCATATGCATTACATTTAAGAGCTCATTCATAGTCAAATTAGCTTGTTGACATTTTCACTAAGCCTTTTACTAAGAGAAATTTCATCCATCTTGTTATCCTCAAATTTAGTAGTGCTTAATTCATGGGATAACCCCTACGAAACTTGTCCATTTGTATCCAATGTACTCTAAGCCCACAAAATGAGACAAATCAAATCATACTTTCCCTCGTGCATGGTCCCAAGTCTTGAAATTCATTTCAAATGTTCACCTCTTTCTATCTTTCAAAATTTACAAAAAGGAAAAAGTTGCAAAAGGTCATTTTCAAAGTTAGTCATTTTTCTACATATGCAGAAATGCTGAAATTTAGTGCACCCTTGCATACTTGGTGCAAAAAATAAATATGTAGGAGTGTTGAATTTAACACCCCTACATATTTTTGGTTAACTATTTTGTGCTTTAGTCATTTTCTTTAACATGCAGGAGCACTAAATTTTAACACACCCGCATATTTTTGGTCACCTGTTTGGTGCCTTAGCCATTTTCTTGCACATGTAATGACGAGGTTTTTCTCCACCTTTGCATATTTTCATACAGTTTCGGGGTTTTTCTCCACCTTTACATCTCAAACCACTAAGTCACATACAGTAGCTCAGAAATTCAACACCCTTGCATCCAAGTTCCTTCCCTCATGCAATAGCTCAAAAATTTAGCACCTCTGCATGAAATACCCCATGTAATATCTCAGAATTTTTGAGTCATTACATCTAAAGTATAATACCTCATGCAAGAGCTCAATTTTTCTCCACCTTTGCATCTGAATTGCCAAAGCATATGCAATCGCTCAAAATTTTCCCACTAGTGCATAAAACCCTATTTTTTCTCTAACACTATAAAATATGAAATTTTTGTAGCTACTCTTGCATACCATTATGATCTTTTGTGTCCAAGTTCTTGAGTGATTTTGATTTATTTCTTGCTATTCCACAAATGTTTGATCCATCACTGAGTAAGAAAATCATGAAATATAACCAAAAATTTCTTCCCACCAATTCAGTTGTCCAGGAATATACATCCATGGTTCAAAAGGAATTTGAAGAAGAAGCTTTCACATTGTAGTTTCAATGGAAAAAATGATGGACATTCTACTTTGGATAATTTGAAATTTATTCTTGAAAGGCACCAAAAAGTGTGCAACACGCTCAATCACAAGAGTTCTTTCCATCTCCAGACATACCACAGGTCCCAATGATAAAGAATTTCAAGTGATCCTGAAGAAATATGAAGACTTCTAGGAGAAAGATGGGAAAGAAAGATGATCGTGCCTTGGTTTTCCTTAGTTTAATTTTTAGCATTTTTCATACTTTATGTAATTAGTCTTTGATATTTTACATGTCATTTTTTGAAATTTAATTACATGTAAAAACAAGGAAGTCATAAATCAAATCGGACTCTCTTGTTAAATAAGTCAAATTAGATATTGCTTTCCTAGATTAGCTCTCAACTCTCCTCCATAAATATGAGAGAGCCTATTTTTTAATATGAGGGAGTTTAAATCAAAGGTGTTTAAGTAAATCTAGATCTTAATGATTGAGGGATGATAATAGGATTAATCCTTTCATACTTTGGAAAGGAGAGCTCCTAAGAATAATGGGATAGGGATTTTGGATTCTATTAACTTAGGATTTTCAAAAATCTTAAGCTAACTTACATAAATTGGATGAGGGCTAACTTGACATATGACTTGAGATAGGAAATTTTTAAGCAATATGAAAGCTAGAGATGTGATTAGTGGACTAAAAAAAATCTAGACTTGACTTAAGAAAACTTTATTTTTCTTGAATTGGTAGGTGGATATTTTGATTTTATTTTATTTGATGGTGGTTGAAAATTAAGGTGTAAGTTTGGTGATTATGGATGAAAGATTAATATTTTTTATGACAAGAAATATAAAATCTAAGTGTAAGATGGAGGTAAAATAGCCATGGTGTGACTAAAGTGACAATATTGTAGGTGAAAATTTTGAAATGAAGTGATTTTGGTTAAATGTTGCGACTGTAATATTATGGAGTGTGATCAAAGCCTAATTGAGAGGGCATGTGATGGAAAGCCTTGCTGATCACAAAACAAGTCAACTTCATAGTGAATTTAATCAAAGAGAAATTCAACAATAATGATAGGAAGCTCGGGATGTCTCCTTAACAGTCTCAAACAATCAAATACAATGAATGACCGAAGTATATATATGTAGACTTTATTAACAATGATTTAAAGTATGACAATGTTATGAACTCGAATCCCCACTAAACTACATTCCCATTACAAAATATGATAGTACATATGCCATTGGCCTACAATAATCGACTGTTCTTATGAGTAGCAAAGCAGTCCTATTTCTTGTCTTCACACCCAACTCTCTCTACACACTCGGCCTCTTGTCAACTATTTGCTTTTTACAAAATTTTCTATACCTGACTGAACCTAGACTTTGTGATTGACCACATACAAATAGACTGTGATCAAGCATTTCCAAACTAACACCACAATGGTTGCATCCCAACTATCGATGGAAGTTAACCAACTGGGAGTGTATTCTACCAAAAAATTTGACTACATAGATTTCCTATCCCAATGATGATAGGAAATAACAAAGACACAAATTTCCTATCCCAATGATGACAAAAACAAACCAAACTATCCAACTTCAAACAAAACCAAAGGAGTTTTATTTCATCCAACTAGTCTGTAGAACCAACAACTAAATAAAAGACCAAAATGAACAAAGAACAAAAAGGAAATGATAGGGGAAGATGATGCCCCTATGGCAGACTCCCCAGGCATAAAACATTCATGAGCTTCTGCTCATGACGTCTACAACTAAATGACCCCTTTGATTGATCTCATCCTTTGTGAGCCAGGAAACATCTTCAATGGGATGATTTCTCCACTTGACGTGATACTTAAAGTACTCATGCTTATAGGTCTTCTTTAGTAATTGCTTGTCTAGAATGCATTATATCCAGGGTGGAGTAGATATTGTTATCGATTGTTCTTCAAGAGATGAAATTGTTTCTTTAGTTCCATCGACTTCTATATCCCCCTTATATGGATACAAATCTTACATGTTGAAAATAGGTGATATATTCAAATCTATAGTTAGGGAAATTTCATATGCGTTGGTAGAGAACTTCCTAAGTATTTGGTAGGTTAATCTTCTTCATCCTAAGTTTATTGCATGTTTCAATAGGAAATCTCTCCTTCTGAAGATGAGACAATACAAGGTCTCCAATCTAAAACTACATTGACTCTGCTTTTTATCAGCATACTTTTTGTATTGTAGATTGCAGCTTCTATGTTGTGTTTCACCCTTTCTTGAATGTCATGAATGACTTGAGAAAAATCCTCTCCATCTGCACTCCTCTTCTCCATTCCAACAAGTTCTCTAAGTTCAAACAAACCTCTAGGGTGCATGCCATATGTCACATAGAAAGGGCTCAATCCTATACTTTTATTTGGAGAATCATTATAGGAAAATTCAGCCTGTGCCAATATCAAATCCCAATTTTCAGGTGAACCACCAACAAGACACCTTAAAAAATTACCAAGGATTCCATTCAAAACCTTAGTTTGACCATTTTTTTGTGGATGATAAGTAGAAATAAAGTTCAAATTTGTGGCCAATTTCTTCCATAGGGTCCTCCAAAAATGACCCACATACTTAGTATCCTGATAAAAAATTATGCTTCTTGGAATACCATGCAACCTTACAACTTCTTTAAAGAACAAATTAACAATGTTAGTGGCATCACTAGTCTTCTTATAAGGTATGAAATGCACCATTTTTCAAAAAACTATTTACCACAACAAAGATTAAATCATTGCCCCCTTGTGTATGAGGCAAACCCAAAACAAAATCCATGCTCACTAAGCCCCAAGGCCTAGTCGGAACTAGTAATGGCTAATAAAGCCCAATATTTTTACTTCTTCCTTTAGCATGTTGAATTTTTTTGCACTTTTCCACATA
>VDFB02193867.1:401019802-401232412 GCA_007258455.2 Sequoia sempervirens
TAGTGTCCAGTTTGGCCAAAAATTGTAAACTGCTATTGTGGGATCACCCCATTAGCAGTATAAAGTTCACTTTTGAGAACAATGATCTACCTTTCAAGTTCTTGTTCATGATCTTTGGATTGCTGCATTTCAATCTCCAACTGAATGATCCCACTGTTAGCATGGTTGCATTCTTCAGATCTTTCTTTTAAGGACTGGGCCAAATTCTTCTCATTCTTCTTTCTTTCTTTAATCTCCTTAGTCATCTTCATTACCATAGATTGCATCTCAAGCTTCAGAGTAGCATTGTTTCTAGCAATATTTTCACATTTTTTAGTTATCTCTTTCAAGGTTTGATTCAGATGAACATCTTCCATGCATTTATTTCCTTTTTGCTTCAGTTGATCACATAGCTCCTTCCTCTTTTCTCTTAATTCATTGATTTTATCCTTCAGTGACTTTGAATGAATTTTTCAGCATCTACAAGATTTGATTTCAATTCCAAAACTCCTCCTTTAGACTGATCCAGATCTTCAAGTGCCACCAAGAGTTGATGTTCATGATTACCAGAGTCCATTTTATCAAGATCCACCTCAGGCGGTTAAACTTCTACAGAGGAACTAGAGATATGATACCAATTGTTGGACTCAGGGAAACATTGAGAGGGGGGGTGAATCATTGTTTCACAAAGCTTAAGTCATAAACTAGATCTTAAACCATTCATAGTGCATAAATAGAATTAGAGATGTAATCACAAGAAGAAAACATTCATAACACAATGACACCAATATTTTTATGTGGAAAACCTTGTTAGGGGAAAAGCCACGATGGAGGTCAATCCACAAATGTATACTCTATTAAAAGTATGAAATTAAAAGGGAATGCACTTGCATTCAGGCTCACTGCCTAGAGCTCACTGCTCAAAATAAGAAGGCTCGCTGCCTTACAAAAAGTTTGAGTTATAACAAAAAGGTTCAACTAAAAAGATAACATCTCCAAATGCCTGATTATAGTTCCAATTAAGCTCTCAAAACAATATCTTGACCTTCTATCAAATTCGACACTTAAGCTCTGTTATACTCTACTTTGCTCTACTACCATCACCCATACCTAACTCACAAACTACTATTCACACATTCACACACACACACACACACACTTGCATCCTCATCACATTCTCATTGCTTCAAATGAATTCATCAAAATCATATGTATATCTACTACCGAAGATCATTAGTCACTTCATGTTGCTTTCAACCAAATATATATTCGACCAAAAATAAATATTTATTACTTAGTCGACTCAATTCTCCAACAATGCTTAGTGCGTATCTTCCAAAGTTGGCTACAAATTAGTTAAGGACCAAAGAAAAATTTCCAAGCACAAAAATAATTACAAAAACACTTCTTATGCATCCACACACGCTACGTGTATCATGTCGACCTTCATGCACTGATCAAGGAGAAATTATCCTACTGGACCTCTCAAGCTTTCACTCTAATTGATGCGCCATCACAAAAATTCATCATCAAGGTATAGTAAATGCATGGAATACTTCATCTGAGATCCAAAACCAAAAATGATGATCCAGTGAAGCATCATACTAACTGGATGCCATGTTCTCCATTTGTTGTTCCGGTAATACTATGTTCTGCATGTTGTGTGCTAGTATGATTATATCGAGATCTATGAACCGGAGGGATGATGTGGGTTGCCATCATTGAAAACACTATATAATAGTAAACTCCCCAAAATACCAACAGTAAGGAGTGATTTACAACAACATATGTGCTGGAAAAGTATATTCCAAATTCTACAGAGAGTTTTGTTGAATGTTGCATGTTACACAGCTAGAGATGATGAGAAAGGATGCATGATTTGAGCAAATAATTTCTGAAGCATGATTCTTAGGTGATCTTATTGTTTTAGATCAGTTTATTTTTCAATTTTTATACATATTTATCAGCCATAGAGGCTATAATAATTGTATTTTCAAAATTTGGAAGTATTTATGTTTCTTGTTGGTGATTTGAATGAACAAATGAGAAGTTTGTATTGAAGATTTTAAATCTGTTATGGGTAATTTGTTTTTGCATTTTAACTTTTTTAAGTGAGGGGGTTTCATGTGTTAAATCCCTATTGCATTAGCTTCCAATGCTAAAATTGTTCTTATGGTGTCTAACCTAGTTACAAGAGAATATGTTTTAGTGTAATCAATACCTAGTTATTTTGAGAAGCCCTTTGCCATTAATCTAGCTTTATGAATTTAAATTGGATCCATCAACTTTATACTTAGTTTTGTAGATCCATTTTAGCCCAATAACATATTTTTCATGTGGAAGATAAGTAGTTCCCATGTTTGATTCTTTTTAGTGGAAGTGATTTCCCCATTCATGGATTAACCCATACCTTTTTTATTTTATTGCATCTTCAAATTATCATGGTTCAACTTGAATACAAGACAATAAAACAAAATTTGTAGTTGAATCAAGATGAGTAGTTCCTTCATAAATATATTTAAGAAATTTTAAATTCCTTGGAGGAGGACCCATGCTTGAAAAAGGATTAGATGGAGAAGATGACATATTAAATAAAGGTGATGGAACAAAATTTAAATTGTCTTTGTCAAATAGGAGAAGATGAAACATCTTGTTTCAAGTCATTAATTTTTTGTCTTTCCTAATTCAAATCCCCATTCCATTTCCAAGCTTCATTTTTGGGAAAGATAACATCTTTACTAAGAATTGACTTCTCACTAAATAGATTATACAAGATTCAATAAATCTGTGTTTCCTCATTGTAACCAATGAAAATGCACTTCTCACTCTTATCATCATTTTTTTCTCTTTTTTGTTCAACTATGTGAGTATAAGCAATGCATCCAAAAAACCTAGGATGTATTACACCAAGTTTTCTACTATACCATGCCCCATAAGGTTTCATATTTATTACACATTTAAAATCTACTAAATAAATATATAGATGTTGTACAACTTCAAACTAAAAAGTATTTGATAGACCCTTGGCTTTAAGCATGCTTCTAGACATTTCCACAATAGTGTGGTTTTTGTGCCTGATAATTCCTTTTTTTGAGGGGTGTAGTTGGTAGTCAACATCCTTTGAATTGTACATTATCTTGGAAAAGGTCTCAAAATTCATTAGAGGTGAATTCTTCCCCTCCATAAAAACATAAGATTTTGATAGGGTGACCAATTTGAACATTTCTTCATACTAGCCTTAAATTTTTGAAATTTGGTAAAGGCTTTTGATTTATCTTTGATGAAAAAAACCCAAATCCTTCTACTAAAGTGATCCAAAAAAATGAGAAAGTATCTAGTTTTATTAATAGCCAAAAGTTCTCTATGTTAGGCATAAATATCAACATGTACAAATTTACTTTTTCTCTCCAAGTTCTTCATGTTTTAAAGGAATATCAATGTTGTTTTCCAACAATACAACCTTTGACAAACCTCATCATCTTGTGTGATAAGTGATAGTCCTCTCACCATTTTCTTTTGTGAAAGCAATTTTAGTCCTCTAAAACTTAAATTTCCACATATTATATGTCACAACCAAGAAATTGATCTGTAAAAGTTGTGCTAAGAACTTGAGTTTTCACTATATGCAAGTCTCAAAGCCAATATTGTATTTTGTAACATGCCAAATTTCACCACTATCAAATTGTTGTTATTTTTATCATAAATAACACATCCATTATTTTCAAATATGCATATTATCCCTTTTCAATGAGTTTTCCTATGCTTGAAAAATATGTGCATATTATCCCTTTTTAATCTTGCTTTATTTTGATTGCAATTGCCCCCTTTCTTGTGACTTTAACTTCTTTGTCATCACCAAACCACATATGAGTTTTAATTGACTCATCCAAGTTCACAAAGATGTTTTTATTCCCTATCATGTGACTATTGCAACCATTGTCAATAAGCCATACATTTCCTTTGTTGCATTGCAGGCATAAAATACTTTTTTCCTATTCTACTTTTTCTTTAGAAAATTTTGTAGGCTATTTATTCTTTTTCCAACACTCTCATTCATATTGGCCATTTTTTTTGTAGTAATAACACGACTTATGATTTGTCTTGGTTTTGATTCATCTTTCATTATTATTATTTTTTCCTTTGTCATAACCATTATAACATATACTTCATCTATTGCTACTTCCTTTATTAGCACATCCTATTCTTCCAAACCTTCCTATTTCCTTATTAAATGCATCATTTGATCCTTTTTCCTTGGTTTTTGAGATACTTATATTTGTTTTAAAGGCCTATTCAACTATTTTTTTCGTAGACTTTTTCATTCTTTGCTTGTGGGATTAAAGAGAACCCATAAGCTTATTCATATATAGGATCTTAGATCTTTAGACTTCTTAATGCCCATTGCACCATGATCAAATCAAGAAGGGAGAAACCTAAAAGTCCTTTCCATAATCTTTTGATTAGCCAATTTGTTTTCCATACAATATAATGTGATCAACTAAACTCACTACATGATGAGTAAATAAATCTTTCATAAGTTCAAATTCTTTCATGAATATGTTTTCAAAATCTTCTCAAAAAAGTGCACAGTTTAATTGTTTTCACTTTCTTAGTTCCTTGATATGCATTTTCCAACAAATCCTACACTTGTTTTAATTTTGTAGTTGCACCTATTTATGGGAAAATTGATTCATGAACAACATATTGGATAATCAATAAGACTTTGAATATTTTTTCCTATTTTCCTTTAACTCTTTGTGCTTGAGTTAAAGCTATAAGAGCTCAAGTATCTACAAGCTTTATATAGCCATTTTCTATTAACTCCCATAATTTTTGTGAAATGAATAGGGTTTTCCTTTTTATACTCCAAAATTTATAGTTTTCTCCTTTGAACAAAGGTATTTCAAGTTAAGATAAATTTAGGTTGTTATTGACTACAATACTTATCTCACAAAATCAAAATTTCAACTATTTCACTCTCCACACACTTTTTTATCAATTCTATCTCCTACAAATAAATTTCACACAACCTTGGAAACACTCACCTCTCTCCAAAGAATTTAGAGTTATTTCTTTATTCTTTCTTTGATATCAATTGTTGGTGTTGGAAGAGAAGACCAATAACATAAATACACATTTCTAATTATTTTACCTAGATTTAAATTATTGCATATAATCTAGAAGAGTTAAATTCAAATATTCAATAGATAAACATATCAAAGAAGAATTAAATTATTGTAGCAATCTCATCATATTCATTTATAAGATTCAAATACGTATAGGTTTTAGAACCATGTCCTCCTTCCAACAAACACTCTTTATTGATACTAGAACTTGGCTTAAAAATAAGGAAACAATAGTAGTTGATACATAAATACAACATTCATCACAAACATTTTACTCCACATCATTGCCCTAGTGACAATAAAACTTGCAGAAAAAGGAGGTTGGTGTTAGTGTAACAAACAACAAGCTAGATGAAAAAATAATATAGAAAAAACACCTATAGAGATGACAATCCTATTCAAAGAATAATATCATATCAAACTAATACACTATTAAAATAGAAACATCCATCCCTTCTTCCTTCTTAGAAGGAGAGAATACAAACAACCACATGAAGATCAAAATAAAATGTTTTTTTAATAAATTTTAATAAAACTAACAACTTTTCAAAGTTGGGCAATTAAAACTATTTACATTAAATTGTTAGTGTATATATTATACAGTATAGTATATGGTTTTACACATGGTGTTAAGCCTAGCTAGGTGTTCTAACAAGAAATAATTAAATGACCACCTCTTGTAAGTTTTGAAGAAGTTAAATCGCCACTACTCTTTGTTAGTGGGAGTTGATACCCTAATCTTCTTCACTAATTATTTTGGTAGTTGCTAGCTTTGCTATATGTAGATCTCATTTTTTGCCTAATTGATATAATGGTTTATTCATTTTAATGTGTTTTAATTTGCTTTGCATTTTTGTGTTTTTCTCTCATAAGGTAGAGTGTGCATTTGTTCAACTTACATGACTTATCTGTACAAATAGTCAATGTGATGATTCTGGTAAATTTCACATCAAAGAAAATTAGGGTGGTTATTCAGAAGAATGCAATGCTTAATAAGCATTTACAATGAAGATTGTAAATGATCCGAAGAAATATAATATTTTTCTATTATTGTTTTTATTACTGTTCAACTGAGCAATCTGCTCAGCACTCTAACATTCTGTGTTCATTTGTGTTGTATGTTAACTAGCAGAGGTCATGGATATGTTTTGAATGGAGAAAGGTCACAAAATTCCTTGGTCTAACTTGTGCGATCTATGGGAAAGAGCGGTCCACTTTTGTATTTGGCTTATATGTTTGTGCAGGCCAAGATCCATTCTGGAATTATGAGAAGGCCAGAAGGGCGACCTGATTAGAGGTGTATAGCAGGCCCGAGTGACTGGTAGCCTTCACCAAGGGTCTGACTGTGTATGTGGGAGGTGGCAAGAACTAATCAGAGGGTCACATGATCTGATCTTCTTTGCAAGCCCGCAAGTGTATTGAAAGCCCATGAATTCTTTTGAAGGGGGCATGATTCCTTAATCTCGTGCATAATGATCGAGAATTGACTGTGAAAGGAGCGATCGAGAAGGGGAAGATTGTACAGGATATCGTTATGTATTTATCCTTTATCCTTTACAAATGTTATCACACTAAAATTGTAAGTGTCTTTTCTCATTTGTCTAAGAACTAAACATATAAAGTGCCAAAATCTTGGGGGATCCAATACTGAATCAAGGGGGTGCTGTCTAGTGCGTGCACTTCTTACTTTTATTTCTGTTCTTCATTTCTACATTTTCATTTATGCAAAATTTTAGTTTCTAAGCATGGATTTAAATCAAGTTGTCATGCTATTAACGTCCTTTAACTATTATGACTTAAAACTAAAAGTATAACTTGTGATAAAAAAACAAAAGATTATAAGGTGACAATGAGCACTAAGAAAGAACATGTTGTTGAGGTAGCTAAATAAGAATGGTTTAATAAGTGTGATGAAGCCTTTGGATTTTTGTGTTTGAAGTTTCTCTTGAACTTCTCTTTAATGTAGAATCATTAAATAAAGCCAATGAAGTTTAGCGTGCATTAGATTTTGTTTTAGGAAGGTAGATAAATGAAAGGCTGTGATTTAGAGAATAACCTCATAAGTTTGAGCCCCAAATCCTTCAACACCCTAGACAACTTCTTTAATAAGTTCAAATCAATTAGGGTATAGTTAGAAGAATGTGTCCAATTGAGAAAAAATAGGATTAGTTAGTTCCTTCTATATTCTCCAAACTAGGTCCTGAATACTTCATGTTTGTATCTACCTTATACTCCTGCACCAAAAGGGCCCTTGGGATGGTGTGGGAGATGCCTTCTTTAGATAACCTCATTGCCAACTTGACTAGGGAGAAAGATAGGTTAATACAGATGGGCACATTGAAGTCTTCAAAACCTCAAACCCTTATTATTAGGAATGAGAAACAATAGGCTTCAAATAGCAAGGGGAAGAAACAAAACACTCAAAAGGACAAGGATACCAAGAAAGAACAAAAAAAAAAGAAAAAATTCTCCAAACCAACAAATTGAAACTTCTTCTAGTCAAGGGAAACCTAAGAAAGAAAAAGTTAAGTGTTCCTATTGCAAGAAAATTGGCCTTGATGAGCACAAATATATGAAGAACAATATTGAGCACCTCTCACATATTTACAATGAGAAGCACAACATAAGGGTTCTTGAATCTATCAAACAATCTTCTTCAACTCAAGAATCTACTAAGGCAAAGGAAAAAGGAAAATAAAAATCTAAGAGAAGAACTTTAGTTACCAGTACATCATCATCAACAACTCCTTTTTGGATCATTAACTCAGGTGCCTCAAATCATGTGGGTTCTTCATAGGTTGAGTTGTGCACCTTAGAGCCGCATATTATGTCTTCTATCACTTTGGATGATGACACTTTAGTAGCAATTATAGAGAGAGGCTCTCTTAAAGTTGAAGGTGGAACATTCACAAATGTTCTAAGTATACCTTCACTTTTAGCTAATCTCCTATCAATGTATTAGATTACCCACACAGGGAAGGGCATGAAATTTCATTTTTCTCCATAATGAATCAAGATTAGAGACACATAAGAATAATTTGTTAGCTTTGATAAGGGAAAATCACTAAGCTAGGTTATAAACTTTCTTACACTTTGCACTTGAGGTTTCTCCTACATAATTTCTTACTCATTTAGATGGAAGAAAATTATGGCATGGGTGGTTTGGCCACCTTAAATACCACTACCTCGAGTAGCTTAAACATCCAGGGTTGTCTAGAGTTAGATTTTCTATGGGTATTTATGAGCCCATTGTACCTTTGGGAAGCATTTTCAAGAGAAATTTGACAAAGGAAAAATCATTTCAAGGGTTACACCAGTTTTGGATCTTGTTCACAATGATGTGTTAGGATAATTTCCCCGTCCATCTTTTCCTAAGGCTAGATATATTTTGACTTTCATAGATGACTTCTCTAGGTACACATGAGTCTACTTTCTTCAGCAAAACATGAAGTCTTCAACAATTGTCAAGACTTTAGGGATCTTACTAAAAAATAGTCATGGAAAGTCATCAAGATTCTTTAGACAAATAATCAGGGTGATTATGTTAACATTAAGTTTGAGTAGTTTTATACATCAGAGGGGATAAAATTTTAACACACAATTACTTACTTTCCCTAATTGAATGATGTTGCAAAATGTAAGAAAAAATCCTTAACAGAGATGGATAACTATATGATACACTGCAAGGGTCTTACACCATAGAATTGGGTAGAAGAAATCAATTGTTTTTGTTATATTTAGAATAAGGCTCCTCATAAAGCATTGAAGGGAATCACTCCCTTTGAAGCTTGGATAAGTAGGAAACCATCAAATGAACACTTCATGGTCTTCAAATCTCTAGCCATGACATACATGTTGACACAACATCATAAGGCAATATAACCATAGTACAAACCTTGAATATTTCTAGGCTATCTAGATGGTGTGAAAGGTTATCACCTAATCCACCCTACCACACATGATTTGTTCATTGAGAGGAGTATTAAGTTTCAAGAGATTCCTACTGACTCTACACATGACTTTTCTCTTTCTATTATGGAATTACTTGGTTTTGATGATTCTTATGATGAATCAAACTATCCAGAGTAGATTCCTAATGAAAAATATTCTTCTTCCAATTCTAATGATGAGTTATAGTGAAGGAGATTAATCTTCATCCACTTCTACACATGCATTGGAGGATGATATTATAACACTTGACTTTCCCACTTTTTTCCCTCTTTATGATAGACAAACATTTTAGAGTATAGGTACTTGGGTAAGAAATCCAATGCATGGAAGATGCACATGGTTAGACTATTCGAGTTCACCACATGCTTACTTTGCCTCAACATCTAATCCATAGACAATCAAAGAGGTCTCTAGTGTACCTAAATGGGATAGTGCTATGCATGAAAAATATAATTCATTAATAATAAATCACCCTTGGGACTTGACATCACTTCCTTAGGGAAGGAAGGTGGTTTGATGTAGGTGGATATATCAAACCAAATTTTATGTAGATGGATAAGTCCATAAGTACAAGGAACATTTGGTTGCTAAGGGTTTTTCATAGGTTGCTAGCATTGACTATATAAAGACCTTTCCACCCATAACCAAGAAGATTTCTATCTAGATCAAACTTACTATTGCTTCAACACATGGTTGGGATGTGTATCAAATGAGTGCAAAGAGTGATTTTTCATTGAGACATTGAGAAGATATGTATGGAGAAGCCATTAGGGCTTGTTCATGACTCATCCTTAGTTTGTAGACTTTAGAAATCCCTCTATGGCCTCAAACAATCCCCTTGCCCTTGGTATGCCAAGATGGATTCCTTCCTACTAGCTTTATATTTCACTCAATTCCATTCATATCCTAATGTGTGTCTCTTACAAAAATATGATTCATTGTTGATACTAGTAATTTATTTTGATGATCTTTTGATCAATAAGAGCTCTTCATCTACTATCACAATAGTGTTCAAAGTTAGATTTACATGATAAAATTGGATTTATTGTATTACTTCCTTGGTATTGAGATTTCATAGTCTAACTCAAGGATTAATCTTGCACAACCTAAGTACACTCTTGATATACTTTCTTCATTTCACACAGCTAATTGTAAGCCATATTTGACTCTATTTTTATTTGGAGTCAAGCTTGAGGCTAACTACACTATACCATTGGTTGATGCTACCTTGTATCAACAACTTGTTGGTAGTTTCATCTATTTGACTCATATCAGGTCTAACATTTCCTATGCACTAGGTATGCTTTAAATATTTATGTAGGAACCTCATGAGTTGCATTAGAAAGTAGCTAAGAAGGTCCTTCACTATCTTCAAGGTACTCTCAAATTTGGAATTCACTACAAATTTGGTATAAAGGTTGACTTGGTTGGATACATATATTCAAATTAGGCTGGCAATGCTCATAATTGTAAAATTCCACTTCAAGTTACAGTTTCTCACTAGGTTCTTGTCCTATCAGTTGATCTAACAAAAAGAACTGCTATTTATTTATCATCCATAGAGGTAGAGTGCATGAGAGAATTACAGTATATGGGAGCTATTAACACAACTAGTGAGGTTCTTTGGCTTCAAGGAATTCACAATGAGTTTGGAATTTAATTTAGACAACCCATAGTAATCTATTGTGACAACAAGAGCACCATCCAAATGTGTAGGAATCTAGTCCAACATCAACATACCAAGCACATACAGATCATATGCATTACATTTAAGAGCTCATTCATAGTCAAATTAGCTTGTTGACATTTTCACTAAGCCTTTTACTAAGAGAAATTTCATCCATCTTGTTATCCTCAAATTTAGTAGTGCTTAATTCATGGGATAACCCCTACGAAACTTGTCCATTTGTATCCAATGTACTCTAAGCCCACAAAATGAGACAAATCAAATCATACTTTCCCTCGTGCATGGTCCCAAGTCTTGAAATTCATTTCAAATGTTCACCTCTTTCTATCTTTCAAAATTTACAAAAAGGAAAAAGTTGCAAAAGGTCATTTTCAAAGTTAGTCATTTTTCTACATATGCAGAAATGCTGAAATTTAGTGCACCCTTGCATACTTGGTGCAAAAAATAAATATGTAGGAGTGTTGAATTTAACACCCCTACATATTTTTGGTTAACTATTTTGTGCTTTAGTCATTTTCTTTAACATGCAGGAGCACTAAATTTTAACACACCCGCATATTTTTGGTCACCTGTTTGGTGCCTTAGCCATTTTCTTGCACATGTAATGACGAGGTTTTTCTCCACCTTTGCATATTTTCATACAGTTTCGGGGTTTTTCTCCACCTTTACATCTCAAACCACTAAGTCACATACAGTAGCTCAGAAATTCAACACCCTTGCATCCAAGTTCCTTCCCTCATGCAATAGCTCAAAAATTTAGCACCTCTGCATGAAATACCCCATGTAATATCTCAGAATTTTTGAGTCATTACATCTAAAGTATAATACCTCATGCAAGAGCTCAATTTTTCTCCACCTTTGCATCTGAATTGCCAAAGCATATGCAATCGCTCAAAATTTTCCCACTAGTGCATAAAACCCTATTTTTTCTCTAACACTATAAAATATGAAATTTTTGTAGCTACTCTTGCATACCATTATGATCTTTTGTGTCCAAGTTCTTGAGTGATTTTGATTTATTTCTTGCTATTCCACAAATGTTTGATCCATCACTGAGTAAGAAAATCATGAAATATAACCAAAAATTTCTTCCCACCAATTCAGTTGTCCAGGAATATACATCCATGGTTCAAAAGGAATTTGAAGAAGAAGCTTTCACATTGTAGTTTCAATGGAAAAAATGATGGACATTCTACTTTGGATAATTTGAAATTTATTCTTGAAAGGCACCAAAAAGTGTGCAACACGCTCAATCACAAGAGTTCTTTCCATCTCCAGACATACCACAGGTCCCAATGATAAAGAATTTCAAGTGATCCTGAAGAAATATGAAGACTTCTAGGAGAAAGATGGGAAAGAAAGATGATCGTGCCTTGGTTTTCCTTAGTTTAATTTTTAGCATTTTTCATACTTTATGTAATTAGTCTTTGATATTTTACATGTCATTTTTTGAAATTTAATTACATGTAAAAACAAGGAAGTCATAAATCAAATCGGACTCTCTTGTTAAATAAGTCAAATTAGATATTGCTTTCCTAGATTAGCTCTCAACTCTCCTCCATAAATATGAGAGAGCCTATTTTTTAATATGAGGGAGTTTAAATCAAAGGTGTTTAAGTAAATCTAGATCTTAATGATTGAGGGATGATAATAGGATTAATCCTTTCATACTTTGGAAAGGAGAGCTCCTAAGAATAATGGGATAGGGATTTTGGATTCTATTAACTTAGGATTTTCAAAAATCTTAAGCTAACTTACATAAATTGGATGAGGGCTAACTTGACATATGACTTGAGATAGGAAATTTTTAAGCAATATGAAAGCTAGAGATGTGATTAGTGGACTAAAAAAAATCTAGACTTGACTTAAGAAAACTTTATTTTTCTTGAATTGGTAGGTGGATATTTTGATTTTATTTTATTTGATGGTGGTTGAAAATTAAGGTGTAAGTTTGGTGATTATGGATGAAAGATTAATATTTTTTATGACAAGAAATATAAAATCTAAGTGTAAGATGGAGGTAAAATAGCCATGGTGTGACTAAAGTGACAATATTGTAGGTGAAAATTTTGAAATGAAGTGATTTTGGTTAAATGTTGCGACTGTAATATTATGGAGTGTGATCAAAGCCTAATTGAGAGGGCATGTGATGGAAAGCCTTGCTGATCACAAAACAAGTCAACTTCATAGTGAATTTAATCAAAGAGAAATTCAACAATAATGATAGGAAGCTCGGGATGTCTCCTTAACAGTCTCAAACAATCAAATACAATGAATGACCGAAGTATATATATGTAGACTTTATTAACAATGATTTAAAGTATGACAATGTTATGAACTCGAATCCCCACTAAACTACATTCCCATTACAAAATATGATAGTACATATGCCATTGGCCTACAATAATCGACTGTTCTTATGAGTAGCAAAGCAGTCCTATTTCTTGTCTTCACACCCAACTCTCTCTACACACTCGGCCTCTTGTCAACTATTTGCTTTTTACAAAATTTTCTATACCTGACTGAACCTAGACTTTGTGATTGACCACATACAAATAGACTGTGATCAAGCATTTCCAAACTAACACCACAATGGTTGCATCCCAACTATCGATGGAAGTTAACCAACTGGGAGTGTATTCTACCAAAAAATTTGACTACATAGATTTCCTATCCCAATGATGATAGGAAATAACAAAGACACAAATTTCCTATCCCAATGATGACAAAAACAAACCAAACTATCCAACTTCAAACAAAACCAAAGGAGTTTTATTTCATCCAACTAGTCTGTAGAACCAACAACTAAATAAAAGACCAAAATGAACAAAGAACAAAAAGGAAATGATAGGGGAAGATGATGCCCCTATGGCAGACTCCCCAGGCATAAAACATTCATGAGCTTCTGCTCATGACGTCTACAACTAAATGACCCCTTTGATTGATCTCATCCTTTGTGAGCCAGGAAACATCTTCAATGGGATGATTTCTCCACTTGACGTGATACTTAAAGTACTCATGCTTATAGGTCTTCTTTAGTAATTGCTTGTCTAGAATGCATTATATCCAGGGTGGAGTAGATATTGTTATCGATTGTTCTTCAAGAGATGAAATTGTTTCTTTAGTTCCATCGACTTCTATATCCCCCTTATATGGATACAAATCTTACATGTTGAAAATAGGTGATATATTCAAATCTATAGTTAGGGAAATTTCATATGCGTTGGTAGAGAACTTCCTAAGTATTTGGTAGGTTAATCTTCTTCATCCTAAGTTTATTGCATGTTTCAATAGGAAATCTCTCCTTCTGAAGATGAGACAATACAAGGTCTCCAATCTAAAACTACATTGACTCTGCTTTTTATCAGCATACTTTTTGTATTGTAGATTGCAGCTTCTATGTTGTGTTTCACCCTTTCTTGAATGTCATGAATGACTTGAGAAAAATCCTCTCCATCTGCACTCCTCTTCTCCATTCCAACAAGTTCTCTAAGTTCAAACAAACCTCTAGGGTGCATGCCATATGTCACATAGAAAGGGCTCAATCCTATACTTTTATTTGGAGAATCATTATAGGAAAATTCAGCCTGTGCCAATATCAAATCCCAATTTTCAGGTGAACCACCAACAAGACACCTTAAAAAATTACCAAGGATTCCATTCAAAACCTTAGTTTGACCATTTTTTTGTGGATGATAAGTAGAAATAAAGTTCAAATTTGTGGCCAATTTCTTCCATAGGGTCCTCCAAAAATGACCCACATACTTAGTATCCTGATAAAAAATTATGCTTCTTGGAATACCATGCAACCTTACAACTTCTTTAAAGAACAAATTAACAATGTTAGTGGCATCACTAGTCTTCTTATAAGGTATGAAATGCACCATTTTTCAAAAAACTATTTACCACAACAAAGATTAAATCATTGCCCCCTTGTGTATGAGGCAAACCCAAAACAAAATCCATGCTCACTAAGCCCCAAGGCCTAGTCGGAACTAGTAATGGCTAATAAAGCCCAATATTTTTACTTCTTCCTTTAGCATGTTGAATTTTTTTGCACTTTTCCACATACCTCTTCACATTTGCTTGCATCATAGGCCAATAATAATGAGTGCTCAATTGTAGATAAGTCTTTTCCTATCCAAAGTAACTAACAAGACTACCACAATGCTTTTCCTACAAAAAATTATCTCTCATGGAGCCTCTAGGGATACATGCAACTTGTTCCCCTTAAACAACAAAACTTCTTGAATCATGTAATTCATCCATGGCTCTTTGTTCCTACAAATAGGATCATGGCAAGCTGCAAATGCCTCCTTAAAATATGCATCCTTCGCATACAATTCCTTCAAACTTTCAAACCCCACATTGTTAGTTTGTATTTCACATAACAAAAAATTCTTCCTACTTAGAGCATCAACAACTTTATTCATTTGGCATCTCTTATGTTTCAAAAAAAAATTAAAAATCTGAAGATACTCAACCCACTTAGCATGTCTTTGATTCAACTTGTGTTGGTTATTGATAAACTACAAATCATGGTTAACCATGTATACAATGAATTCTTTAGGTAGAAAATAATGTCTCCATTTTTTTAAAGCTTAAACCAAAGCATAGAATTCTAAATCATAAGAAGAATACTTCCTTTTTGCATCATTGAGTTTCTCACTAAAGAATGCTACTGGTTTACCTTCTTGACTTAGGACTGCCCCAATAGCCAACCCACTAGCATCACATTCCACTTGAAACACCTTGTCAAAATCAGGAAAAGAAAGAATGGGCTGCTCACTTACCTTCTTCTTAATTAATTTGAAATTTTCTTCAGCCTCCTTACTCCAAAAAAATGGTCTTTTGTTCCCCTTAATAGTCTCCAGTATAGGTGCCACTACATCACTAAAATTTCTTATAAAATTTCTATAAAAACTAAAAATACCATGAAATTTCCTTACCTCCATTACACTTCTTGGTGTTGGCCAATCAAGTATGGCTTGAAACTTCTCCTTATCCATCTTTAGCTCATCTTTGGACACCACAAATCCCACGTAAATCACTTCAATCTGCATAAACACACACATTTTCAGATTGATCTGCAATTTCTCTTCATGTAGCCTCCTCAAAACCTACCTCAAATGTTCTATATGCTCCTCTTTGGACCCACTAAACACCAAAATGACTTCCCAATATACAATCACAAATTTATCAAGGAATGGTTTCAAAACCTCATTCATTAGTCTCATAAAATTAATAGGGGCATTGGACAATCTAAAAGGCATAACTAGCCATTCATACAACCCATAACTAGTATTAAAGGTTGTCTTCCATTCATCCCCTGACCTAATTCTTATTTGATAATAGCTCCACTTTTCAAATCTATCTTGGAAAAATACATAGAACCACTCAAAAAATCCATTAGATCATCTATTCTAGGTATAGGAAACCTATATCTTATAGTAATCTTATTAATATCCCTTGAATCAATACACATACGCCATTCCCCTCCTTTCTTTGGCACAAGTACTATGGGAATAGCACAAGGACTTAGGCTTTCCCTTATCAAACCCTTCTTCAAGAGGTCTTCCACTTGCTTCCTTATCTCCCCATTTTCCCTAGGTGTTAACCTATAGGCATCCTTGTTTGGAAGGCTAGCTCCTAGAATCAAATCCATATGATGGATAATGCTTCTCATAGGAGGTAATTCATTAGGAAAATCAGATGTAACAATATCCATATTCTCATTCAAAATATCTTGTACTTCAATAGGAAAATCATCAAGTCTTGTAGAAGTCATTACACATCGATAGTTTTAAGAACCAAAGAAAACCCTATTTCCTCTTCTTTCAAATCATGAAGAAATTCCTTACCACTTACCACCATTACCTTACTATTGATACTACTACTATTGTCCTCTTCTTTCTCTCTTATGGGAAACAAGGTATGCTTCTCTCCATCCTTTTCAATGGTATATGTATTCTCCCATCCATCATGCACCACTCTCCTATCAAATTTCCATGGTCTTCCAAGCAAAACATGGCACACATCCATTGGCATTACATCACATAGAACACTATCTTTATAGCTCCCAATCTGAAAATCAACATAGGCCTACTCACTAACCAATATTTGATGACCTTTTTGTAACCAAGACACCTTGTACGAAGAGGGGTGTTTAATACTTTTCAGATTTAGCTTTTCTATCATCTTAGTTGGAACAATATTATCTATGCTACCACTATCTATATTGAGTTTACAACATTTACCTTGTGACTTACACTTGGTTTTGAACAATGCTCTCCTTTGAATTGGCTCCTGACTTTCTTTCTATGGCTTCAACAACACCCTCTTGGGCAATAAGGACTCACCTGATTATGGTTCATTCTTGTGGTGTACTAGTGACCCCACACTCTCTTGATGAGCATGTACAACCTGATTACTCCTCTCAAATTTTGAATGTCATCCTTAATATGATTCAAAGCATTCCCAACTCTTGTGTCCATATTGGTTGCACTTAAAACATTTTCCAGCAAATCCTCTACCTCTACCTTGTGAGCCACCCCTTCCATAAGACCTTCCCCCTTTACTTTGATAACCACCTCTCTCATTATTGGCTATCCCACTTGAACTTCCAACCTCTTCTCCTTGATGATGTTTTTTCTCCCCACTTGTTTGCTACCCCCTTCCTCTAAAACCTCTTCCTCTCTTCTTCTCTTACTGACTTTGCTTTCTTTGCAACTTCTCCTATACCTTTAGGGCAAGCTGATAAGCCTCTAGGCTTCTAGGGGACATAAGGCTTATTTCATCTTGTAAACTATACTTGAGACCATTCACATATTGGGCTATTTTCTCCACATCTTCCTCACCATACCCTGATCTGATTACCAACTTGTAGAATTCCTCTATATATTCTTTCAAAGACATATCTTTTAGCTTCAAATTCTGGAATCTCTTAAAGAGATTAGTTTGATAATCACTTGGAAGGAATTTGGACTTCAACTTGGCCACCATTTTATCCCAAGAGTTGATCTTCTCCTTATTCTTCCTTCTTCTCTTGGTTTGGACAAAGTCTCACCACATGGAAGCATGACCCTTCAATCTGGTATAGGAAAAATTCACTCTCCTTTCCTCTGCCACACCCTCATATTCCAAATGCTTGTCCAAGTCATTGATCCAATCAATCAAATCTTCACCATTAAGGCTTCCTGCATAAGTGGGAACCTCTATTCTGGGTTTAGAACCCACATTCATGATTGTCCTTAGCACTCTTTCCTCAAATCCTTCTTGTTGCTCCCCTTGTCCTTCCTCATTCTCTTCTCTCTGTTGTTATTCCTCATCACTTGCACCCTCATCAAGGGCCCCTCTTCTCTGTGCCCTTTCTAGGGATTCCATTCTTGCAATCATATGCTGCATCATCTTAGGAACTCCCTCACCATAGTCTCTTCTACCTTTGCCTTGGGCTCCACCTCTACCCATTCTCCTTGGAGGCATTTTGACTACTCACCAATGCCCAATCACTTTAGGCTCTGATACCAAATGATGGCAAGCCTTACCGATTACAAAAAAAATCAACTTCACAATGAATTCAATCAAAGAGAAATTCAGTAATAATGATAGGAAGTTCATGATGTCTCCTTAACAGTATCAAACAATCAAATATAATGAATGACTGAAGTATATAAATGCAAACTTTATTAACAATGATTTAAAGTGGGATAGTGTTATGAACTCGACTCCCCACTGTTACATCCATGTTACAAAATATAATAGTACATATGCCATTGGCTTGCAAAAATTGGTCATTCCTATGAGCAAAAAAGTAGTCTAATTTCTTGTCTTCATGCCCAACTCTCTCTACACACTCAGCCTCTTGTCGACTGTTTGCTTTTTACAAACTTTTCTATACCCGACCAAACCCAGACTTTGTGATCAACCACATACAAATAAACTATGATCAGGCATTTCTAAACCAACACCACAACGATTGCATCCCAACTATTGATAGCAGTTAACAAACTAGGAGTGTATTCTACCAAAAAACTTTAACTACACAGATTTCATGTCCCAATGATGATAGGAAATAACGACACAGATCTCCTATCCCAATGATGACAAAAACAAACTGAAATGTCCAACTTAAAACAAAACCAAATGAGTTTTATTTCATCTAACTAGTCTACAGAACCAACAACTAAACCAAAGACCAACATGAAAAAAGAATAAAAAGGAAATGAAAGGGGAAGATGATGCCCTTGCATCAGCATGATAGTGGACTATGGCATGTGGTCAAGTGATCAAAAGGTTATGGTAAGGTTTTGAGTTTGGAATAATGTGGTTATTTTGATGTGGGGATGGTTTAGTGAGTTTTTCAAGTCCATTTAAGGTCAACTAAGCTAAAATTTTAGTCAAAAATAGTCTAATATTTTAAATTGATGGGTTTGATTGACTATTTCATGAAATAGTGCAAACATTTAAATATAGATAAAAAGTGCTAAATAACATAGGCATTCAAAGGAAGAGTAGAGGCATTGGAACAATGTAGGTATTGAATAATAGAGTGGAAGCACTAAAACAATCTAAAGCACTAAACTACTGTTGAAAGTGCTAAAATAACACAAGCACTAACAATAGGTCAAATGCACACTAAACTATAAAATTTGATTGTGTTAATAGTTTGAAAAGACTTTTAAGAAAAAAAAAAGACACAATGGCTTACTTGAATTTTTAAGGTAAATGATTGATTGGCTTATACTAGTTTAACATAAGAAAATATACTAAGCACTTGTGAATAATCCTAAAATATTCAAGTGGGTGTGAATCCTAGTGTGTTCCCACAATGGAATTAACCTTTAATAACATCTACTTTTGAGGGATAGCTATGGTAAGTCACATTGCCTAAAATTCCCTTTCCAGAGGTGGCCAAAGTTTTTACCCAAGGTTAGCTTTATCTCAACACATGAAGGTACTTGTGAGTAACTTCAAGGGGCGATCCCTCTTGCACCACACTAAGAGATAAAATAAAGGTCATAAGCTTCTATTTACAAGTTCTCTAGGGGAGAGTCATGACCTAAGGGAATGCCTACATGCATAAAACTAGGAGGGTATCTCCTAGTCTCTTTACATCATGAGTCTTGGGGCTTTGCCAAACATGATGATGACTTCTTTTTTATGGGCTTTTTCTCCCTACCCTTTATATATGGTATCAAAAAAATGGTTGAGTTTGTATCTTGTGATGATGAAACCCCCAAGAAATCCCCCTAATGGATAAGATAATGTTAGGTGTTTTTGGTCACCCAAGATCAAACAAAAAACAAGAGAATACACACATTAACACGCCTTAGGATCTAATCTACACACAAAGAAAGATAATGTGAAAATTTTGATCCCTAATATTACACTAGGAAAAAGGGGAGAGAATATGTCTACACATCTCCACAAACATGGAAAAAATGATTAAGTAACCCTCTAGCTAATTTAGTACCTAAAATAGTGGAAAATAAAATTTCTTGGACAAGCAAACCTACAAATAATATGTTAGTAGTTTCATTTTCTAAAATTCGACTAGAAAAAAGATAATTGCATAACTTAATTAGTTTACCAATCAAACAAAGGGTTAGCCAAAAATGTAAAAATTGAAATAAAAAAACCTAGAATAGAAAAACACTAAATGATAAAGCACAAGAACTGAAAAAGATGAGTGTTGATCAATGGAAGAATCATTATGACATCAAAGCCTAACTTATAAATAGAAAATAGAACTCATACATGCTAGCAGAAGTGCTAATCTATAGGAAAAAAGTGTTAATCAAGGACATGAAAGTGTTGAAGTGTAGGTTGGAAGCATTGACCTGTACAAAAACATAACATCAATGGTTTTATGCAAAATAGGTAAAAACATAGAAATAGAGAAGCTAAAAATTGTTAAAATGATAGAAAGAAATATTGTTGAATAAAAATTAGAAAAAAAGAATAAATAAAACAAAGATAAATGGAAAATAGATTGTAGAGAAAAAGTGTTGCCCCAATGGTAGGGTTGCTATAACACAAAATTACTATTTAATAGAGTGAAAGCGCTAATGCATGTTTGGTGACATCACTTGCAAGAAAAAGTTTGCTTTCCTACCTGAAATAGAGGTTTAATCAATAAAAAATATAGTCAAAGAGCTAAAAGTAAGCACAACGAAACACACAAATTTAGCAACCTACAAAAAATAGAGAAAAACAAGATGAAAAATGATTAAAAATGAAAACATTGAAAACTAGTGTGCAATTACTAAACATCACAAGCACTGAATGACAAAGTAAAAACATCACTCCCATAGGGGAAGTGCTAAAACATAGATCGAAATCACTATTATAGAACCTAGGCTATGAAAATCATGAAAAGTGGAGGACATGTGTGCAAGCATTGGAGAGAGAGGACACTTGTTACATGATGGAAAGTTTGAAGATTGGAGGAAACATCAAATCAAGGAAAATACTAATGAGAATTAAAGAGGGTTAATTAATTAATTAATCAAGATTAAAAGAATTATTGAGGATGGGTTATAGTTGAGTTAATTAAATTAATCAACCTTTTGAAGAAAGGGGAGACTTAGTTAATTAAATATTATTTAATTAACAATGAGGATGAACAATAATTAATTAAATAATATATTATTTAATTAATTACAAAAAAATTGGAAAGGTGATGAATTATAGGAAATTTATTAATTAAATATTTGTTTAGATAATTATGTAGTATAGGATCAATTTCACAATGTTTATAATATGTAAATGGTTTTATTCTAAGCATGTCATTATTTTGCAATACACCATTGATCTTGTGAAATCATGTTCATTTAATAATTTCTAGTTATCTACATTCATGACCCTTACTAATAATTTTATTGAGTCTCTTTTCCTTTTCACCTTGTTTCCAAGACAACAAAAACTATACAGTGCAATACACAAACACAAGGAGAGCCTCTTACATATTATATGTGTCTAGCTAATGACCCTAACTATTTTGCTCTACACACCCTACAAATGACCAACATCAATAAACCATGATGCAAAGATAAAAAAATAATGTAAATAACATATAAGTTCAATATTCAAAGTAGTAAAAGTATTGACCAACAAAACCAATGAAGATTCTCTCTATAATGTTGTACTAGTTGAACAAGAAGGAAGGCATCTAGTGCAATGTTTTTAAACTACACATTTTTATTTAAAAGGTCATGTTGAAATTTATCCTTTGTGTAACTTTTGTATGTTAATTCTTTAGCTCATATTTACAATTCAATTTTCAAAAATATTTTACATTTGATAGGAACCTAGGTACCTTGAGGATATGCCACTTGTGTTATCAGATCCTATCTCTTATTAGGGACATTCTAGGGACACAAGATCATGGAAAAAGCATCCTTCAACCTTCTCCAAATTGTAAAATTTTTAGGAAATATTTGTAGTATGGCCTAAACATCCCCTCATTGTCTTGTGGATGGTAGATGTCCCTTACAACCTAGTCCAAAAAATTGATCTAGTGTAATTTTTTTAAACTAAACATTTTTGATTTGAAAGGTTATGTTGGAATTTATTCTTCATATAAAATATTTATGTTAATAATTCAGCTCATATTTATTGCATAATTTCAAAAAATTGTTTTACATTTCATAGGAACCTAGGTGCCCTAAGGATATGTCCCCTATGTTTTCAAACCCCATCTTCTGTAGGTGATATTTTGGGGACACAAACAAAAACATCCTCCAACTATCTCAAATTTCTATAAATTTTAGGAAGCATCCTTAGGATGGCCTAGATGTTCCTCAATTATCCTTGAGATGAAAGATGTCCCCTACAACTTGTTGGTGTTTTTTCCAGTAGGAATTTGAAATCCTCTAAAGGGTAGCCAGTTATCCTTATGCTCAAGAATCTTCAAAGCCAGTGGCCAACAAATGAGCAAGGATTATGAGGCCCTTAATCCTACTCTTTAGGCTTTGTTAAACCTAGGAGGGTGTTCCTTATAGTGTTCATTTGAGTTATTTGATTGAGAACACTTATATACAAAGATCAATTCCTATTAAGTGAAAATAGGCACGTTCACTAAAGGTTTGGCTGCCCTGTGAGAAAATTATGATCTATCGCTAGGAATTAGGGATTACTTCAAACTCATACTTCATAATTGAAAGATTTTTAATGATTTTTATTCTCTCTAACTCCCTAGCCAGGTGCGTTGCTAGCTCACTTATCTTTAAGACTATCTAATGAATTGACCAGTGCTTTGTCTATTGGGATTATGAAGTCAAATTTGTAACAACCAATAATATATCAGCCATTTGAATCAGAAATTGGTAGACCATCATCATAATATTTTGTAGTATAACAACTCATAGTGTCTAAAACATAACTTATTACCAAATCCTATGTTTTTTTATTACAAACCTGTGACCCTCTTCAAGCATTTAATCAACTCTTTGAGTTGAAGCAAAAATTAGCCACACATTCAATTGAACAAATGAAGATAAACAAAAATACCTTTGATAATTTCATTTATAATTTGCAAGAGAATTACATAGGAGAGTATGCATTCTAGAGCTAAGATTTTCTTTCATATCTACAACTTCTATAAAACCATTTTAAGATCATTACATATACAACTCATACCCTAGACTGTTTACTATTCTATTCATTAGTGTTTTATAAAAATGCTTCTTCCTAAGTTAAGATTTCCACCCAGACTATTGTGAGACTCAAAATTTGAACCCCCTGTAATGAGCCTTGAAATCCATTTTATAAAACAAGGGAGCAACAATCATTAGGCTCATTATAGTTATATTTCATTTCAAAATTTATTTCATCTACATTTCAGATATTCCCTAAATGGTTACATTTAATCATTTTGGGATGAGGGAAGCCAAAAGGAAAAAACTCCACATAAGTAGTTGAAGGAGATTGGTAGGCCTTCCAAAAGGCATCACTGCTACAACATCAAAACTCACATATCCATACCAAAATTGAAAAATTCACCATCATCGTCAATGACACAAATTAACAAACCAGCCAAAAGGAACCGAGTCAACACAAAGGACCAAAAAACCAAGCACCAACTCAGAAGGAAAATAAGGTACTACCCTGCTTTTTCAACAACAGAGTAAGTACGATTGCATGGGGTCCTTATTGATATGGGAGTAGCTACCACCTCCTTATCAGAATCATCGTAGGGTACAAGGGAAATTAGATAGTGAACATATTCGGGGTCATTTTCCCCACCATCATTGAAAGAGCTGTCAGAAACCACAATGGGGGCATTATGCCTCCCTAGATGAGCTTTGGGACCCACACTCTTTTTCTTCATTTTCTTCTCAAGATCAACCAACTTCTTCCCTTTAAAATTGACAAATTCTTTTGAAATGGTCATATTCCTCAAATTGTAGGTACTTTGGACAATAACCTTCTTACTCTTCCCACATAAACTTCTCTTGCCTTTTGGTGCTATAGGAATTCCCAATGTGCTAGGTTTGACCTCAAAAACATTGGACCATGAGGTTCTTGCATGCTAAGTCTTCTATAGCTTCTAACCGGTGTACCTAGTTTAATTGGTTCACCCATTTTACACAAAACTAGATACAGACTAGCAAACCATCTCATAGAAAAGATACTAGCCTACACGCTCAAAGTGTTGTTGCAAGAGAAATCTCAAACCAACCCAATACAAAATAGCACAAAATACAACAGCAAGAGATAAAACACTACCACCCTAGGGAGCTAAAACAAGATAGCTAAGTCATGCATAATTTAGAATGAAGCACACTTACATGCCCATGGAAATCACATGACTACTTCTGTGATCACTTGCTCAACACCTACACGTTAATCCTTCTGCACTACAACAATTATTTTGGCTCTTTGCTAATTACAAATGGTGAGAAAGATTGTAGGAAATCCTCCTTAAGTAGAGTGATTTGAGCATGTCACAATTAATGACCATCCTAGCTCATGCGAGCAAACATATAATCAATCACTCCATGCTTAATTTCTATCATCTATCATTTTGGATTTAAAACTTAATCAATGAAGCTCATTAAGGATCACCACTTGCCTTTTCATTTGTACTTGGAAAAAATGATGATTTCTTGAAAAGCTACCACATAGTTGTCCATATCTTAGCCATATCATTTGCACTTCACTGGTTGTTGCAGAAATTCCCTTAGATCGCCTCCAAACTTCAGCGATGGGTGATAACATCTTACAAGAGGGAATATTTCCAAACATACACCTTATTGTTGGTCACAGAAGTTGGTTGAACTCTCTTAAGTATTTTTGTGAGGAATTTTTTTTTGGCGATGCCTTCAAATAACCGAATCCATCACGTGTTGCCAAAATGAGCTTGAGGTTAAGGATATCTTTGATTATGTGTCACAATTGGCAATGGGAGGAAACTCAGACATGTGGCCACCATACCATTTCCCTCCACTCACCTTCGTCACTCATTGCTGAAGTTAGAATAGATATCAAAACATTTCGGGGATGACACGAAATTGCACCACAACACTCATTGCTTATCACTAAAGTGAGACTAAAAGTCTAGAGGACTTCAACAATGGGCGATGCAAAGGGAAACCAGGGTCCATCGCCTCTCACCAAAATGAAACCGCCAATAAAGACCACTTCAGCAATAGATGACCACTTAAGTGAATAAATATTTGCACATACAATTAAGTTGTTTTGAAAAGGGACCATGCAAGGTCAATGAGACTCAAACCATTAGGAATAAAACATAAAACCTAAGTCTCTTATCATGAAATATTTTCCGCCTGATTATAGGAAAATTTGAAGCAATGGACCGAAGAAAGGAAAATGATGAGCCTAGACCAAGGGGCTAGTAGAAACCTGATTCAAATGGCTCTAGTTGGAACTTGGATGACTAGGAACTGGGTATGACAGGTCAATGGAGAAATAGAATTCCAAAGGGTTTAAGACTTGTAAGATTTGAAATGAGGGCTTATTGCTAAATCCTAGACCTCTCCCTTGGGAACATAGGCAATATTCATGCCAAAACAAGGAACCAACTCAAAATTCTCACAATTTAAGGAGCTCTACAACAACCTAGTCCAAAAAAATGATTTTAGGAATTAAAACTCAAAATTAAGAAAAAATGACAATGAAAAATAAAATAATTTGAAAAATCTCCTAACACTACTCTTGTCTAACATAAAGGAGGGGTAAATTTTTTATTAAAACAAGAAGTAAAAATCAAGGGCATTACATAGCCCTATCAAGCTCCACTAAGTGATCCAACTGTTGAGACAAATCTGGGGGTAACTGACCCCAGTCCACCAGATTCCTATCATGAATATGATCAGAAGCCCATTTAGCCAAATAATCAGCAACATCATTCCATTCTCTAGGAATATGAGTGAAAGTAACCAACTCCAAAGAAGCACATAGGTTAAGAATCTAGTCAACAATTAAAGCCAAATTCCAACTAGCATCCTCTAAATGTCGCCTATTAAACAAGTTCACCACAACCTAAGAATTAGACTCACATATGATCCTGCGCCACCCCAATTGACTTCCACGCTCCACAGCTGATAAAATGGTCTGAGCCTCTATTAAATTATTGGTATAAAGACCCTTATAAACAAAGAAGATAAACTGAACATCTCCAAAGCTATCACTACCAACACCATCAATTCCTACATGACCCAGGTTTCCTTGAGAAGAGCCATCTGTGTTGATTTTTAAGACTACCTAAGGTGGAGGAGACCATTCCCCCTCCCTATTCACCTTTGGGGTAGGATGTCTACATCTATTACACATGAGCTACCATTGCACAAGAGGAAGATGAGGACGATTACAACAACCAACATCATAGGGATCCACTAATGCAGTCATATCACACTTAGCCACAACAGTCTCTCCCATAGAATGTAGAATTTTCCACCACAAGCAAGAGGGCACCAACATCACATCCTAAAAAATCTAGTGATTCCTCTCCAACCAAAGGTTCCAGATAATAAAGGATGTTCCTAGAACCCAAGTAACTTGAAGGAAGGAAGTAGAAACAAGGGCCCTACCCCACCTATCCACAAACTCAGCCAACGAGGAAACATGCCAATAGGGCGTATTCCACACCCCCACCAAAAATTCCAAATCTCCCTAGGATAGGAACATTGGAAAAAGAGATGGGAGACACTCTCCTCACAATTATGACACAAAACACACATTGAAGGGCCTTGGAAAGCCTGCTTACATAAATTATCCCAAGTAAGACAACTATTTTGAGCAACTAACCACATGAAAAAATTGCACTTGGGCCACGACAACTTGTGCCAAACTTGCTTCCACCAAGGGATCTCAATATCCCCAAAAAACTACCTACCAAGCTACTTATAACCAACAGACACAAAGTACTTCTGAGAAAAATCAGAACCATCCAAAGACAAGACATTAGGTCCGCTCAAAGAATTACAAGCATGGGAAGCCAAAAGCTGAGCTAGCTCATGCCTATCCTCGTCAAACCCCCAGGTGGCCACTTAGAAGGATGCTTCCATTCAAAGATAACAACCAATCCATAATGTTGTGCAACCTTATAATGCTCAACGGTATCCCAACCAGCCATAGTAAAAAAATTAGAAAGGGATTGGAGGTGAGGAAAACTAGAGAGAATAGGTGGGTGACCATCCCAAGAATCTAACCAAAAAAGAGCCTGTGACCCCGAATGACAAATCCAAAAAAGCACTCGCTTAATCAAATTTCCCCCCACTTTCAACGTTTGCAAAATCATAGACCCACTCCCCTTTAGAGGATAGTGAGGAACCTCAAAAGAAGCAACACCCCTAAGATATTTTATGATTTATAATATGGGCCCATAATTGGTGTTGATTGGTACACCAATTCCAGTAAAGCTTAGCAACAAGAACTTGCCCGTTCAAAATAGCAGAACGTAAACCAAGACCACCCTCCCACTTTTTTATACACATAGATTCCCACTTAACAAGGCTCCACTTAGTAGATAGCAAGTTACCACTCCAAAGAAATTGACGTGAGAGAGCATCAAATTCCCTAAGGAAATACATAGGAGCTGCTTGAACAAAGCATCTGTAAATGGGTAGGGCCTAAATAACTGACTTGAGAAGAGTCACTCGAGCTACTGTAGACAACCATCGATGAGTCCAATGAGTCACCTTTTTCCTTAGCTTATCAAGCAACATCTACTAGGAGGACCTAGGCAGATGACCAACAACAAGAGGAATACCCCAATAGACAAAGGGAAGAGACCCAATTTGAAACCGCAGAATAGCTGCAATCCACCACTGAATAGCCTAAGGAGTAGTAAAAAAGAAAATATAAGGCTTCTACTCATTAACTTTTTGACCCAAAGTAGCAAGGTAGATATCCAAAGCTTGCCTAAAGGATTCAACTTCCTGAATGTGAGCTAAGCCCATAAGAGAGGTGTCATCCACAAACTAGAGATGAGAAAGCGTTAGTAGACCCAAACCCCACTGCTAGCCATGAATCAAGCCTTGAAAAACCCAAAATTTAAGAAATTGACCCAACCCCTCTGCCATAATAATAAACAAATAAGGGGAGAGTGGATCCCCCTGATGAAGGCCCCTGGTAGCACTAAAAAGCTCTGAAGGTTCCCCATTCACAATAACTAAAAATGAGGAAGAAGTCACACAACTCATAGTCCAACTCACCCAATCAGAAGAAAAACCAAAGGCCAACAAAATCTTCTATAGAAAACTCCATTTAACTTTGTCATAAGCTTTGGCCATATCCAACTTGATGAACATAGACCTATCCTTAGAGGTCACCATAGAATGAATGACCTCAGAGGCAACCACCACCCCATCCAAAATTTAATGGTGTACCACAAATCATCCTTGCTCCTCAAAAATGACCACAGGTAGAAAAGGTTTAAGCCTCTTAGCAATCAATTTCGTAATAATCTTATACACCCCATTATAGAGTGCAATAAATCTAAAGAATTCAAGCTTATCAACACCTTCCTTTTTAGGGATGGGAACCAAAAAAGTAGCATTCAGGGCTCAAAGCATCTACTTACTATGAAAATACTCCCAAACAACCTATAACAAATCCATGTTGACAATATCCCAAAACTTCTAGAAAAATTCAACTAGGAAACCATTAGGGCCAGTAGCTTTCCCCTTATTCATCCCAAACACAACCTCCTCCACTTCAGAAAGAGTAATCAGAAAAGTAAGAGAAGCATTCCAATCATTAGAGACCAAAGAGAAAATGCAAGCAAGGACCAAATGCTCATCAACCTCAACAAGAAGTGAATCCTTAGCAAACAAAGCAGATTAAAACTAGCGAGCCTCTCTAGACAAAGCTTTTTGCGAAGAAATTGAAAGACCCTTAAAATTAACAAGAGAAGAAATATAACACTTATTTTGACAAGCTTGCACAAAGTGATGGAAGAAAGCAATATTCTTATCATCCTCTTGAAGCCATTCAATTCTAACCTTTTGTTTTCAAAAAATTTCCTTACGAAGCTCCCACTCCTCCACCAATTTTAGAGCCTAGGACTCAGCATGACCAAGAGCCTCCGAAAATCACAAATCCCAAATTTGGTGAGCAATAATAGCAAGACAATCTTGCGCTTCCCTTTTCTTGGCCCGAAGATTCCCAAATGATGACCTATTCCATCGCTTGAGATGATATTTGAAATTTTGTAGCTTCTTAACCAAAGAATACATAGCAGTACCATATGCAAGGGCTCCATCCCACCACCATTAAGCAACAAGATCATGCAACAAAGAATCTCGTAGCCACATAGGCTGAAATTTGAAAGGAGGATTCTTTGGGATAGTAAAAGGAGAAGCAAAAAACTTAATTTCCCAATGATTAGAGCCACACCAATCCAGAATCTCAGAGCAAGTGACAATGCTATCGCCCACCAAAATACTAGAAACAAGAAATCTATACAACCGATCAGATATCGCTTATGGCCCACTCCATGTATTAGCCCAAGTAAATATTCCATTAGAGGGCTTAACATCAAAAAGAGCAAGAGAATCCACATTTGATCGAAAAAGATCTAAAGCAGGACCAAGCCTAGGTAGCCCCCCTCTTTTCTCCTCCAAACACAACACAAAGCTGAAACCTCTGGCTAAGATCCAAGGTAGATAAGGTGCAAAAGACCTAATATACCTGATGTGCACCCAAAGCTGGATTTTACCACAAATGCAATTAGAGCATAAACATTACTGACAAAAATAGTTTCACCAGAATCTAAAACCAAAGCCACAATAGAAATAGAGGAGTGGCTAGAAATCCACCATTGAGGAACAACCTTACATGGATCCCAGAAAAGAGCCAGACCTCTAGATTTTCCCCTAGAACTAATACACTAACATTGACCAGGAAACCAAATATGAGGAGCATACTGAAGCATGAAGTCCACCCAAAGCTTACTCTCCCGAATGTAAAAGATATTTGGAGAATGAACCACAATCAAATCTTGAATAGCCTTTTGACAGGAGGTGTTATTCAACCCCCTTGCATTCCATGAAAGAATAATCATGAGGAAGGATGAGAGAAGTGGACATCAATGGTCTTAATAGACCCAGATTCCACTAGCAAATCTCCAATAGATTTAATCTTGTCTACATCCTTCTTACAACCAACTTTAGAGGAATTTTTAAAATGAGCCTTCTTAAGAGGGATTTACAACACCTCCATAATAGAAGATGATCCCTATCATTTACCTAAGGACAACACCTCCTTAGCTAAATCCGCTAATACAATATCATCCTACAAACCTGCAAAGGCACCAGGAATCCCAAAATTCCCCTGATCCAAAGCCATAGAATTATCCTTAACAACAATTGCCTGCTCCAACCCTGTATCAACAATTGCCTGCTCCATCCCCGAATCCATACCAGTGACCCCAAAAGAAATCTCAATAGGAATCCCCTCCTCCAAGGCCTAAGTCTCCTCTAATTTGTAGTGTTTGGATGCATTTAATATAATTGTTAACAATTTTAATATTTATTTGGTGAAATTATCAACAAGTTCAATATGTACTGCAATATTAAGCTAGTAGATTTGAAACTGTTTAATTTATGTGCATGCTATCTATGATTCATAAAGATATTTTGAATTCACCTAATGACTAGATTATATCTTTCGTATGTAATTGATATTAAATAATAGCTACATCTTCATCCTTATCTAAGATTTAGAACCAACAATACTACCAATCTTATTTTGTATTATATTCACCATTTTGTGAATTTGTATAACTAGAATAAACTTGTACAAAGACATGTAATCATTGAGATATGCTAAAATGATAATTAAAAAAAAAAGACTTGTCTCACTAATCAATTTATTACTAATCTTTTTAGCAAGAAAAAAAATCTAAATAGACTATTTTTTGTTTATGAATGTTTGATTATATCGGGCTTAGATCTCAAATGATTTAAGTTGTCAATATATTATCAAACTATGTTAAACTTAAACTTAATTAATTTATTATTGAATATAATTTTTTTTTAACAAATACAAAAGCTTAGAAATCAAGTCAATAATTTGTCCAAAAGTTCTTAAAAGAACTCAATATTAAATTATAAGACAGTCCATATTAACTCCAATTTGAATGGAGCATTGATATATATTAAAAACAAACTTACCAAATTTGCTAATATCTTTTTCAGAAACAAAATCATTTCTATTTCCCAAACCACTTAAACACAAATCTAGGCAAACCTAAATCCCAGCTATGTTATCATTGATCTGTCAATGAAACAACTGAACATGAAAGACAACCTTGTTGGCTCTGTTATAAGTTATTTTATAACCATGTGATGCCAATTCAGAAAGTTTTAAGTTCCCACAAATCTAGTAATTGAAACTTTAAAAAATCAGAAGAAGCTCTTAATGTAGAACAAATCTTTACGTGCATAGAAAGCTGCCACAAAGGTGGCAGACATGGCTGCTTCATAGACAAAACATAAGAGACTTTTAAGCCTAACATGCAGCTGCACCAGAAAGGAAACCCACATGGGTTGATTGGTAATAGGAGTCCCAGGGCTTAAATTTGATGGTCGTATGGTCATATTTAGTCATTTTAGTTGTAAAATACAATTAAAATTTTAGGAAGACTGTATCATTTGAAAGGAAAAATTTTAGTTAAACTATCAAAATTTCTACGTAATTATTCTTATATATGTTTTTTCAATATATCTATATTTTTCTTAAAATAGATAACCTTTAATATTTGAAACGCAACTTCAAATAAATGACTCTCACAAAAAATCGCTTGACGGGCAGGGTCGACCATCAAATTTAAGCCCTATCCAAACAAAATCATAATAATGACTGGTAGTTCTTCTGGGCACCTTTCAACAAAACCAGCTTTGTCATAATTAATTTATATTCCTTGCACTGGTAAATATATGTATATTTATAGTAGGTACTTAAAATTGATTTAGAATAAAATTGTTCAAAATACAAACAACCAAAATATTGTAACAAACAAAGACGCATAACAATTGAATATTTGTTTATAATTGAAAAAATTCATAAAATACAATATTTATTAATGATTGATTGGGAAAGAAGGATTAAAAAAATTAAACAAATATCAAAAAGTCGTTGATTTTATTTGTGAAGTTGAAAGGGTCTATATGAGCCCATCAAGGATCAAGTCTTGTTTAGTCCAAGGCTTTTGATAAAGGGATAAAATTGAGAATAGACCTATTGGTTGTTTTTAATTCCCAATCAGATCTCACAAATAACCAATGGATTTGTGATTTCCAATGGTTAGTTATTTGGAGGGATTGGTCAACGAACAACTAATAATTAAAATAACTTTCCCTCTACACTTTGAGCTTTGCAAAACCCAAGAGGGTGGTCACTAACAATGTATTTAAGACCTCCAGTGCCAAATTATCTGATACATTGTAAACAACAAATATGTTCTCACTTAATTAGCTTGATAAATGTAGACATTAAAAGATCCTTTAAGCTTTCAACAATTTAAAGCAAGAGAACATGGAACTTTACATGAAACTTCTAAAAATAAGCATAACTGAAATGAAATTTTGTAAATGTTTTTTAATTGAGTGACCTTGGAGCTGCAACTTAGACACAAATTCAAGATCAGTGCCTTAACCTAGGGTATGGAGTTAGAACTAACACAATTGGAGTTACATAACAATATTTCACCTAAGCATTATAGAGCATCACAATAATGCATTACATTATCGTACTTAAAAATATTAACCAATTCTACTTATCAAATCCTTGCATACATTCACACAAACCTACATCTCCATTAAATTATTTAACCAGCTATTTGAACTAGAACATTAACAAAAACACACATCCAAAGGAAAGGCAATGGAGAAAAATTTGAATGATCTTTGATCAATTTCATTCATAATCTATGAAAGATATACAGTAAGAGACAATTGGATTCAAAATTGTGCCATTGTATTTAGAAAATGCTAGTATTGTTATACAAATTATGCAAATTACAAAAAATAAGGCTCAATAACCTAAAAGAAATACTCGAATCAATTCTCTATGTGTTCAATTACAAAAATCTCCAAAAGATTCATGTAAATGGCCTTGAATTCCCTTTATAAGACAAGAGAGCAACAAGTGTGAGGCCAATTAAACATGTCACATTTTCATTTGACATTCTAAATTACATTTCAAAATGTGAGCACAACTACTCATGGATGGAATATTCCTATGACAAATGCAATGATATTTACTTGTTACAATCTTTGTCCTTCCAAAAGTATTTGATGTTGAAAGCTGATCTTTGCCACTCATTTTCTTCATTCTTGTTGATGCAAACTTAGGAATGGTGAGTTGGAAAGTGAAGAAAAAACCTTGGTGTACAAAAGAAAAAACTCGTTTTGTTAACATTGTTGAAGCAATTTGAAGCATTGAATATGCATGAAAGACAAAAATATCTCCACATCACCAGGCAAAAATTTACAAATCAGGTAGCTCATTGTAATTTTTATCCCAGGCATCATACTCTTCCTTTAATGGCCAGTTGAATGCCATAAATTCATCCAATTTATTCATGTATGAGCCGTACCTCTTTACTACCTAATTTTCTTCTTTGTCAAAATCTTCCAAAAACTTGCTAGTGAACCATATCTTATCCATGCTACTCTTCATTAAATCAATATCAATTGAATTATTCTCACAAATGAGAAGAGTTTGAGTAACAACAACATTCTCCATTTGAGGCCTCCAATGCTCATATGTTTTTACTCCTCTATTGTTGTCTAAAATTTCTGGCAAGAGGCCAAGATTGCTTTCATCAAATTCTTGGAGTAGCTCCCTCATTCTCTTTTCCATGGGGTTTACCATTCCTTTATACTCTATAATTCATTTTACCATTTTTTATGTGGGGAAAATCTACTCTTATTTGGATCACAAGTTGATCCTTTGATCATGCTAGCTAATGCATTGAGTCTAGGCACCCACAATTGCATCAATGGGACTGCCTCTGATCTATCCCTCTCAAACATATCAATAGTTGTCATCATTAAAGAATAGTTATTATGTACACTGTTCACCCTCTTTATTTTTTTTCCCATCAAATGCTCTAATACATTTTTCATTATAAGTGCATTGTTTTCATACTTATCTATCTCATATAGATCCAATATCTTTGCATATGCACCTGTTCAATTGTTTAATCAAATCCCTTCTATTGGTCCTTGTTCTTGATGGTGGGGAAGTCGAAGTGATTGCAATCAATGGTCTATCTTCATCATAAAAAAATATTTTAGTGGACTTCAAGGTGGAGGAGGTGGTAGTGAAGAAGGGGGTGGAGTAGTAGGTTGCACTGGTTGCATCTAAGGTTGTTGATTTTGCAGCATCTCAACCATTAATTCTAATTTTGCAAGTATTTGCTTGTTCTTATTGTATTCAATCAATAAATCATTCTAATTTTTAATTTATTGACCATATTTTTCATGCAAAGACTCAGTTGTTGCCTTGCTAAAATTAGCAACATTATAGCCAATGTGGTTGCTTCAACTATTGAGGTGTCAAAAACTCTTTTTTATGATCATACCTCCTAGCTTTGCAACTATTTATTTATTAGTGTTTGGGGCTAAATCCCAAATAGCAAGAGTGTCCCATTTTTTATCTAGATAATGCACATAATACCTCCTCATCAGTAGCAAAAACTTGAGCATCATGTTTTCTAACTGTGCCAAAAGCAATGGTAGAAGCAATATCCCACTCAGGCAATAAAAGGATACCACTTTCTTTGACAAGCTAATTGCCTTCATCAGGAATCATTTAGTTTTGCTCAGACTTCATTTTTGTAATCAATCTTTGTGATATCACTTCCCTTGGTTGCTTAGAGAATTTAGCCATTTCTTCTTTCAATTTCAACTCATAATTGTCTCTTTGGGTTCTCCAAACAAACCCCTTGAATATATCACTCTTGAAAAATGTGTCATCATCCATGAAGTTTTTGCAAGCTTCATCTCTAACATCATCTGCATTGTCCACTCCTGTCGAGACTATTCTTGTGACTCTATTATTAGGAGTTGGTAGATCATTCGCCCTTTGTGGAGATGGCATTTATTGTTGAATATCATCTAAGGTTACAATAACCTCCTCCTCTAAATCCAAAGGGTAGTCCAAAAGTCTTGTTATTTCAATTTTCCTCCTCTTTAGAGAGGACTCTCTAGGTGGTGAATCAATAGCAATCACATTCTATGGGGGAGACATGGGTGCTTGTGGCACAGGGGAAGATGCTCTTGACTCCTCATACTAAGTATTAGTAGCCTTTGTTTGTTCTTTCAAAACTATCCCCTTGGGTCTTCTTGTGAAGACATATGTTCTTTTGGAGGTTTGGTATGTTGGCCTCTCTTCTACCATAGTATAATCTTAGGACAATGAATTGAGACTAATAATGCTATTGAAAAATGATCATAACTAAGTGGAAAATTAATAACATAAAATAAAACTACTTAGCTTTAGATCAATGTTAATTTGATAATGATAGGTGTTTTCAATTTATTCACCACTATATTAGATCTATATAATTATATCAAATGATTGGTATTAATTTGTTAATATCACTTTACTTTGCTCCAAATTATTTTTATGCCTATGAATATAAACCTTGTTTGTAGATTCAAACTTTGACATGTGGAAATGATCTATGTATTTTTTAGTATTTACAATTTGTTTACCTTGCTATTTATAGTCTATTTATTAAAAATAAGCAATATTGACAAATATATTTAGGATTTTTCTAGGCAAGGATAATCTAGGCTTTAGTCAACTCCTTATCTACAATATAAAATTTTGGAATAATGGTTGAAGGAACACCAATAAATCATGCAATATGATTAGTTGATGTAGATGCTAATGTCATGTTGATGCTATACTTTTATGATGATGCAATGTGTAACAAAGATCTCATGTTATATTCTAGATTCTAGATCATTATAATGAATTATAGTTTTCCCTTATACAAATAAACACAACTCATGATCAAGTTAACAACTAATGACTAGTAAGAAAGCAGTTGACTTGGATATTATTTGAATTTTGAATATAAAATTTAATATCAAATTCGCACCTTCAAAATGACTCAAGATCATTTTCATACCTACATATTTAACTTGAAATTAAAAAAAAATTCCATAATTTAAAATTAGATCCAAATTCTAAAAATATACACAAATGAATTAAATTATATTTAAATTAATTACCCAACTATATCTAAAAGTATACCACTACTTATACATTAATCATTACTAAAAATAAACAAACCCAAAAATACACCTTTTATCACCATTACAAAGTTGTGCTCCAACTAATTTTCTTATAAGAAATGTTGCCATGTAGCTAAGTATCCTCCATATGGGCTATTACTTCTTTGATATACTAAGATTTCATTTTCAATTTAAAAACAAAGAAAATATTTCAAACTTCAAGGATAATTCACATCTCTTGGGATTTGGCATTATCTTCCATTTTCAAACCAGACCTTGCTCAACTTCCAAGCCATTTAAAAAACAAAATGTGGAGACTTTTTACCAATTTTGGGCAAGTTTTGGGGGGAACTATTTTTTTATAAAATGATTGTCTAGTGCTTTAAATAATTTTTATATCTGAATTTGAAATCCAAGTTTTTTCTTAGACTCAGGTCATAAATATATTAATAGTTAAATTCCTATAATGATTGGCTTAAAACTTATAAAATGTTTTTCATTACTTTTAAGGATTTTTAATGGCTACGTGTTCAAGTTTTCATTTTAAATAAATATAAACTAGATTTAGTACCATATTTAAAAGTTGTTATTTTTATTAGGTATTTTAGAATGTATATATTTATGTGTATAAATATATGGATGTATAGATTAGTGAGGTGTTTATGAGAAATATATAAGTTATAAGGTCAATTTTTAATAAAATAATGATTAAATTTAGATTTTTATGTGGATTGTGATTAAATATGCATAGTTTGAGAATAATAACGTAATACATATAAAATATGAAGATAAAGTGTCAATTATTTTTAAATTAATTTTTATTATTGTGAAAATCATAAAATATAATAAGAAATGTTTTAAATTTAATTATATGAATTTTTTTATCAAGATTTTGAATCACACATCATGATTTATCATAACTTTGGCAAAATATGAATTTTATATAAAATTTGATGTCACCCACCAAATTTATTATTATACATCTTTAATTGATTTCTTCTTAAATACTCAAGAGAGAAAAGTTTGTTTCTCTTTTCAATCTCTCAATTCTTGAATTTTGGTGTTTCATCCAAAATAATGAAAAAGTAATTCAGTAGCAAGGAAAGATTTTCATGGGATTTCTACCATTCTACATAACTTTCAAAAAAATAAGTGTATTTCCTTGTTTCTATTTTCCCTTTTTAGCTTAATAATATGTGTACTTTATCTTGAATTACTAATTAATTTCAAATTAGATATAATTGCAAATAAATAAAGCACTCTATAGATAAAAAATCAAATTAATTAATAAAATGAATTATTTAAATAATTAATTAATTTAAATAAATAAATTGGGGTTAAAACTAAATGATTTTAAATATGATACTTAATTGGATTCTAGAAATATCAAAATGGTGTTAAAGACATAGAGAATCAATTCACCACACCACTATAATTTTAAGATTAACTTAAATAATTATCTAATATTCTTTGAAATCATCATGTGTCTAAGAGTCCTTAAAATAATTGTGTTTCACCCTAGTTTCAAACACCTATGCACGTGAAAACTTAATATTCACAAGTATGGACCTAAACATATTTCTTGGATTTGAACTTTAAACCTTGATGAATATTAGTGGTGTTTTAGGAACACCTTTAGAAATTTCTTGAGTTACATAGGTCACATTCTTCTTTGTTAGATCCCTAGTTTGATTGATTCAAAAATTTGTAAGGAGGATTGAGGATAAGTGTGCAATGGGCCTAAGATGATGTATACTAATGCAATACTTAAATAATAATGCATGATTCTCGCATAATGCTTTATGATACTAGTATTTAATGACTTCTAGGTTACCATTAATTAATTCCAAATAACACCATTTAATACAATAGCATTGCACAAATTAACATAAGTGTGTGCTAAAATATGTTACAATGACAAGTAAAATGAAGTTAACATGATTCATTTTTTAATTTCAATTTTAAAATTTTAGGGTTCTTATCTATGACTATAGAAACAACTTAGTTCAAGTCTAGACCTATTAATCACATCGAAGATGATGAATGGAATTAGGTATCAAGAGAGAATATTGGGGATGATTGATAATAGGACTAGGATAAGGTGATGCCATGAGATAAAATCATGTAAGAATATGCCTCTTGTAGACTAATAATTACAATAGAACACTAATCAAAGTAGGCATAAAACATAAGGGTAAACAACTTAGGTATATAATTTTTAATATTACATTTTTCCACCACTTTGATGTGCACATGAACCACTAGGAATGCACATATCAAGTAAAAAATAGTCAACAAGGAGTAAATTTATTTTTAAATACTTATAATGATAGGGACATACATAAAGTATGAAGATCATTCTTAGATTCTTCTTGATGTAATTGCTCCATTGGCAAGTTTAAGAAATAGGAAAATATTTAATGAATAGAATACATCACATATTTAAAATAGATACCAACTAGAACTTGCTTTGAAAAGGAACTATCATTGTAATTGTTGGTGTGAATTAGGTGTTTTACCTAACTAGTTCACCTAGTAGGTCCTATTCACATTTTAATTTTATTTAGGTCCTAGGGAATCTTTCTAGAAGGTTGTTAGTTGTCATAAGATCTTATCTTATCATTTGTCATTTAATTCTAGTGTCATAGGTCATTTAATTTTGTTGAGTTAATTTTCTCATGACATAGGATTAAGAAACTTGTCATGATCTTGTCTAATCATATGTCTCACCTTGGCTATATAACCAATGGGTCACATGTGTAAATCAACAATCATCAATCATAATCTATCATTTGCATTATTTGATAAAGTAGCATTATTTTTTCATAGTTGATCTCTCTTACATGCTTTCATGAAGTTCCTAGATTTGGTGGCTATAATCTTCACCTAGAAATCTTGCAAGGTGTAGAGTATTCTATACCAACTTTTACATAGTATCACAACTTTGGGATTCCTTCTTGATAGTCTTAATTGAGGGATCTAGGTTGCAAATATTAGTGGATCTTGAAAAGTTGAGAATGCTCTTCTCTTGCATTGAATGATGACCTGGAGAATCAGGAAAAATTGAAATAAATAGTAGAATTGGGCTTTTTTTTTTGATTTGTATTGTAGGTTAAAATTTGAAAGCTTATTGGTGCAAATTTGAGCTCACCATTAAGTTTAGAGGGTTTGATAAAATCTATTATTCCTTTTATTTCATCTAAATCAAACATGTGAGGCCAAATATATGAGGGTTTGAAGTTGAAAAGTGGTTGCTAGACCTAAGATGTAGCTATAGTTTTGGAGCACTCTAGGTCAAAACAAACCCTACCAGCACGTTCAAAAGACCCAAAAACCCTAAGATTAATTGTCAAATCGTCAAAATTCGAACACTTCACATGAAGCCATATATGTGATAGTATAGGTAGCAAATGTGAAATTTGTTCCATTTAGTTGTTTTGATTGTTCCTCTACACTCTTAAATATTTTAGTAAGAGTTAAGAAGAGTAATATATTATAGGTGTTGTCTTACTAAGGAAGAGAAAATATTGAAATCTTCAAATTTTGAAAGCTAGGTTTTTTCAGATGAGCATGATGAAAAGGGGTATTACCTAAAAGTTTGTAATGTGTTTCATTTTTTAATAGCACTTCCAAGTGAAACCCAAGTGTTATTGGGGTTGGGGAGTTACAATGAATGAAGAAAAAATAGCTAAGTTTATTAAAGATTGTAGAAATATTTAAATAATATTGTTGATTTTTTTTTCTCTTTTTAGATGCTAAAACATTGTGAATGTGAAAGGATTCAAATTCTTTAGAGGCTATAATGACTCTATATTGGAAACAAGTTTGTGTTTGGTAAACTAAAAGTGAATTATTTAGCTAAATACTATTTTTGTAGGAAATAAAAATATGCAGGGGTTTCCTCCTCATTAGGTTCAAACATTTCAAAAGGAATTATAATAATGTTTTTGTTCTCTTTCTAATGTGGGTGTTTAGCTAAGTCAGGGGACACTTGTAAATAGAGGTAATGTTCTTATTGCTCTTCTAGATTTATATTTAATGTTGTTGTTTGTAGTTTTCCCTCCCTATTAAGTTCTACTTATTAGGTTGAGGTTGGTTATAATTCTTTGTTTATTTTACTATAATTAGAATTGTATTTGTTATAAAATATGTATAAACATGAAAGAACTTGGAGTATAGTATGGTTAAGGACACAATAATAAAGGAAAATAGGTGAAGACCAAGAGGCTATAAAGCATAAATATTCCTTTGAAACTATAACTATCTGAAAAAATAAACCATCAAACATTATAACCCTCTTGAAAATGAAATCCATTTAAAACACTAAAAAATCTATTGAGTTAAAACCATTTGAAACTATGAACCTATTATAATAGAATTTTTCTAAAGCACTAAAACCCATTATAAGTAAAACTATTTGAAATTGTGACCCTCAAGAATAAGTCATGACTCTATATCGAAGGGTTATGTGTTTAATTCATGCTAGGTTCACAAATTTCTATAGAGAAAATTTGTGTTTCTACACAAATATGCTAGGATAAATCATTTAAAAAACAAGATCATCAAATTACCCTAGGATGATTATTCAAGACTAATAATACTCTTGAAACATGACCATAAATAATTGTAAAAATTAATAGCATAAAATAAAGGTACTTAACTTTGGATCTATTTTTTATTTAATAACAAATGTTGCTAATTGATTCACCACTATATTAGTGATGCAAACGAGAATTGGGAGTTTTTCAAACTGCCAATTCAAGTAGCTATAGTTAAATATAAAATTAAATTTTAAACTCATAATTATTAAATTCACACATATAATTATCACTTCACAAATTCAACCAATTATTTAAAATCTAGAATAACACAATTGAAGCAAGAAATTATTCTCTTATTGGATTCTTTTATACATAGGTAAAAAAATAATTTGATTCAAATTCTAAATCAAATTCTCCTTCCTCCATTTTCCCCTTTAACTATATGTTTATTTCCAACTTCTCTATATTCATTTAGATATATTTTGTTTTTTGCTAATATGTCTTCTCATTCACTAGCCTCCCTTATGTTGCCTTCTTCCTTCTATATCTATTTCTACTTTTACAAGCCTTCTACACCTATTTGTACTTATATTCTCTCATCTTCTCTATTGTTTCAAAATTTATGCTTCTTCCCTATATGTTGCATCTGCTTTCATGTTGTTTCTTAGTCACACCTTATTTCTCTTCTCTAATTTTCTATCTTTTTCTTACCATTTCTCTCTTATTTGTTGCATGTATTCTATGCGTCTTTTTATTTTATTATTTTTCTTAAATCCATCCTTTTTACTTCCACACCTACCTTGTGTGGTTGTTCAATTTTTTATTTTTTTATTTTTTTTATTTTAACTAAAACTTCCTATAGGTTGCCCCCTTTTAAATGCCTTACAAAATAAGTATTTAGACTATATGATTCCATGCTCCCCTGTAGTTATATTATTGGTACTTTTCCCACAGTATGAAGACAAGTATCGATTTAAATCTATATGTATAGCAATGATTTGAAACTAATGAAATCTACAATCTAAGAGAGCAAACAATATTCATTTGGACCCCAACAGCTCTAGAAGAAAATTATGAAGCTAGAAAAAAATCCTCATGAAAGTTGAAACTAAAGGAGTCTAAAACCAACAACCAAAACACAAATGAGCAAAACTGAAATTGTAAACTAAAAAAAAAAGTTTATGATGCAAGATTACTAGTGGACTTAGATGCTCATGCATCAATTAGAGTCATAGATTCTATCAAACAAATAGTATTAAATTGTTAAAATCATTGTATTTTGTTCTAGGTCATTTAGGTGCCCACAAACCTAAACCTTATTTGCATATTCAAACTCTAATGTGTAGAAATGATGGTGTACATTTTGGTGTTTGTATTCTATTCACCTCACCATTTAGAGTTGGTATCTAAAACATAATAGATGTTTAAGGATGTTCCTTTAGAAATTTACCAAGTGAGATCATTCTCCTTTGATCAAATCCCTCTTCCAATTTAAAATTTTTAAAATAATAATTGAAGACGCACCAAATAATCATATAATATACATAATTAACTTAGATGTGAAGATCATATTGATGATTACTTATATGATAATGCAATGTATAAAAAAACTCTCAAACTATATCTTAGATTCTCAATCTATCACAATGAAATAAAATTTATCATTTATATATTAATCTAATATATAATCAACATAATTTAAAGTCAAGTCAATAAATAATATTTAACAAACAAGAAGTTGACTTAAATCTAATTTAAATTTTGATTTAGACTAATTTTATTAGAAGACTCCTTTAGAATTGTTGTCATATCTAGCTAGGGATCATCCTTGTGGATTGTGATAATATGCTCTAGTGAGATATTGTCTAGTCCTAAGATTTTATTTTCAATTTAAAAACAAAGCTAATAGTTCTTCAAGCAAGGATAATTAGCATCTCTTGGGATTTGATATAATCTTTTCCCTCTTGCTCAATTTCTAAGCAATTTCCTAAGCCTATTCTTCCTTTCAAGAAAAAGGAAAATGAGAAGACTTTTAATATATTTTAGTGCATGTTTTAGTGGGGGATTATTTTTATATAAATAAAAAGGTGGGATATTATTTCTCAGTGTGAAATTGTAGTGTTTGTCTTAGAGTTAGGTTACTTAAAATGTTAATTAAGTTACTAGAATGATTTGCTTAAAACCTATAAAATGTTCTGTTATCATTGTTTAAGAATTTTGAATGGTTATTGGTTTTGGAGTCTTAGTTTTAAATAAGTATTAAGTAGATTAGTATCATGTTTAGAAGTTGTTATTTTTTATTATATATTTTTTAAGAATATATTTTTGACATATATAAAATGTATGGTTGGATAAGTGAGATGTTTATAACAAGTATACATTATGAAGTTAAAACTATTTAAAACACTGAAAAAACTCATTGAATTAAAACCATTTCAAACTATGAACTTATTAGAATATAAATAATCTAAAACACTAAAACCCATTAGATTGAATATATTTTAAATTGTGACCACAAAGATAAATTATGACTCCATATCATAAGGTTGTGTATTCAATTATTTTTAAAAATATGATAATAAATTACTTTAGAATAATGATCTGAGACTAATATAATAACATGACCATAAATAAACATCTAATTTAGGTTGACTTAAATCTAAATTTAAAATTTGAATATAAAAATTTAAGTCAAAGTCATAGCAAATAAAGCCCCACTTAATTTTCTTAGAAGGCTCTTTTAGAAACATTTCATGAGTTTTGCTATATAACTAAGGATACTCCATGTGGGTTGTGACAACTCAGATATTTTCATTTTAAAATTACAGATAATATTTCAAACTTCAAGGAAGTTTAATTCACACAATCTCTTGGGATTTCATATAATCTTCTCCCTCTTCCAACGATGCCATGCTCAAATTCCAAGCAATAAGAATTTATGAGAATACTTTTTAACTATTATGGTGGGGGAATATTTTTATAGAAAAAAGGTTTAATGTTGGTATAAATCATTTAAATATATATATGAGGGGTACCAAAAAGACATCTAAATTATGTGTGAGTATGAAATCATTTTGTTTTTCTTATATTAATTATTAAGTTACTTGCTTAAGACCTACAAAATGTTATGTTATCATTATTAAAGGATTTTGAATAGTTATTTGTTTTGGAGTCTTAATTTTAAATAAATATTAGTTAGTTTGGTATCATATTTAGAAGTTGTTATTTCTTATTATGTATATTAAAGAATGTTAGTTGGATTTGGTATCATATTTAGAAGTTGGCATTTCATAATATATATATTGAAAAAATTATTATTTTTTGGCATGTATAATACATATATGAATAGATGGATGGACTAGGGATATTTTTATAAAAAGTTTACAGTTTATGAAGTCAAGTTATTAGGTTGATTTTTAATAAACTAGTAATAATGATTAAATTTCTAATTATTGGGTCTATAATTAAGTATGGATAGTTTGATGGCAGAAACTTTATACATATAAAAAATATGATAAATGTATGTGAATTATTTTTAATAAAGTTTTATTTTGTGATAGATTTTAGCATCAACATTTCAAATCAAACTCCATGATACATCATAATTTTTTACAAAATATGATTTGTATATGAAATCCAGTTCTACCCATCAAATCTATTTATCCTTACCAAAAATTAATTGTATTCCTACACATCCTTAACTGATTTCTTCTTAGATAGAAAACACAAAAGATCTAGTTTCCCTTACCAATATATAAATTCTTGATGTTCTTAGCTAAATATTGAGCCACTTCACCCATAAGAATGGAAAAAATTTAGTATTAAAAAATATTTTCAAGACATTACTACCATTCTACATAACTCTCATAGCAATAAGAATATTATTTTATTTTAACTAACTATTGTGTGAAATATATCTTGAATTACTAATTAATTTTGAATTATATATAATTCTAAAGAAATAAAAGCATCTTTTATATAAATATAGATAGGTTAATTAATGAAATATTTTATATTAAGAAAATTTACAAATATGGCTCATATGAGCAATTAACGAAGACTTGGCTCCTTTTGAGCATTGACATGTGAATGGTCTCCTTTGGGGATAACTTTAAGAACCATCCCCCCCCTCCTTGGATAAGGTGTAAAAAGGAGAATCTTGTATAATCTTGGCAAATTATATTTTTTTAAAAAATAATCAAATATTGTCATTGGCGATTAAAACCTATTTTCAAACCATTAAAATATTTTCATTGGCGAATTAAACCTATTTTCAAACCAATAAAATATTTTGTGGCCGAATTAAACCTATTTTCAAAACAAAAAATATATTTGTGTTGGCAATTGAAACATGTTTTCAAACCAAAAAAAAAATCATTAGCGAATTAAACCTATTTTCAAACAAATAAAAAAATCATTGGAAAATTAAACATAATTTCAAACCAATAAAAAAATTCATTGGCGAAATAAACTAGTATGCCAAAAAAAATTCATAGTGTGGGTGGCGAAAATATCAAATGCTATATATTGTTCTATTTGAGGACAAATTTTTCACATCTCAAAATTCTTTCATAAAGTGTCTGAAATGGGGACAAGTGTTAACATATTTATTATATGTTCTTAAGTGAAGTGTTATGTTTGAAGCTAGATGTTAGCACAAATTAATATAACTGATGACCATTCGATGAATGTTCGATGGACGACTATAGTTGGATTCTGAAAGCAAATGTCTAAAGCACTAGACTTGCGAATTCAAATCTCTGAAATAACCCTAGAACTGTTAGATTTCGAAATATCAATGGTTGACCTTTTATTACTTATTAAATCACTTAAAGTCATGACACACAAAATAAAACCTATAAAATGGTTATTGGTTTTGGAGTCTTATTTTTAAATAAATATTAATTAGATTCAGTATCATATTTAGAAGGTGTTCTTTTTTATTGTATTTTTAAGAATTCATTTCTTTGACATATATAAAATGTATGGTTGGATAAGTGAGATGTTTATAACAAGTCTACAATATGAAGTCAAGGTATTAGATTGATTCTTAATAAATTAACAATAATGATTAAATTTATAATTTTATACAATCTATAATTAAGTATGAATAGTTTGATGGTAGAAACTTTATACATCTAAAAATATGATAGATATGTGTACATAATTTAAATAAAGTTTGATCATTATGGAAATAAAAAAATATGGTAAAAGATATAATAGTTTGATGGCATCAATGTTGTAGATCACACTCCATGATCTGACATAATTTTTACAAAAAGGTAATTTTTATATGAAATCTGAAATTACCCACCAAATCTATTTATCCTTATTGAAAACTAAGATTTTTCCTATACATCCTTAATCAATTTTTTCTTAGATACCCAACACAAAAGACTATTTCAATTTCCAATCTATAAATTGTTGATGTGCTTGGCTATAGTATCGAGATGATTCACTCATAACAATGATAAAAATTTAGTAGCAAAGAAATATTTCTGAGACATTGCTACCATTCTACATAACTCTCATAGAAATAAGAATATTGTTTTATTTTAACTAAATATTGTGTGTACTCTATCTTGAATTACTAATTAATTTTGAATTATATACTTATAAAGAAATAAAAGCATCCTTTACATAGAATAGATAGGTTAATTAATGAAATAAAATATATTTTTATATTAAGAGAAATTTACAAATATGGTTTATATGAGAAATTGACTAAGACAACTCTATGTGGGAATTAAGATGAGAATAACATATACCTTCTTTCAAGCATTAACGTTAGATTAATACTTAGCTCATATTGTATAATCACACTTGAAACCAACAATGGAGGATTGAGAGTCTCAACTAAGAATTTCACCTTATAAATCACATCCATACTAGAAGCCAACAACTAATGACCAAAATTCACAAATAGAGTTCATGTGTTATATATCATGCCTTTGAGGGGTCCACAAGTACCATAAGCCTTTTGAAATCATTCTCCATCTAAGTGCATCCATTCCAAGACCATTGGGAGGTGGGTATCCCTTTCCTTAATTTCTTGTAGGAATTTAATGAAGAGTAGGACATTGTGACTTTGACATGTACGAGGGTATTAAATTAATTTAGGGGACATAGTGTATTGAATAAAGCTAATTTTCTTATTACTCTTCAAATTTTCTATTTTATGTTGTTTGTAGTTTTTTCCCTTTCTCTTGATATCTACTTATTAGGCTAAGTTTGGTTGTGATTCTTCATTTGTTTTAATATAATTAGTACTTTTTGGTTTTAAAAATATATAGATATGAAAGTACATGGAGTATAGTAGGATTATGGATATAACAATGAAGGAAAATAGGTGAAATACTAATAGAATAAAGCTAGTGAGATAAATAAAATGTAAACCATATAAATTTTCCTATACTACAAAGCACAATAATCACTTTCTAACTATAAACATATAAAATTATAAAGCATCCAACTCTATAACTCTCTTGAAAATGAAATCCATTTAAAAAAATGAAAAAACCCATTGAATTAAAACCATTTGAAACTATGAACTTGTTAGAATAGAAATCATCTAAAACACTAAAACCCATTGGATTGAATATATTTTAAATTGTGATCACAAAGATAAGTCATGACTCCATATCATAAGGTTGTGTATTCAATACATTTTAGGTTCACCACTTTTGCACAAATATGCTAAGATAAATCATTTTTTAAAATATAATAATAAATTATCTTAGAATAATGATTTGAGACTAATAATGTTATTGAAACATGACCATAAATATACATCTAATTTAGGTTGACTTAAATCTAAATTTAAAATCTGAAGGTCAAATTCATAGTAGATAAAGCCCCAATTAATTTTCTTAGAAGGTTCCCTTAGAAACATTTGATGAGTTTTGCTATATAACTAAGGATACTCAATGTGTGTTGTGACAACTCACATATTTTCATTTTAAATATTTCAAACTTCAAGGTTGGTTAATTCACACAATCTCTTGGGATTTGATATAATCTTATCCCTCTTCCAACAATGCCATGCTCAAATTCCAAGCAATTTCAAGAAAAACAAAATGAGAAACTTATTTTTAACTATTATAGTGGAGATTATTTTTATAGAAAAAAGGTTTAATGTTGGTATAAATTATTTAAATATATATATGAGGGGTACAAAAAAATTATCTGAATTTATGTCTTAATGAAAATCGTAGTGTTTTCCTTAGATTTAGGTAAATTAAATTGTTCTTATATTAATTATTAAGTTACAAGAAAATATTTGCTTAAAACTTACAAAATGTTAAGTTATTATTATTTAAGGATTTTGAATGGTTATTTGTTTTGGAGTCTTAATTTTAAATAAATATGAATTAGATTTGGTATCTTAATTAGAAATTGTTATTTCTCATTATGTATATTGAAGAATGTTAATTTGATTTAGTATCACATTTAGAAGTTGTCATTTCTTATCTCGTATATTGAAGAATTTGTATTTTTTTGACATGTATAATATATATATGGATAGATGGATGGATTAGTGATATTTTTATAAGAATTTTACAATTTATGAAGTCAAGTTATTAGGTTGGTTTTCTTTTTTTTCGATAAAAGGCTCATAACCTATATATATATATATATATATATATATATATATATATAGTAATTACATTGGTAAAAAGATTATGCCCTTTGGCTAATGCAATGGCATACACAGAAGGCCAGATTTACAAAGATATAAGCTTAAAGGCTAGTGGAAAGAAGTAAAACAACAACCCGACCACCAAACCCCAAAGTCATTTCAAACTATGTGCAAGGAGTAAATCAACAACCCAAACTTTGACCCCCGAAGTCCTTTCAGACTTCGCAAGTCAAAGATATCACTTGACCAATGCTTCAATTGTCATCGTAACCCTTAATTGAGATCTTCGATCCCTGAACTCCGAGGCAAGGGATAGATGAACATCCTGAACACCGTTCATCATAGTCCCTTCAGACTTAGATCTCCAATCCTTGAACTCTGAGGCAATGAATAAATGAATGGCTTGAACTTTGATCTTTGAAGTCCTTTTAGACTTCACAAGTCAAAGATATCACTTTACCAATGCTTCAAGTGTTATGGTAACTCATAAGCGAGAACATTGATCCCTAAACTCTAAGGTAAGGGATAAATGAACATCCTGAACTCTGTTCGTTAAAGTTCTTTTAGACTTAGATCGTCGATCCTCAAACTCTGAGGCAAGGAATAAATAAATGACCCAAACTATGATCTCTAAAGTCCTTTCAGACTTCACAAGTCATAGATATCACTTGACCAATGCTTCAAGTGTTATGGTAACCCACAAGCGAGAACAATAATCGCCAAACTCTAAGGCAAGGGATAAATGAACATCCCAAACTTTGTTCATTAAAATCCTTTCAAACTTAGATTGTCGATCCTTGAACTCCAAGGCAAGGAATAAATGAACATCCCAAACTCCATTCATCAAAGTCCTTTCAAACTTAGATCGCCGATCCTTGAACTCTGAGGCAAGGAATAAATAAATGGCCTAAACTCTAATCTCCAAAGTCCTTTCGAACTTCACAAGCTAGAGATATCACTTGACCAATGCTTCAAGTGTTATGGTAACTTGCAAGTGAGAACACTGATCGTCAAAATTTGAGGCAAGGGATAAACGAACATCCCAAACTGTGATCATCAAAGTCCTTTCAAAATTAGATCATCGATCCTCGAACTCTAAGGCAAGGAATAAATGAATGTACACCCTAAAACTCCTTTTTCTCTCTTCAAACCATACTTTATTGTATTAATCAATGAACCCTTCCATTGCATGATTTGATTGAAAACCTACCTCCATCATTCATCATGAGCTATCCTTGTAGTTGAGGCATGATTTTCCCTTTGAAAATCCTGATTCACTACCCTCATTGGAATGTTATTCATTTGATGCACATTTGAGACCCTAAGATTTTGAAGATTTGGTGATTCCTAAACACCACTCAAAAGATCACATTAGCAGGGTTTGAGGCCTGCATTTACTGACTTAACCCTTATTGCTACTGCTATTTCAACACGCAGGGAATCAAAAGGAAGCTTTCCAACATGAACATCCATATCAATGCTCCAAGTGTCAAGCACACTAGAGCATGAACCTTTGAAAACTTTTGCTAACTCAAATAGCAGAAAAATGCTACCAACCGACACTATGTTCATACAAGCAACACAAAAATGCCCACCCTTACAAAAAAGTAACCCCTTATTAGACTTATTACTCCTTGAAGCCAAAATAATTGAAAACCATAGCTAAGATGACTACTATACTCGCATATAGAATTATCAACTTTTCTGACAACATAAGCATATATGATAAGAATACTTGAAAATTATAAATGCATATTACTTATACTTTATCCAAGAAACTATCATAACATTACCTGAAGCTACACTATCTTTTTTAATAATATCCCATAGTGACTTCGTGATATTATTTGAGGTACCATCATATAATATTTCATACTGGGTTTGATCACAACCTATATTTTCCAAAAGATCAGCCAAGCAATTTCCCTTCCTATATATATGTTTTATTTGAAAAACTTCTAGTCTATCTATTAATTTCCATGCCTGTTCTAGGAAATATTTTGTTTTCCAATTGTAAATATTTCATTATTTACATGCATTGAAAATGAACAATGAATATCCTTCAATCTGCAATCTTTTAACATTTAAGACCAATGCCAACTCCAAACCATGTAACAAAGCTTGCACTTCAGCTAAGTTATTTGTGCCTGCTGCCAAATGAATTGACTTTGCTGCCATAAATGAACCATGTTGATCTCTAATTGCAATACCTGACCTTGAATTCCCTAGATTACTGTGCGAAGCTCCATTAAAGTTTAATTTTAAAAAGAGTGGCAGTGGGGGAGACCACATCACCTCACTTCTATCCACCTTCTAAAGAAAACCTTGATGCAAACTCCCTTTAAAAGGCAGAACAAGCTTTTTCCATTGCTGCAATATTTTAGAATCCCATTCCAAGAACAGGGAACCAACATGTTTTGTTCTCTGGACATATGCATTTACTATTCAGACACTGAAGATTCTATTTTGCATATTATTTGTTCCAACTTCATTTTTTCACCCCTAAATATCTGCATGTTTCTCTCCCACCAAAAGCTCCACATAACCATCGATGGGACCACTCTCCATATACGGGCCCGGATGATGGAATCTTGAAAGAGGAGCACATAGAATGCTATGCTTTGCCGGAGGAAGCGCTTTATTTTCACATAGCCTGTCATTCCATATTCAATATATACGTAATTATTATCTTACGATTTCAATTCAAACGCATTTGAATTTCGGTATTTGTTCCCGTTCCCTATTATAGCACTCTTTTGTAGGTAGTACTCATCCCACGATAGCCTCAATAGAATGTTAACAAAATTTAAAAATCTAATCAAATTCTTCAAATATGGACTAAGAGTAATTTTAAATTCTTTTAGATTTCAATTAATAATATCTTATATGTTTTTATAAAAACTTTTGATGGGTTCCTGCTTGTTTTGATTGGCTGCAATGGTTTTTAAGGAAATTTCCTTGCTTGATGATGGTTTCTGCTCTTGTAATGATATGGTGTAGATTTGAATGCTATATATGTTTTTTCAGTTTTTTTCAATGGAGATCATATATGTTGTCGATAAGGGGTTTCTGCTTTCATTTATATCTACTTTGCACCCTTTCAAATGAGACTCTCTATATATTGGAAAATATGTTCCTAAAGATGTGTTGGTGGTGGGATTGAAGGTGCATGATGCATTGGATAGAAAGATTTGCATCCTTGGTGTGAATGTGGGTGTTGCTATGTTGCTACCTCAACCAATGCCTTCTTATACTTATGTGGAGGTAGTGTCCATTAAACCCTCTACAAATACCTTTCATCCTTAGAAAAATAGTCACATTTCTCCATGATACTACTATTTTGTGGTGATTATTTTGGTGATGGAGAACTTATGTTATCTATTGGTGGCTAGATGCGGGGTTTGCACCCTCTCTCAATCCATCCTTGATTTCCCTTGAAAGAGTCTATTGACACAATTCTTGATTGGATGAGATTGTCTTATCAACCCTTACATTTTATATGCAAATCGATCAATTAGATTATTGACAATGATATGGGTCACTTCTTGAAGGTGGGCTCTACTTCTTTGGAATTCACTCATACCTCCTTTGAACATATTTTTGTGGACATTGATCTATCAAGGCTTTACAAAGTGAGGTTGTTTTATAGGTGAATTATTGCCCCTGCTCTTAGGTTGTTGATAATGGCTCTAGGAAAATTCATCGACAGCAATTCAGTGATGGAAAATTCACCGCCAGCAATTCACCGCAATGAAAAATTCACCAATGGAAAATTCATCGCCAGCAGTTCACTGACGAAAAATTCACCGCTTTGGCTGTGAATTTTTTGTCGGTGAATTTTCTATGGCAGTGAATTGCTGGCGGTGAATTTTCCATCTGTGAATTGCTGGCGGTGAATTTGTTGTATGTCGTTGATAATGATGGAATCCATTCCTAATGTATACATTATTATCTTATTGGCTACTTGGCTTTATATTTTCCACGTGGTATAAAAAATCCATCCTCTTTAACTTGGTGGCAAAACGCTCTTCTCCACATTCTTACCATGTTTCCAAAGAGTTTAATTACTAATTTGGGAAGTTAGACCCATAATCATCCACTACAACTCTTTTACTCTCTAACCTAGTGGGGCCCCTTTGGCTCATGATCTAGTAGCTCAATAACTTGAACTCATCTATCTAACAAACAGGGTAAACCCACAATATTGGTTTACAATTCTGTTGAGGAAGGAAAATTGTAAACACTCTCCAAAGAAAAAGAATTGGGTTTTAAGGGGTTCACTTGAAGGGGGGAAGAGGAGACGGGGTGGGTTGGGGGGTTTCGCATGAACCCAAAAAGGGGTTCGCTCAAACCCCCCCTTTGAGTGAACCCCTTTGTGATGTCATCTATTTTTGACACATTTTTTTAAGGAAATCAAAGGGAAAAATGGAAAACAATGGGGGTTTGAGTGAACCCCCCATTTTTCCCTTCCCCCTCTCCTCTAGCATTTTCTTGCAAAATTTTTCCTTTCTGAGCTCAGGTTGAGGATGAAAATGGAGGAAACTTCACAGATCCAACTGGATAATGGTAGTCCTTGGAACGAGCTATCCATCAAATATAATTTTAATATATTTTGGTCTTATGATTTTTTTTTTTAGTTTAATTAAACATAGGTTTTTCATCAAAAATCAAGCTCTTTGTTCTGCACGTGTGGAAAAATAGTAGATTATCAAAAAAAATTGAAAAATATGCTTGTGCTAGGTATTGATTTCCTTGATCCAACAAAAAAAACAATTTCGATACATACAAAAAAGGTTATGTTGTATACAGTCCACTTATGTCTAAATTGTAATTGGTTTGAATTCAAAACTTAATTAAGGAAAAAATATTCAATAAAAAACTATGAAACCAAATGAACATGCTAGATATCATGATTAGAGGCATTATTATTCTATGTAGCATCAACCAATTTAATTAGGTTTGTGTAAGCAGTGAGTATTTATTGTAGGGAATATAGGCTGGTTTTCAACATAAACATCTCTAAATTCTTAGAACCTCTCAACTCAAAGTGTAGAATTTGACTCTAAATACTCTAAGAAACCTTCATAACAAAAAAACATATAAAATAAAACTTTTTTTTTTAATTGATGCAAAATAAATCTTGAACTAAGAATTCCCTTGTATCACCAAATAACTTAAAAGAAGCTAGCATCTCTAAAAAGATATGTGAAGCTACAACACCATGAATTTTTCCATCTTGATGACAATTCCTTTGTATTGATTTTTAAAGGGAAATGAAAAATCTAGAACTAGAACTTGAAGTAATTTCTCCTAGAATTTTAAACAATTACATTATAAGTAATGCTCAAGAATTTAAGACAATATTTTACATCATGATGCTACTTAAAACATAAATACAGTATCCAAAAATATTCAAGATTTTTGATAATTTAAGTTTTAAATTTTTACGAATTAAAAAAAATTGAAAAAAAACTAATATCTATTGTTGATATATCTTAAATAAATTGAAATTTAAAATAACAATAAAAAAAATAAAACAACCACCAAAATACAAAATGATTTATAGATATAAATGAAAACTTTTAGTTTAAATTATATATATTTTTCAATCGATATTTTAGATCACACTCCTTAACAATATATCATGGCTTAAAAATGAGTACGTAAGTAACCAACGAAAATATGTTTTTCTCTCAATGACTTGACTTTGTTAATGATTAAGCAATGCCACTCTTTTTTGTGTGACTGACAACGGCTAAGTGAGGGGCATTGAATTCTGCTGACGCGCTTTCTCATCTCCCACTGAATTTTAAGAGAGAAAATAGAATTATTCAATAGTATAAGGACTTTTATTGAGAATCGTGCTTCAAAATACGTCTCAAGAAAAATGTGTACTTGAAGATTCTTCTTGTTTGCCATTTTGATTTTTACTCAATTGAAATCCAGATTTGACAATTGTTCACTAAAGCCAAAGTATACAGGTAACAACTCTCTATGGGCACAGATTTTTCATGTCGCTGATGTTGATCACTTCAGTATTTATTTGAAATATATATATATATATATATTTGTATCAAGGAGGGGGGGTTTAATTTAATAATATGTATATATAAAAACATATTAATTTAGACTTTTGAATGAATAAATTTTAGGTAATGGAATAATATTTGTTTTTGAAATATTATAAGAATGAGAATTGTAAGAATTTAGCAAGATAAAAAAAATTCAGTTCATTTATTCATTATGTTTGATGTACATGGAATAAGCTCAACAAATAGGTCTCATCACATTTTCTCTTATACTCTATGTCAAAACATCAAATCCTTCACTTTTATTTGTTATGATAATATTATTTTTGTTGGTAGTGGATGGAGATAACACAACATAATATAAACACATGAAACCCAATATTTTACCAAACTCTCTTTTGTGCTACAACACTTCAACTCTTCATAAATTCATTGATTACAACCTTTACGTATACTCAGAAGGCTACAACATTAAACTCACTCTCAATCACTTGATCATCTCAACACTTTGATGCTACACCTTGATGATACATCTTGATACCTTGATACCACATCTTGATACCTTGATACCACATCTTGATGATGAAATCACTACAAATGCCTCAATATATAGAGGTCTTTGAGATTACAAAGATCATTCTAGAATTTAGGCTAACTTTCCACATTAGATAAACCATTTAATAAATATTTAATGTTTTCATCTCTTCATCCTTATCTCTTATCTATTCTAGAAGACAAATAGTAATGAGAGGGGTTGGTTTGAAGCTTGAATCACAGGATAAAAATAATAGCACCAAATTGAATAAACTGAGAAGAACTATGCACAATTTGTGTATTAGAGCTCATAGCACGTGGATATTGTGGATAACTAAAAAAATTTCAGGCATTCTGACAAGAGATCTAAGGGAGGATGATTCTTTATCCATGACAACTCCTTTGAAGGCCTATATTCTCATTTGCATTGCATATTTTGTTTGTTGTGGCTTATGGAGTTGGTTTCATTTCCATGATTCATCTAATCACTGATCTCTTCTTGTAGTTTTCATGAGATTTCTTCTAGTTCTAATTTAAGTCATCATGGTTTATATCTAGATATATTAATAACTGAATGGGAATAAAGCATCTAGAGTAAAGAGCTATATTTGATTCTTTCAGTCACTTCAAACTCTTTATTGCCCAATAAATGCAAAAGAATAACATGTGCCCTTTCAACCCTTCCAGTCCATATTAATCATGGAGATGTAATTTGTAAGTATGCAAAAAAGTATCCAAGGGAAGCCAAAAAGTTAAAGATTTTCATAGGGCCTATGAATCAGCTCTTATTGTTTTTATATGAAAATACTGTTGTTTGTTTTCTATTTATAATATCTATTGGCATCATTTGGGAACTCCTATTTTTGGGAATTTAGTGAGATTTCTCAAACAAAGTAGGATGACATCTACTATACAATTGAACTACTGTTCCACTGCACTGTAAATGTTAAACCCCTACCATCCCTGCACTCTTTTCATTACACTCTACACGGTTGATATAAGTAGAGCCACTTTTCACTTTATTATTGTTCATCCTTTTTCTTTACATGCTACTCTATTTTTTACACTCAACTTCAAAAGTGATGTGCATGCCCCCTCAGAAAGTGGAAGCTAATTTTAAGAGTTCAAATTTTGAAATTTGTATAGAAAACTCAATCTGTAACACCCCTCCTTTTTGTGCTCTGTTAATCAGGCAATGTTTTTCCTATGTTATGCTTCGATCAAGTTAACATGTTAATTAATGATGCTTTATGCTTTGATTATGTTAATAATGTTAGCTTTGTCAGTTAGTGATACTGTATTGGTGAAGGGGACGGGATCACATCACTCGCATCCGAGCGCCCTGTGATTCTGAGATTTCCTCTTCACGGTTTGATTGATCATATTATGTATATATGCACGTTCAACATGCTCTTTGTTGCAGGTTGGCAGGTACATGACATCGACTCCACCTGGTTTCCAGGTCTGAGCGTGTCCATTGACCAACAGAAATTAATTGGGAGATAGTAGCTAGGTTTTCCAAACCAAGTCATCACCCTAGTCATAGCGTGTTGTTGGGTTGTAGTCGGGGTCAGTTGTTTTAACTTGGTGAGTTCCCCGTGAGTGTTTATTTAATTGAAAATTTGAAGTTTATTAAATGTCTTGCATAGTCTAATTAATGATTAAATGTGTTTAGTTGCAAGCTAAAAGAGATTAAATAGCTTTTGGAAATTATAAATGATGAATGTTTTGTCATATGGAGATGTTGAAAAATTAGAGATTAATTAATTAATTTAATTGAATTAATAAAATAATCTAATTTTGAATTAGACTTATTTTATTGATAATTTGAATTAATTGTGTGAATTAATTAAATTACCCCTATGAATTAAAAGGGTTAAAAGTTTTAAATGCTTTTGTTGAAAGAAAATGTTAAAGTGTATTGAATTCAATTTGAAATTGAAAATTGTTTTAAGTTATTAAAAATTCAAATGGTTTTCTTATGCAAAGACTTTGGGGTAGAAAAGATATTTTCTGAATTAGTTGACTATTTTGGAAAGATATTTGTGAAGAGTTGATTATGAATTTGAATGGAATTTAGTTTGAATTTGAAAATGAGTTTGCATTTTGGATTGGAATTTAATTAGAATTTGAATTTGAATTAGAAGTTGAATTTGAATGTGGATTTGGGGAGTTTGGAAAAAAGGATATATTTTTCATTTAGGGTTTTCTTTCAATCTCCCTATGGATTCTTGGTTTTGAATTTTTGGGTGGAGAGGCTTGGAGGAGACTAGAATTGTGGAATTGAAGGAAGGTTGGGATTCTCCATTGTTGAAGCTTCCAAATTGGAGGAAACACAAGGTTCCATCACTCTTTCTTCTACCTCTTGCTTTCTTTTGAATGAGGTTATATGTTTGAAAATGTAATTTTAGATTCAATGGAATTTATGGAAAAGCTCTCAAATTTGCAAAATTATAAATGGATTTGAGAATGGAAACTAAACAAGGAATTTGCACCAAGAAATAGAGAAAAAAAATCAAAGAAAGCTCCATTGTTGATCTAATTTTTGAAAACCCATTTAGTTGTTTTGAAAATAAGTTATATTATTGAAATGGGTTAGATAGATTATTTTCACAATTTGAGCATGAAATCAAAATCTGGGTATATATAATTGTGAATATACCCATGTATATCAATACATGGATATACCCACAAATATATATACAAATATATTTGTTATAACTGAAATATTAGTATTTTGGGTAAAACCAGGGGTCTGCCCTGTATTTTAGCGCCATGTTTAACGCAGGATAAAATATTATTAAATTTTATTTTATTGTTGCCGTGAGGTGGGTGGCCAAACCCCACCCCACCGCCGCCGCCGCGCAGGGGAGGCACGATGTGCGCTAAGCGTACAGGGCGCTGCCCGTGGGAGGCGCGCTGTGTGCTCAGTGCACAGGCTGCCGCCCATGGGAAGCGGCCCATGTGCTAAGCACACAGGCCGCTGCCCATGGCGGTGGCGGACTGTGTGCTTGGCGCACAGGCCGCCGCCCGCGGCCGGGCCTGCGTGCCCTAAAACGACCTCGGATTTCAAGTTTAAAATTTTCTATTTTTTATGTTATTTGATAATATTATTATATAATAATATATATGTATATTATATATATATGATATATATTTATATTATATTATATATATAACATATAATATATTATTTATATATTTAATATTATTCTAATATTTAAATAAAATAAATATAAATAATAAGTTTATTTAGTTGTGATCATATTTTAATTAGATTGTAAGTTTAATTGAAATAATTAAATAAATTAATGTTTAGTAAAATTTATGGTTGTGTAATGAATAAAGCATCCTTAGTGTGAAATATGTTTCATTGTATAAGATAAATGCTTTGAAATAAATTAAATGATGTAAATTGAATATCATAGTAAATATGGAATAAGAGAATCAATTTAAATATTAGTTAAATGATTTCATTATTTGAAGGCTTGTTTATGATTATAGATGTAGAACTAGAGTTAGTAAACGAGTTGTCTTACCAAAAGTTCTTGAATATTAAATGCTTGATGATGAAATTTTATGGTGAAATTCAAAATGGATGAATAGTTTTAAATCATTTCACTTTGCAACTGTGATTGACCGGATTTAGGAAATCCGAATGTTAGTTTATTTAATTGCTTGAAATACTTTTGATGTTTATTCTTCCTTGCTCGATGTTGGGAGTACGGAGTCATTGTTTGAAGTCTTTCAGATAGGGGATTTGTATCTTGTTGTGGGTTGTCTTTAGGAAAGTCAACTTTTGGTGTGACATGGAAAATGTACATAATTATACCATGAGGATCACCCCATTTTTTTTTACGAACAGGGATTTGTGCCTCCTTGGGTATAGGAGAGGGTAAAGTGATTTGTACCTCCTTTGGAAGGAGTGGGTTTTTGTATTTGGTTTCCTCCAATGTTTGGAGTGGGTTTGTTCATTGTTTTTTCTCCAGTGTTGGAGTAGGTTTCCTTGTTTTGTTCCCTCCTTGGATTGGAGAGGACATGTTATCTAGTTCTTTTGTGGTTGTGTTGTCGATAGGAGAGTGGTTCTTGGTGGGGGTCCGGCACACAAAGGGGCGCTAGGGTAACTCACCTAGAGTTTAACTAAGTGATAATTTAAATGAATTAATGGGGATCTTTCAAACTAATAAGATAATGAATGCCTCTCTTGTGAAGCAAGTGAATGATAAGGCTCAAGATGAGATGGGACGCATAGTTTTGCATGAGGGTCCGGCGCCAGTAGGGGCAAGCCAGGGTAACCCAAGATGGGGGTCCAGTAGCCTAGGAAGGTTGAGCTAGGGTAACTCATGGCAATTTATGTATGACACTCTTCCTATGTCGACAGTTAATCAGTTATTGTGCGATGTATATGATCATTGTTCTCTGGAAGCATTGTAACTTCGTGTTAAGAGATGTTGTGACTGTAGTGGTTAAATGGCATTGTGTGTGTAGATGTTATGTGGCTTTGTGATTGTAGTTGTTTCAATTCAGTTTTTGTGTAAGCCTATGTCTAGTGGTAGATGGTCTTGTCTAGGAAGTCCTTGTTACTATCTCCTAGCACGGAGGGAGTGGGGCCTTTGGGTTCCACATGGTCGGGTGGCGTGCATCTTTTTTTGTTGGTTCTTCTTCATGTTCGTGTTCGAGATTTCCAGTTGGAGAGCTCGTGGGAATCAGTTCTTCTCTTGCCTTGTTCATCTAGTTCTTATTGTATTTTATTACCCCTCAGTTGTTATCGAGGTGGAATTTGTAATTTGTAATCATGATTATTGGATTTGCCTCATTCGGGGAATGAATGATGTAATCTTGTTGTTTAAATGTTAATTGGAATCTTGAGGTATTTAATATCCTTGTTGTAATTTATCTTGTATGGAATGTATGTTGTTTCATTTCCTTAAGTGATTAATGTATCGGTTTATTTTAATGTTATTTGTTGTTGGGTTTTAAGTAATCTTTGTCTCGTGGCCTTAGAGGTTGTTGGCAATATGAATTCACCTTACATGTTATTTGTCTTTAAAAAAAAAAAATTGGTACGTTTAAGTAGTGAATTGCAACTTCCTCTAGGTTTGCGTGGCGGGGCATTACACAATCTACATGTCCCTTAATATCATTTTTATAGATAAAAGTAAGTTCTCCTATGAACTATGCAATTTGATAGTGGAAACTTCGAAAAGAAAAGATAACTTTTAACATCTCATAACAGAAAAGAAAAGAATAAACATACCTTGATTCCAAGTTCTCTATATATAAATCCTTAACTTCTGTAACACAAGATGGATCTGCTTTTCCATAATTAGCCTAAAAAAGAACATAATCATTGTTATTCAACAAGAAACTATGGATCATATGGCCTAACCACATACAAATTTGAAAAGTAAAATTAATTGAAACTGTGGAAAGTGATACCAGAAGATTTTGTACAAATCATGTTCGATGCAGAAAAATGACTAGAGGTTGCAATCCAAAATCAGCATTGTGCTTCACTTCTCCATTTTGGCAGGCTACCTTGAAAATAAGGTTTCGATTCACTGCTCCATTTTGGCGGGATACCTTGAAAATAAGGTTTTGACTCACTACTCCATTTTGGTGGGCTACATTGAAAATAAGGTCTTCAACAAGGTTTTAGAGTATGTTTCTTAAAATGAAAATTATGCTTATAAAAAAAAATTGGTCCTTTTTCCTCTTAAATTATTTGGTTCCTTATTCTTATCTTTTGTTTTTTCTCTTCCTTTCCCTTATTTTTTTGTTTTTCAAGGTTTTTAGGTTCTCTTATGGTTTTCGTTATTTTTTATAATTTGGTGGTTTTTCGTCAATTTAGAAGAAACTTTGGTGTTCATACGTGATGACACCACAAAACAAAATATTTATTCCATAAAAAACATTTATTAGTAATTTTATTTGTAATTGTAGACACCTAAATTTGGACACTTACATTTGTCCAAATTTGTCTCTTTTCATCTAAATATCCTCTTATTTGCATTAATTGAGTAATATTGCTATTATTTAATTAATACCCTTAATTCATCTAAACCCCTAAGGTATTTAGTTAAATAATTAAATACCTTACCCCTTTTCTTGTCTTCAAGGAATTAAATAAATAATCCATTTATTTAATTCCCTTTATCTCTCACCCACTCACCTAATCCTAACCCATTTCTTAACCCCATCATTAGGGATGTGCACATTCCTAATCCATGATTAGAATGTGTCACATCCTCCAACTTTTGCAAGTTGGCTCCTAACCTTCATTAGCCACTAATTGTTTTCTAATCATTGATTAGCTAGCCTAATCGGTACCTTGGTCAACTCTCTCATCTCCCAAGGAATATTAAATTCCTTTTATTATCCCCATACCTTTCCTAATGAAATTTCAAATTCCATTTTATCCCTCCGAGACTCTCCTCACTTGTCACATCACTCACATGTGGACAAGTACTTACCTTTTTGGAACCTTTTCTTATCCACTAGACATTCCCCAAGCGTGCTAATTTTAAATTCACTTTTATTCCCCCAATAACCTCTCTCATTCCCATGCACATTAAAAAGCAATTTTTAATTGCTTTAGTCAACTCTTCATTTCAACCCTTGATCTTACTTGCCCTCTTTCAATCTCCACTGTCCATTTGATCTCCCTAGGTTAAATGGCTAACATTTAGCCATTTTGCAACAACACACATTAGGCATTCTCATTCAACACCTTTCAAGCTAACACACTCATTTTCACAATCAAACTCTCGTACAACTTTCAAGCTCACATACTTGCATCCTCCATTATTGCTCATCTTCAAGATTTCATCACACTCAGTTCTTGCATCTATCCAAACACCCACATCTCTCATTTGAATCTCCATCAAATCCTCATCATTTTGCATCCTCTTGCATCACATTTTCCATCCAAGGAGCATACATTTCAAGCTACATCAAGGGCCAACTAAGGAACAACACAAGTGAAAGGTATACTTCTTGTTTTATCTTTTCTTTTATTTGTGTTCAACATAGCCCAATCTTGAGGTGGTCTTGTGTTGTTTTATCTTGGATTTCTTAGTTAGTTTTGCACATTTAGGATAGGAAAACACTTGCACACATTTTTGGCACGTCTGGTGGGACCCACAAATGAGTCCCCTTTTTTTCTTTCACATTTTCTATTTTTTTAGTTTTTGTAGGTTCAGGTGACACAGAGGGGTGACCATGCCCTAATAGGGGTGACCCCACCCTAGGAGGGGTTATCTTTCCCTCGGAGGGGGTGACCTCTGCCTGCAGAGGGGCGACCCTGACCTATAGAGGGGTGACCTCAACCTGACATAGACACCTATCTGGGACAAAATAGTCAGTTTCACTCTTTTTTTTAGCATAGGGGTGACCCTGACCTAAAAGGGGCAACCATGACCAAAGGAAGGGGTGACCCTACCCAAACAACACTATTTTGAGGTAAGAAAATAGCGCTTTAAATCATTTTTCAAGCTTGTTTTCTATCGTTCTTGTTAGTACTAACCTCCTTACATGTCTTGTTGGTGGTTGTGATTGATTTTACTAAAATTTGTGCAACTATATCATGCTTAATGAAGACCAAAGATCAAACTTCTAACATGTTTGTTGAAGGATGAATAGGAAAAGGCTTTTAGTTAGATCATTTTGCTTTCATTTTTGTACTAATTAGGCACATAGTCTAAGTAGGAGGGAGTCAATAAACTTTGTTTGCTTTGCTTGTAAGTAAGCTATTGACATATCCAATCCTCTTGCACCATTTGGCGATCCTGGGTGATGAGAAATCATAATCTTACTTAAGTCCTTTGTGTTACCCAAGGGGGCATTATATCGTTCAAGCTTTCCCCTTGCACTTCATGTGAGCTTGGGGAGTAGCCAAAAATAGTTAGCATTCTCTTCTTAGTGGGACCTACTTAGGGATTTCACCACCCCAAGGGATGATCCCAACCATGTGTACCAGCAAGGAATATAAATGAGGGAGATCCAAAGCTATACCCCAATCCAGTCACGTCATGTCTGGTAGAGTGTTGAAGCTAGGCTGATACCTAGATAGATGTGAAGAGTTGGTCTGAGCCTTTAGTATCTCACTGGGTTCCTGAATCATGCTTGTGATGGGCTGGTGTTCATGGTTTGTGCCTCACATACCAAGCGTATATGGAGGACTCCCTAGATCACCTTTGTTTAGCCTAGTTAGAGGACCATGTTGGCCATACCTTTCACACTAATCATAGGATCCTATTGCCCTAACTATCTTTCTTGTGCTAAACCAATGAATTTGTGCTCAGTCAAGTCATCCATACCTTTTGCTTGTTGTTTGCATTATTTTCTATCCTTTTCCATAGTCATTTTTGCTAAGTCAAGTTCAGTTCTGTCAAGAGAGGCAACCTCGACCTCAAGAGGGGCGACCTTGACCTCAAGAGGGGCAACCCTGCACTTTGTCTCAAACATTTCCCACTTTGTTTGAGTCAAAATTGTTCATCTTCCACTTAGAGGGGTGACCTTGACCTTAGTAGAGGCGATCTTGACCTAAAAGGGGTGATCTTGACCTAAAAGGGGTGACCCTAACCTAAAAGGGGTGATCCCAACCTAAAAGGGATGACCACTACCAAACAGGTTTTTGCATCCCAAATGGTCAGTTTTGTCTCCCGTTCAGTCGTTCCACTAGTTCTATTACCTGTTATGTACATCTAAGAGTCTGTTCCCTCATTTTGTGCACTCATTCGTTCATTTAGGGAGTTCATTCACTATTCAGGGAACTTGTTTTTTTATTTGGGGAACCCATTTCATCATCCAAAGGAGTTGTTTTATCATCTGGGGAATTCATGTCATTGTTTAGGGATCTCATTTTTCCAATCAGGGAATCTGTTCCATCTTCTAGTGAGTCTGTTTCAACACTTATCAGGTTCATTTGCCTGATTTGATAGCTCATTTCTGATTTAAACAAATCCAAAAACTAGTCAAGCGACCCCTCCCTAGGAGGGATGACCCAGACCTATAGAGGGGCAACCAATTCCACCAATAGGCATCCCTGACCCTAGAACAAGTATTTTGCTTACTGTTTTAGCCATTTTGCTAGTCGTTCTCAGTTGTTTTTTATTGTTCTCACTCATTCTCTAGAAGAGGTGACTAGGCCCTATCTAGGAGTGACTAGGACCTATCCAGGGGTAGCCCTGACCTTAGATAGGCATCCCTAACCCTAAAATGAGCATTTTTGCTTTCTTTTTCGACTGTTTTGTCAGTCGTTCTATCTTGTTTTCTGTCGTTCTTGCCCGTTCTTTAGAATAGGTGACCTTTCCCTTAAGTTGGGTGACCTCACCCTCTAGTTAGTAGTTGTTCCCCTTGGATGGGTGATTTAGCTCCAAAAAAGGTCAATCCCATCTTCCATCCAAGTTGTCCTGTCAACCATTTTTTGTCATCTTTCATCATTTTCTCCCATTTTCAATGAATAGGTGTCTACCACCTTTCTGAGCAAGTTTTCCATCAGTTTGGGTGAATTTTCTCCCTAAACAACTAATCTCATCTCTTGTTTAGTCAATCCATTCATCCCTTCCAAGCATTCATTTCCTTGTTCTAAGAGTTAGTCTTCTCATCTTGAGCATCCATTCATCCCTTCTGAGCATTCATCTCCTCGTTTCGAGAATCATTCATATCTTTTAGTATTCGTTTCCTCATTTTGAGTATCTATCCACCCATTTTGCAAGTTTGTCTACCCATCTTGAGGGTCTATCTAACTATTTTGAGAGTCTAAATGTTGAATGGGTGACAAGGACCAGTGCATAGGTGACCACACCCTAGCTATAGGTGACCATGCCCTAGGAATAGGCGACCAAGCCCAGTGAATAGGCAACCTTGCCCTCCAGTCCAGTTCCATCTTCCATTCACCAATAAAATTCATTTTGGTCCATTTGAGGGTCATCCGTTCATCATCTGAATCAAATAGACACATCTTAAAATGACTCTAGGTTACATATCCATCATCATTTTCTTGATTTGAATTTGCTAAACCTTGCTTTATAGGTTGTTATTCAAATTGACCTAGGTGTCTGAATCTGATCATCATCCTACACATCAGTCATGCTCTTCAGCCTAATCAATACCTCCATCTCAAGGTAGATTCAGTGTCATAAGTCATCCTCCTTAGCCTAATCAATCCACTTCCATCTCAAGCTGGATTTCATGCCATAATCATCTATCTATCTGTTAATCCGATCAATCAATGTCTAAGTCACTTAGGGTGATCTCTGAATGTGGTTTATAATCCCTTTCATCATCCTATCTAATCCATCATCTCATCTTATCAAATCATCTCATCAATTTATCCTATCCAATCTAATCCTATTGCATCATCCAAACATCTGAATCTGAGCTTCAATCCAATCCCAAACTGGGCTTAATTTGAATCCCAATTTGAGCTTTAGATCCTCCAGATCCATTCCTCCATCTTCTTCCAATCCACCTTGTTTATCCTTTCATCACCTTTTCTTTCCTTCTAATCATCCATTCTCATACCTTCAATCTATATCCATTATGAATCTTTTCCCTCCACCGGTGTAGTAAAAAATAGTAGTCAAGGGGAATCCTAATTACATTGATGACAATAATGAAAGCCTTGTTGAACAAGAGGTATATGACATAGATCCCCTTGATGCTATCATTGCTAGCAAGATTTCCCCAACCGCTTTCCAAAACCCCATCACCCCTCTAAGCTGTCCTGTCATGTCTAACAACGTTGCTTATACTACCTTTGACAAGGGATATCCATTTTCTCCCCCATCCACATATCCATCATATCCTTCCTCTACATCATTTTCTTATCCAACATCCACATCCTCTTATCCTAATCCAACTTCCCAATCTTCCCATCCTAATCTACCATCCCAATACTCCTATTACAATCCCCCATCCATGTACCCCTAACCTAATCCTCCTTACCAGTCTACCTATCCTAATCCTACATCCACACCTTCTTATCCTAATCCACCATCCATGTCCTTCTATATTAGTTCACCATTCCAATCTTCCCATCTTAATCCACCATCCCAATATTCCTATCTTAATCCCTCATCTATTTCCTCCAACATCAACCCACCGTCCATGTCCTCCTATCCTAGCTCACTATCACGATATTCTTACCTTAACCCTCCATCTAATCCCAAGCCCCCCACTAATCCTAATCCTCCACCTACTCTTAGTCTTCCATCCAATTCCATTCCTCTCTCTGATCCTAGTCTACCAATCCATAATTTGAATCCTCCACCAAGCCCTAATCCTAGTCCTTCACCCATCCATACTCCATCCACTCTCACCGCACCATCTAAGCCTAGAGTATGCATGATCCTCACTCTAGAAGTTCTCCAAGGACTCATAAAAAAGAAGCCATCCCCAACTCCACATCTTGAATTCATGGAACTATTCCATCATAATCCATCATCCACGGTCACTAGTGATGAGACCCTTCTCTGTACCACACCTATCATTGATGATACCACCCCTAGCACCACTCAAACCATTGAAACCATCACACCTACTGAATCCATTGAACCCCCATCTCCTACTTCGAGAGCCACTGAACCCATCAAAGATAACCAAATCCAATCCACTCCTCCCACTCCTAGATCCACCCAATCCATCAAAGACACCCAAATCTAATCCACTCCTCTCATTCCTAGTATCACTAAAATCCATTTCCATGAACTTCATGAATCCTCCATCCTCCCATCTCCCACACTTGAGGAGTCCCTCCAACACTCCATTATCATGCCACCCACACATGAAGAGTCATGCCAAGAGCCTGATCCAAAGCATAGCATATCCTCTTCTCCAGATCGAGACCCTACCATCCCATCTATTCCACCTCAAGATCATAGTACCCCACCCATTCCATCCCATGATCCCCTTGGCACTCAAGATCCAATCACTCCATCGTATGAACCCTTATCACCCACTACCACAAGTCTTGATCCTATCATATCACCTGATCCCTTTTTTGATCCTGTATTGCTTGCTCCTCTAAATTTAGATGCTATCATCCCATCATCTCCATCTCCTGATCCTCCATCATCGCCTAGCCCTATCATCCCAACATCGTGTTTATATCCCCTCAACACTCTCACATTTTATCCATGGTGGTCTCCTTGCAGAAGAAAAATGTGTATATACCACCCATTCTCCTTTTCCTAATGATGGACTCGCCTCATTCTTCCAAAATAAGAAAAATCATATCATGGATCGAATGCTCAAGAGCATGAACTATCAAGGCAAAGGCTTAGGATTTCATGAGAAAGGTATTTTGGAGCCCATCCAACCCAAAGAACACTCCTATATGTGAGGTTTTGGATGTACTACTCATGACTCGCAATCCAAACATGTTGGTACAACCTCCACATACTATCAATGATCCTCTCCTAAAAGAATAAGAGGCTCCTCCCATCACTTCACTAGATCATTTTCCACCATCCCTAGTCCATCGTATCACCTCAAGACAACCATCCATATTCCTCCTCCGTCTGCTCCATCCATTTTGGGTCCTTACATCCCTCCATCCACCATCTCCCATCCTACATCTACTCCATCCATTTCAAGTCTTTATGTTCCTCCATCCACCACCACATATTCTCCTATTACTTAGTCTATTTTGGGAACTTATATTCCAAAATCCCCTCCTCCATCTTGTCCTATTCATCCTTTTATCCACCTATCACCTACCCCTGTCACCCATTATAAACATCCAACTCTCATGTCCCTTAGTCAGGATCAACAAAGGAACACACCTACATATCCTCCATCCACATATCATCCTCAAAATCCTACCTCCATCACTCCATTCATGTGTCCTCCATGTCATCTATCCGTTCACACCCATCCCATTTCTCTTAAAAGCTCTTTTGATGCTAAAGAAAAAATGCAGCAATATAAACATTCACATGAATCAAAAGCTCCTCATGTCCCCTTAAAAAGACATGTTGAAGAAAACAAAAAATAAAATCCAAAATCCAAATCAAATCCATAGGCCGCAAAGGCCCACCAAAGGAAAAATCAAAACCATGTGGATCCCAAAGAAAAGAGGTGCAATGCCTTTAAATGAAGCATCCATAACACCATCCAAAGTTGCTAATCCAAAAGATAATCATACAAATCCTCCATCTCCTAAATCTATTTTGGGTCCTTATGTCCCAAAATTCACTATCCCTCTCCCCCATTATCCACACATCCTGCATTACATCCTCCATTATCCCCACATTCTCCATCCATTAATCCTCCTATCCTTTCACATCCACCACCACATGTGCCAATGTCGGTCTTGAACACCCTCCCCCATCACACGTCCACTCCATCATTCCATCCATACACTTTCCAACATCCCATCCATTATCCCACATATCTCCCCCATGAAATCCCTTTAATCCCTTCCCTTGCATAATCCATCCATCTTCATAACTAAGGTTGTACCAACATCCAATAGTCATTTCACATATGGGCTCTTACTACCTTGTATGGAACTTGATGCTTGATTCCATCTATCCTTTTATTGCATGTCTTCCACGTCCACTCATCCACATCCTTATCCTTATCCATATCCATCTGTATATTATCCAAAAAACAAAAAACAAAAAACAAAAAAATGTCCAAAAAAAATTAAATAAAGAATAGTAAAGAGAAATAATCCATCCAATGGTGAAAACATGGCAAACAAGCACCTTGGATAAGTGCCATGATGAAAACTTGGCAAACATGCATCATGTGTAAATTCCCCATCCAGTTTACTTCCATACTTGGGGGAAACTATATCTCCTTCATCCCACTTATCTTACAAACCCTTCCTATCATGTCCCATTTATCTCAATCCCTCCATCCTCTTTGTGATCTTGATATTGATAGGGGTAAACATATATACATGTTCTTTGGACACCTCTTGGCATACATTTCCTTCATCTATACCCTATCCTATTCCTTATCCACATCCATCTACCTTCTTTTTCCACCCATCATGCTACCATTAGTCTCCCTTCCTTATCCAAGTATCCTACCTTCATCCATTAAACTCCTTCATCCACCCATCCTATCCTCCTCCAGTTATCTCCTTGATCTTCCCATCCACTAGTTTTCCATCCTTCCTACCTTATCATGCATGACATATCTAGAGTGGGGCATTTCCTTCTTTGTGACATAGTCCTTGGAGACATCATTTATCCATCATAACAATCTCTTCCATTCCCCATCCTTGTCTTCATATCCCTCCACCATTGCATCCTTTTCCTCTCCCCATCCTTATCTTCCTATCCATTCCTCATGTTATACCCTCCATCTCCTTATCCTTATTTATCCATCTATCTATCCAATAACCTTTTCCTCATCCAAATATTTACCCCTTGGTCCATCCCTTTCAACATCCCTCCTATCGCCCCATCCTTATCTTCCAATTCATCCACCATCACATCCTTTTCATCCCCTATCCTTCTGTATTCATCCCTATCCTCATCTCATCTCATAATCTCTTGTCATTGGTATCTATCTATAGGCTTCCCCCTTCCTACAATCCAATGCCATCTATCTCATCATTATCCCTCCTGCTTCTTTCATACATCTTTTCAATCTCCTATAACTTCTCACCACTATTCTCTCCATCACGTCACCCTCCCAATTCATCTTTTGATGATCTGGATAACTATCCCATCCCTGAGCTTCACCTACTCCACATATTATTCATATCACCACCATCCAATCCATCAAGCCTATCTTGTCTTATCCTATCAGCTCCATCATTTTATCCACTTATCATGGTTATCACATTGTCCCTTATCCATCATTTGTCTTTGGTCTTTTGTTGAACTATGTTTCTGCTATGCTTTCATGTAGGAAAGGTCGATCTTTTGATCTACCCCTTTGCTCTTTTGTCCATTCGGTCATCCATCAATGGTATCCATCTCCCCCTTTTCTCTTTTATCCATGGTCTTTTATCGAGCTACAAGGGCTCTACACTTTCACATAGGCAAGGCTAATCTTTGATTGGGCCCCGAGCCCCTAGGTTTGTAGGGTGTGTCAGTCTTGTGTCTTGTCTTTTGTCTTGTGTCATCAGGTGTGTCCATATCTAGTTGGCTCTTAACAAATGAGATCCTATAGTATCAGGAGATCGAATTGGTATCAAACATCTTGCGTCATGTGGGTCCTCTAGCTTAGTTTCCATTTTTGGTCTCAACAGGATGCATCCTTCCTAACAGACCTTGTCAATCCCATCCATCCCTTTTGATCCTATGTCAAAGGATGTTTGAAATTGATTGTGATCTTTTGATGCTTTGGTTTTCATTTATCATTTGAGCTCCCTATTACAACTTGTCAAGATTGTGATAATCTATCATATTATGATTTTTTTGGTTGATTCACATAGGGACATATTTTGATATTTTGTTTGTTTTGTTCTTCTTGGTTGTCTCACATAGTACCCACCAAGATCTCTATGATCTTGCATTACACTAGGGAATTCTATCTACTTATGGTTATCCCAATACCTAGCCTGACCAAGATCATCACAACTTTGGGGTGTTGGGATAGCCTCCTTGTTTGATTTGTTTGTTTTATGCATCAGACATGGATCTACCTTGGTGTATTGTGTCTTGTGCTATAGAAAAAATCAATGCTCTGAAGATGGAAAATTGTATTAGCATTGCATTTCATTCATTCTTCATCACTTTCCTCACCTCTTTATGCTATCCATTTTTTAGTCCTCATCATTTCCTCATCTCTTCAATCCTCTTAGAATAATATAGATTGTTTATTCTAAGTATATTCCCCTCCACCTAATTATCATCATCTAATTATATCCTTGGTATTGTTCTCGACCTTGCTACAAGCCTCAATCCAATCACTTTCATCATCATCATCATCATCATCGGGATGTATCCTTCCCTATCTTTTTGTGTTGTTTTGGGATGTATCCTTCCCTCATCAACAACACTCTCATTGGGATGGGTCATTCCCTCTCCTTTAGTGTTGTTTTGGGATGTCCCTTTCCCTCCTTGAAAACACTTTCATCATCATCACCATCATTAGGATGCACCTTTCCCTATCCTTTTGTGTCATTTCAGGATGAATCCTTCCCTCATCAACAACACTTTCATCATCATTGGGATATGTCCTTTCCTCTCCTTTTGTGTTGTTTTGGTATATAACAATCCCTCATTGACAACACTCCATCCACCATCCACCCATTTTGTCTTGTAGCTCGATTGGGGCAACATCATATTTGTCCTTCAATCCATTTGTGCTTCACAATCTTCTATCACTTATCATCTTCTCTTATCCCTCACTTTACATCATCAAACCCATCTCCCCTTTCATTGTCTCATCCATTTTGAGAGCACACCTGTATGCTCTTGAACCTACATGTCCTCTTGAGGGGGAATCCTCAACCCTTAATCTTCATCTTCACTGCCACCATTTTTCCTCCTAGTCAGTCCTTTGAATGATGGGCATCTTTTCCAATCTAACCATATTCTTCTTGATGCTATCTTTTAATCTTCTTTGAAATGATGCTACTTCATAGCACCATCTCAAGGAGGGGGAAAATGTAGACACCTAAATTTAGACACTCACATTTGTCCAAATTTGTCCCTTTTCGTCTAAATATCCTCTTATTTGCATTAATTAAGTAATATCGCTATTATTTAATTAATACCATTAATTCATCTAAACCCCTAAGGTATTTAGTTAAATAATTAAATACCTTACCCCTTTTCCTATCTTCAAGGAATTAAATAAATAATCCATTTATTTAATTCCCTTTATCTCTCACCCACTCACCTAATCCTAATCCATTTCTTAACCCCATCATTAGGGATGTGCACATTCCTAATTCATGATTACGATGTGTCACATCCTCCAACTTTTTCAAGTTGTCTCCTAACCTTCATTAGCCACTAATTATCCTCTAATAATTGATTAGCTAGCCTAATCGGTACCTTGGTCAAGTCTCTCATCTCCCAAGGAATATTAAATTCCTTTTATTATCCCCATACCCTTCCTGATGAAATTTTAAATTCCATTTTATCCCTCCAAGACTCTCCTCACTTGTAACATCACTCACATGTGGAGTTCTAGAACTCCTCACTTGTCACATCACTCACATGTGGACAAGTACTTACCTTTTTGGAACCCTCTCTTATCCACTAGATATTCCCCAAGCATGTGAATTTTAAATTCACTTTTATTCCCCCAACAACTTCTCTCATTCCCATGCACATTAAAAAAGAATTTTTAATTCCTTTAGTCAACTCTTCATTTCAAACCTTGATCTTACTTTCCCTCTTTCAATCTCCACCATCCATTTGATCTCCCTAGGTTAAATAGCTAAAACTTAGCCATTTTGGAACAACACAAATTATGCATTCTCATTCAACACATTCATTCAACAACTTTCAAGCTAACACACTCATTTTCACAATCAAACTCTAATACAACTTTCAATCTCACACACTTGCATCCTCCATTATTGCTCATCTTCAAGCTTTCATAAGTTCTTGCATCTATCCAAACATCCACATCTTTCATTTGAATCTCCATAAAATCCTCATAATTTTGCATTCTCTTGCATCAGATTTTCCATCCAAGGAGTATACATCTCAAGCTGCATCAACGGCCAACCAAGGAACAACACAAGTGAAAGGTATACTTCTTGTTTTATCTTTTCTTTTATTTGTGCTCAACGTATCCCATTAATCTTGAGGTGGTCTTGTGTTGTTTTAACTTGGATTTCTTAGTTAGTTTTGCACATTTATGATAGAAAAACACTTGCACATAGTAATATTTTATTATTAATTATGGTAGGCTACAATTGAAAATAAGGTCTTGATGAAGGTTTTAGAGTATGTTTATTAAAATGAAAATTATGGCCAAGATTTTAATAATGAGCTCATTTATTTAGTTATTTATTTAGTCATTTTTATTTGTCTGATATTAGTCATTTATTTAGTTATTTTTATTTGTGTAATATTAGTAATTTAGTTGTGATTTTACCCAATGACCAAATTAGTCATTTATTTTCCAAATACTATTAATGTTAGTCATGTGACTAAATTTTTTAGTCATGTGACTAGAATTTTTAGTCATGTAGTCATTTATTTTCCAAATTCTACTAGTGGTTGAAGGTTGAGGGTTGAGGTTTTAAGGGTTGAGGTAGAGGGATTAAGGGTTTAAGGTATAGGGTCGAGGTATTGGGGTTAAGTTTTTAATGTATAGGGTAGAGGGTTGAGGGTTTAAGGCATAGGGTATAGTGTTAAGTGCTGAGGTATTAGGGTTGAAGGGTTGAGGGTTTAAGGATTTAATGTACAGGGTTGAGGGTTAAGGATTTAAGGGTTTAGGTTTCAAGGGTTGGGGTTTTAGGGTTGAGGGTTTAGAGATAGGGATTAGGGTTGAGAGATTAGGGTTTAAGGGTTGAGGGATTATGGTTGAGGGTTTAATGTATAGGCTAGAGGGTTGAGGGTTGAAGGTTGAGGGGTTAAGGGTTTAGGTTTTAAGGGTTTAAGGGTTGAGGTTATAAGGTTGAGGGATTAAGGATTTAAGGTATAGGGTTGAGAGTTTAATGTATAATGTAGAGGGTTGAGGTTATAAGGCATAGGGCTGAGGGTTTAAGTTTTAGGGTTGATGGATTAGGGTTGAGAGTCTAATGTATAGGGTATAGGGAACTTGTAATTGAGGGTTTAGGGTTGACAGTTTAAGGGTTTAAGGGTTGAGGGTTTAATGGTTGAGGATTAAGGGTTAGGGTTGAGGTTTAAAGGTTGAATGTTGAGGGATTAGGGTTGAGGGTTTAGGGTTTAAGGTATAGGGTTGAGGGATTAGGGTTGAGGGTATAATGAATAAGGTAGAGGGTTTATGGTTTAAGGTATATGGTTTAGGTTATATGGTTATGGTATAGGGATGAGGGTTTAGTTTGTAGGATTTAGCATTTAATGTATTGGGTTTAGGGTATAAGGTTAAGGTATGGGTTATAGTGTTAAGTGTCATAATTGCTCGAAGAAAGGTCTCATAGATGTACCTAAACCCACCCCCCTATTGACACATGGTGATAGTAAAAAAACCTTTACAAAATCAAAAATTTTAAAATGCGAGTATATGCTTTAAATTTTTTAAAATTTGGTTGTTATTAGAGCAAGCCAAAATGCATTCACATTATAACATGATAACATTTTTTCTTTCTCTAAAAAATCATAGAAAGGTAGGACACTCATGATCCAATACCATATTCTCTATTATTCTCCTCCATGTTCTCTGACAAAAAAATGTGTTTTCATGTTGTCAGGGAAAGCACATGTAGTTTTACACATTCACCACTTTTGCACCACCTTTTTCTAGTTTTCCAACTTAGGAAGGAGGAAATAATAGATTTTTTACATAAAATTTGATTATATGAACTCAAATTTTCATATTTGAAGTGTTGCAATGTTAATTATGATTTTATTGTTATAATTTCATATTATAGATTGGTTAATTATATAGGTTTTTAGTAATTCTCTTAAGATTTATATAGAATTGAACTTTGAAAAAGAAGAAAGTTCGTGAAAAGCTCAAATTTTTGAGGAGTCTGATGTAAGAAGAAAAACAAGCTACACATAATTGGGTAGTTTCTCAAATCGAATCTTTGATTTTAAGGCATGCCAATTCTTTATACATGTACTTTGCATTTTCCTTCATTCTTTTATGTTTATTTATCACTTCTTATCATACATGCTTAATATAATGCTTTGATTTTATTATTATGTTGATTTTAGAATTATATTTTACTAAGTATTCAAAAATTAGGGTGATAGTTTTCTTGGGGTCACACAAGTCAAAATGCATTAACTCTAATGCTACTTTTTTTCTTGTAGAATTCCTTCATTGAAAGGGTTTTCTATGTTGTTAACCTAAAATACAAACTTTATATTTTATTTTAGACTTCACTATAGTTGGTAACCCGTAACCATATCCTTCTTGGATAAAGCAATAAACCCAAAATAACTCAAATATGAATACCATGAATGTTAGAGCCTAGAATGCACTTTTTTCTCCCATTTTTAAAAGTTAATGCACTTTTTTTGTTTTTGATCAACACTTTCTAGCCTTTTTGGACTAGTAGTCCAACACTTAAGAAATTATGTTTAATGTCTAGGGCATAATATTATTGTTCCCTATTTTGATCAAACTAAATTATTTTATAAGGAATACAAATAGGTTTCATTTCCACTCATATGATTGTGGCATCCACTATCTAGGTACCAAACTATATCAATGCCCACACCTCTTATGTTGGTTAGATCTTTGGGGAAGAAGGGCTAACCCGATTTAGGCATTTCTTGTGGGTTTGAAGTGAAATTATCAACTCATATATTGTCATCTTTAAGAGTTCTTTAATATCTTCTAGATTGCAATGACAATTGGGTCAAATATTATAGGAAAAATCCTAAGGATATTATCAATGATTGTCTTCTCTTCTATAGCTTCATTATTAATCCTTGACTAATATATTAAGGTGGAAAGCCTTTTGGAATTCTAGAATGGACTCATTAAATGGTTGCCCTGATGAATCAATGATAGTTATAGCTTCATTGGGAGTATCATAAGTCCATTAGGATAGTCCTAATGAATCTAGGATAGGCATAGGCTCATTATGAATGTTAAGTCATTACAAGTTGTCCCTCCTCATGCTCTTTTCTGCCCTCTTCATACACAAACTTGAGAATCAATAAAATTTCCTTAGTTTCATATTCCTTCCTGCCCCTCCACATGCCCTTTGCTACCCTCTTCATGCACAAACTTGAGAATAATAAAATTTTCCTTAGTTTTATATTCCTTGCTGCCCCTCCTCATGCCCTTTGCTACCCCTCCTCATGCCTCTTTTGGACTATCATATATTGTGTGTATCATAATTTCACAACTAATTTCAAATTTGTGTAAGATATTTCTTCTCTATAGTACTATGGTGGAACTAATCTTTATCTCTTTTTCATGCTACAAATACAATTCTTTATCATGCTAAGGAAACAATCAAGGATTAATCTATCTTTAGGATGACTATTATTTCTAGGTGCTTGATATGATTTTACTTTTATTGTGCTTGAACTATGCTTGAAAATTAAATATTCATTATCACAAGGGCTCATTGTATGGATTGTCCTCATGAATGGATTGTGCTCCACCCTTTGTGTTTAACTCATGATTAGTTTTATTTTTTGTTTTCACTTGCTCTTAGCTCAAGAAATATGCCCATATCTACTACCATCTCCACCTTTTCCATTGCACTTTGAATAGATGGTTATTAACTACAAGATTGATGTAGCCATTGTAAACAACCCCTTATTCACTTTGAATGGATTCTTATCTTATAAGATTGATGTATCTGTTAGAGTAATAAGTTATTATACTTAATTAATTACATAATATTGGTTAATTAATTAAGTCACTTATCACTTTAGTTACTTAAGCTAAACTTAGGCACATTAATAATTATTTATTTATTAATTATTAAGTGTGCACACTAGGGTTTCCTTTTAGGGTTGTATACATTGCTTTTATAAAACAATTCATCTCTTGTATTTACTCAATTCTTGAATATATAATTTTGCACATTTTCATGCAAAGCTCTATTGTATCTTGTTTTTCTTTTGTGGAAGGTATTTTTGGTTTGCATGTCTGATCTTGGATTCTAACATGGTATCAGAGCCTTGATTTTGTAGCCCCTTATATTTTGGAGAATTTCAATGTAGATCTCATTTGGGTTTCCTCAAGGGTTTTATTCCTTGAACCTATTTATACAACATCTTGGATTAGATTGGGCATCACCATTGGATTCAGAGTGCTGGAAAAAGTCAAGATTGGATTTTATTTTGCAGATTTTGGTCATCATTGAAGCAATCTACAAGGGTTTCAAGTTTAGTGATTTTTATGCAAGATCTGGGGGCTGCCTAATTTTTTGGGAACTTTTGGCCAAAACGGACCTTGCTGTTGGATTCGCAGTGCCCAAAAACCCCTATTTTCACATAAAATTTGTCTGATTTGGACACTGTCAACTAGGGAGGCAAAACAATTTTTCCCAAGGGCCGTACGACCCCAACGCATGTTTTTCGACGCACAAGAAACAAAAAAATCAAAAAATGCATTTTTTGGGATCTTTTCCAATGCATGCAGTAGAAAAAGCTCCCACCACCCGGTGGCCACTACCCCACAACCACCGCCGGTAGGCACCAAAACCTCTGTTGGCCTCCTCCACCAACACACCGCTCAGCCAACGCACGACCCCTTTGGGCCCCTGCACTCACTTTGGTCACATGGGGGACTAGGCGCCGGTCGCTTCAGCCCCTGCATAGGTCCTATGGAGGACCAAGGTCTCTGCCTAGCTCCCAGTTTGCAGCCCCTGGTTGCGTATAGGACGAGGGGCCTATTTGTTTTTAGCCCCTTGGGCTGCTTGCAGGCCTTATTGGCCTTTCTAGAGCATTTTTACAAAATTGGGCGTAACTTTTGCGTACGATGTCTATTTTTCACAAACAAGATATTGTTGGAAAGTTGACTCTGACACCAATCTAGTGGTGGAGGTAGTTTTTTATGATTTTTCTCCAAATTTATTTTTTAAGTCCTTGAACTTAGATTAATTTTTTCGCTTTGGAGGGCATATCTTTTGACTCAGTTATCCTTTCTTCAGAATTTTTGCGCCGTTGGAAAGCTGGTTTAGTCCTCTACATAGATATAGGGTCTATTTTTATTTTCTATTTATGAATATTTAGCATTCTCTCCTTTTACAATCATTGGGTTATTGTAATAAATGAACTGAGATAAAGTTCCATCAGGGGGGTTTCTTGCATAATAATTTGATTAGAGTGTGGATGCACTTTGATCTCCATCTTGATTTGTTGACAACTCACATGGGTTATATCTAGTTTCTTAGTTTCTTTTGGCCACATCTTGTCTTAGCTTGACACATATCAGATTCACATTGATTCACACTTCAGATTGAGAGCCTATGGTTAATGATTCACATTGGATACATCTTAGTTTGAGGGCCACTAAATTTGTGGTTAATGTTCCAAAATCTTCATGGTACTTATTCTGATGGAAGATTTTTAGTCTCAGTTTTGCATTAGCATTGAGATACATGGCTTCTAGATTTTTTCATCATTTTATCTACTAATGCTTCAAAGATTCCAGGGTTGTTCCAGTTTGTGAGTTTTTCAGTGTTCCATGGCATCAGGTTTGTTGTCGCACTATTATGATTCCACCTGAGTCCTTTAGTGACTCTCATTTGGTTTCTTGTAGATAGAAGTATCTTTCCTTTCTTGTCGAATTTCAATTCTAGTGTTCTTCTAGTGCTTCTTGTAGTAGGACATCTCATTGTAAGGGGTTTTGTCCCATTGGGTTTTCCTTCTCTACCTCATTCATGGAATTTGTACATGGGTACCTGATCTAGCCTTATTGTTGAGACCCATTCATGCTTGCATGCATCATTTCTTTAGTGTTTTAGCTACTTCCTATGTTCATCTTAAGGGGGGGTGTTAGAGTAATACATTATTATACTTATTTAATTACATCATATTGGTTAATTAATTAAGTCACTTATCACTTTAGTTAATTAAGCTAAACTTAGGCACATTAATAATTAATTATTAATTATTTATTAAGTGTGTAAACTAGGGTTTCCTTTTAGGGTTGCATACATTGGTTTTATAAAGCAATTCTTCTCTTGTATTTAATCAATTCCTGAATATATCATTTTGCACATTTTCATGCAAAGCTCTGTTGTATCTTGTTTTTCTCTTGTGGAAGGTATTTCTGGTTTGCATGTCTGATCTTGGATTTTAACAATATCCATGTCAAAATTCACATTTTTGAAAGAGATGAATCATTTATAATAACTGTATTATTTTTTAGCTTCATTTTATTCTTGATATTTTTAAGATTCTGCTCTAAGATAAGGTTTTCATGTGCTTCTATTTATTCAATCTCAGTTGTAAAGTTCATATTTATGTTTTAGCCAAGCTTATAGACAATAGCAGTACCTAGCACTTGGGAATGACTCCATTATCATCCTTGTGTAATAATAGACCCCTTTTTGCTACTCCTTAAGATGCCTTTGTGCATGCAGTGTAAAGTTGCAAAGTGGTGTATTTTTTGTTTTTTTCATCATGCAAATAAACTGATAGTTGCAACACATCTAGATGGGTAGGTTTATGCTAGGAAAGGTCCTGTTTTGTACCCCAACATGTCAAAATGTTCTAGGCTACATTACACTGATGATTTCTCTTAAGAGACCAAAATGCTAAAGTGCAACAAACTTTGACGAGCTATTACTCAGAAACCATGGCACTTACAAACATTTCATCAGAAGGTGCACAATCATGTAGAGCCCCTCTATAATAGACTCTCAATTTTTCATACCTCCATACCATTTTCTCATGTTGACAATTTTTTAGTTGATGGAAAAAGCGTCAGATGCATGTAGTGTGAAGTTGCAAGGTGGTGTAATTTTTGTTCTATTCATCATGCAACCAAATTGATAGTTCCAAAACATATTAATGGGTAGGTTTATGCTATGCAAGGTCCTATTTTTCACCCTAGCATGCCAAAACATTCTTGGCTACATTGCACTTATGATTTCTCTTAAGAGACCAAAATGCTAAAGTGCAACAAACTTTGACGACTAGGCTACATTGCACCGATGATTTCTCTTAAGAGACCAAAATGCTAAAGTGCAACAAACTTAGACGAGCTATTACTCAAAAACCATGGCACTTACAAACATTTCATTAGAAGGTGCACAGTCATGTAGGGCCCCTCTATAATAGACTCTCAATTTTTCATACCTCCATACCATTTTCTTGTGGTGACAATTTTTTAGTTGATGGAAAAAACATCAAATGCATGCAGTGTGAAGTTGCAAGGTGGTGTAATTTTTGTTCTATTCATCATGATGCAACCAAATTGATAGTTCCAACACATATGAATGGGTAGGTTAATGCTATGCAAGGTCCTATTTTTCACCCTGGCATGCCAAAACATTCTAGGCTACATTGCACCAACAATTTCTTTTAAGAGACCAGAGTGCAAAAGCACAACAAACTTTGTGAGATATTACTTAGAAATTGTGGCACTTAGATTTATTTTTTTGAAGGTACACGGTCACATAGTGTCCCTTTGCAATAAATTCTCTAAGTTTTTCATACCTCCAATCCATTTTCCCGTGGTGAAAATTTTTTAGTTGATGGAAAAAGTGTCGAATGCATGTAGTGTAAAGTTGCAAGGTGGTGTAGCTTTCATTTTATTTGTTCTACGACCAAATTGATAGTTACTATTGGTATGTGGCGAATGATCATGCTATACTGTATAGCCTATGGTATACTGTACACCCTGGCCCCTATCCTTGCCGGGGTCCGAAGCCGGGCCAGGCCTCAGGTGGGGGTTCAGGGGTGGCAGCCCTCGAGAAAAATTTTCCTCCTACTTTTTTGCAGCATTACTAAAAAAGGAAAAAATCAACGAAAAAGGAAAAATCCGATTTTGTAGAACCCAAAATCTGGAAGCTTCTAAGCTTGTTAAAAAGGGGTTCGGATGGGTATTACTGTATGATGAAAAATGTGATTATTCACAAGATTGTAATAGGTTTTACACTAGATAATAAAAGTATTGGATGGCTGTGGTTTGGTGGATGTAGCCCAGATTGGGTGAACCATGTTAAATTCTCTATGTTATGATTTATTCTGTGTGTGTTTTAGTTTCTCTATTTATTAATTAAATCTACATTTAATTGTTAGATATCTGCCATCTCTAACCCTAACAAGTCGTATCAGAGCAAGTTGTGTTTCGATTATCATTTGTAGGAAAGATCTCACGATTGAGTGGGAGCAATGGTAGACGAGGGAAAGAAGGTTGAGAAGTTTAACGGGCATAACTATTAGTTATGGAAGATGTAGATGGAGAACTATCTCTATCAGAAGGATTTATAGCGGCCATTGGAAGGGAAAACCAAGAAACCCGTAGCAATGTTAGATGAGGATTGGGAAATCTTGGATAGAAAGGCTCTTGGCAGTATTCGTCTATGCTTGGCATAATCAGTGGCATTCAATATTACAACAACAAAGATAACTCAAGAGTTGATGGAAACCTGGGTGAAGTCATATGAAAAGCCTTTCACTTCGAATAAGGTATTTCTTTTGAAGCGTTTATTTAATATGAAAATGGTAGAAGGTGGGTCAGTTACTGATCATTTGAATGAGTTTAATATGGTCACCAGTTAATTAACTTCTGTAAAAGTAAACTTTGATGAAGAAGTTAGGGCTCTTTTGATTCTGTTTTCTTTTCCTAAAAGCTAGAATAGCTTGTAATGGCTGTTAGCAATTCTGTTTCTAGTTCGAATACATTGAAGTTTGATGATGTTGTTGGTGTTATTTTGAGTGAGGAAATTCGTAGGAAAAGTTGAGGTGGAACATGTTGTGCATGTTTTGCACACATGCCCCGCTGTAGGCAGGGACCCCCTTTTTTTTGCTCCCGACAGGCTGCTTTGCTCCTGCCTTGTTTTGCATGCCCCATTTCTAAGCCCAAATTGGTCATGTGCCTTCAAACGATCAAATCCCCTACCCAAATTCACCTACATGGGGTATTCAAATCTGCGGAGAAATAAAGTCCCCCATCCCCTTTCTGCCTTTTGTCTTGCTTTGGTTGTTTCAGAAACATCCGTGGACCCTTGTCGGTCCAGTTTCCACATTTTTGGCTTTGGGGACAACTTTTGGGTGGATTTGGGATGTGTTTGGGGTGTTTCAATGAATTGCAAAGTTTTTGTCAAAGTTTGGTTAAGTTTCGGTGTTTCTGAAGCTTCGTCCCTCTTTTGCTATTTTGGAAACATCCGTGGACCCCTGTTGGTCCGGTTTGCACATTTTTGGCTTTGGGGACAACTTTTTGGTGGATTTGGGATACGTTTGGGGTGTTTCAATGAACTGCCAAGGTTTTGTCAATGTTTGGTGAAGTTTTGATGGTTTCAGAACATTCCCTCTAGAATTCCCTTCCTCTTTCGCTGTTTGGAAACATCCATGGACCTCCGTCGCTCCCGTTTCCTCATTTTTGACTTTGGGGTCACCCTTTTTTGGATTTGGGATGCGTTTGAAGTGCATAAATGAAGTGCCATGGTTTCATCAAAGTTTGGTTGAGTTTTGATGGTTTCAGAACTTTGCCTCCAAAATTCCCTTCCTCCTTGGCTGTTTGGAAACATCCGTGGACCCCCGTCGCTCCCATTTCCTCATTTTTGACTTTAGGGTCACCCTTTTTTGGATCTAGGATGTGTTTGAAGTACATAAATGAACTGCCAAGGTTTCATCAAAGTTTGGTTAAGTTTCGATGGTTTCAGAACTTTCCCTCTGGAATTCCCTTCCTCCTTGGCTATTTAGAAACATTCGCGGGCCCCCGTCGCTCCCGTTTCCTCAATTTTGACTTTGGGAGCAATCTTTTTTGCATCGGGGATGTGTTTGAAGTACGTAAGTGAACTGCCAAGGTTTTGTCAAAGTTTGGTTGGGTTTTCGTGGTTTCGGAGCTTCATCCCCCTTTTGCTATTTGGAACATCTGTTGGCCTAGGGCAACCCGGCCTCCGAAGCCCGACCCCTCCATGGCCATTTCCAGGGTTCCGCCTCTTCGTCGCCGTTTTGGAACTTCCAACGGCCACCTCCTTCCCGGCCTTCGGAGCCCGGCCCCTTCGTGGCCGTTTCCGGGGTTCCGCCTCTTCATCGCCGTTTTGGAACTTCCAACGGCTGCCTCCTTCCCGGCCTCTGGAGCCCGGCCCCTCGGTGGCCGTTTCTGGGGTTCCACCTCTCCGTCGCCGTTTTGGAACTTCCAATGGCTGCCTCCTTCCTGGCCTCTGGAGCTCGGCCCCTCCGTGGCCATTTTCGGGGTTCTGCCTCTCCGTCGTCGTTTTGGAACTTCCAACGGCCGCCTCCTTCCCGCCCTCTGGAGCCCGGCCCCTCCGTGGCCGTTTCCGGGGTTCCACCTCTCCATCGCCATTCTGGAACTTCCGACGGCTGCCTCCTTCCTGGCCTCTGGAGCCTGGCCCCTCCGTGGCCGTTTCTGAGGTTCTGCCTCTCCGTCGCCATTTTGGAACTTCCAACGACTGCCTCCTTCCCGGCCCCTCCGTGGCCATTTAAGGGTTTCGCCTCTTCGTGGCCATTTTGGAACTTCTGGTAGCCACCTCCTTCTTGGCCTCCGGAGCCCAGCCCCTCCGTGGCCATTTTCGGGGTTCCGCCTCTCCATGGCCGTTTTGGAACTTCTGGCGGCCACCTCCCTCCCGGCCTCCGAAGCTCGACCCCTTTGTGGCTGTATCCGGACTTCCACCTCTCCATGGCTATTTCTGGGCTTCCGCCTCTTTGTGGCCATTTTGGTACTTCTGGCAGTTGCCACCTTCCCGGCCTTCGGAGCCTGGCCCCTCCGTGGCTGTTTCTGGGGTTTTGCCTTTCCGTCGCCGTTTTAGAACTTCTGGTAGCTGCCTCCTTCGCAGCCTTCGGAGCCCTGCCCCTCCGTGGCCGTTTCCAAGGTTCTGCCTCTCCGTCACCGTTTTGGAACTTCCGACGGCTACCTCCTTCCCGGCCTCCGGAGCCCGAGCCCTCCGTGGCCGCATCCGGGAGCCTGCTTCCTTCACAGCTGTTTTGAACATCTAGGAGCTCGCCTTCTCCCTGGTTGTTTTGAACATCCGGGAGCCTGCCTCCTTCCCAGCTGTTTTGAACATCCGGGAGCCCGCCTTCTTCCCGGCTGTTTTGGCTTCCGTCCGCTATCTTCCTTCTGGCTTTCTTCTGCCATCTTTCCACCCTCTGGCGCTCGCACCCTTGAAGCACACAGTAATGTTTATGATCCAAATGAGCTCCAAATATGAATATCATGATATTTTGATGATGCATGGATAGATCTAACTGGAAATTTGTAGGTTTGACTAACATTTTCCTTAACTCATGTATAAATGCACTTATGACACTTCGTGTTTGCAAGAGTCAAGAAGCCTTCCATAGGTCTATCGAAGAGGCCCATTGCGAGAGTTGTCCTACATTTTTCCAGATGATGATGATTTCTAAGGAGCTTTCTACCCAAATCAGGGGCCACCAATCCATTGATGCCAATTGTCGACAGACTCGTTTGATCCAAGGAAGAACACTGCAAGCACATCAAGGAAAATACAACTTTCAAGCAGTTTCTGCTACAATGAAAAGGGCAATCAACTAAATGACAAAATTGCTACAGTAACTGGCACTAGATGACAAAACAGGGAAAAGACAAGGAATGAATTTTAAATTGCTAGATATTGTGGGGTAGGTGAAGCCCTAACTTGTAATGAATCTGATCCATTCATTGGAAATTGATCCTAGCCATTCATTTGGGCTTTGGAAAACTATAAATAGGGGCTTGCCCCTCATTTGTAAGTGTTGGAAAATTGATGTAAGAGGCATTTGTAGCAATAGAAGACAACATTGCATGATTTTATGGATGTTCTCTTTGATTTTGCTCATTTTGCATGCATGGTTCTTCCTTCCATGTTAGTTTTAGTGTTAGTTTTTTGAATGGGAGTGGTGATTGTATTTGCTGTTTTAGTATTTGATGGATTTCTAGCTCATGCTTTTTGTGGTTCATTGATGATGAGTCACTTTGCAAAGCTAGTTTGAGCTCATTACTTCATTGCTGCAACTTAGTTCAACTACATGTGCATGACGTGCATGTGCAATTTGAAAATCTGCAGTCCTTAGAAGATTGCACTGGTTTTGTGCAACTGTAGGTTTCTCTTGGCCAAGCAAAACCCAGTTTAGGAAATCTGTCTACTTTAGCAGCCACCATTGTTACTATTCATTCGTAGCTTAGGATTAGAATAACTTTTTTAACCCTTCTCCTTTTGTTGTCTCTTTTAATCCTTGGTTATAGTAGGATCCAAAGCATCACCATGAAGCCAAATCAGATGAATTTGATGAGTTTCAGCTTGTTGTTTTGAGTGGATAGCCACTGTTCATTCACTTTCAACACTTTGAAACTGCATTTGCAAACCCAACTTCCATGCTTTGTAACTCATTCATAAGTCCACCTTGTGATTCCAGCAAATCACATCAAACTACTGAGGTATCTAAGCATTGTCATGACCTGACATCCGAGAGACCTTGGGATAGTGTTCTGCAATCTGATTGTGGAAGATTGTCTTTCAAGAGAGGTAGTGCACCTACACACTGCTTGTGTTGAAAAGTGCATAAAAAACACATCAACAGAACTGGCACTAGAAGGAGGGCTAACATGTTGGGAATGCAAAGCTAAAGGTCAGAAGTGATTCATTTTATGCCCTCCTCCTCCTAACGCCATAAACAAAACTAGTGCTAAAAGGAGGGCTTGACATGTTGAGGCTACGAAGCTGAAAGTTGGAAGTTGAGAAAGGAATATTTAGGAAGAAATCTAAAATAGGAAATCTCTTTAATTGAAAAATCAAAAAAAAATTGAAGGCAAACAAGAGCTGAGTCGAAATTGAGCAGCATGCAGAAATTGACATCACTCAGCTACATGCAAATTTGAACAAGAGACTGAAGAAGCCATTGCAGCAGTTTGCGTTGGCGGATAGATGTCAGATCCATTGCACTTGTAGGCATAGTGAATTGGGGTGTCTAACATTCTTGGACAGAATTGAGAAGGTCTTGCAGGGAGAAATTCCCTTTTGGGAAATATATCAGCCTTTAGCCCTTGCAAACTCGGAGGAAGAATTGACAGCCATGGCAGCCAAGGCATTCAAGGAGCTGATCCAGGAATATTTGAGCAGCAAGGATGGACCAAGAATGGAGGAAATATTAATGTCTTGTTGGTGTAGATTTCACAATGCACCACATTCTGAATTCACTTGCTCGTCATGCACAAAAATCATCGCTCAAGCCAAGGGTTGTTTGGATAAGTTAGAGCAGCCAACTCTCAATGAGGAGAAGTTATCCAATGAGGCAGAAAAGTTGTCAATATCTGGAGGACAACAAAATAAAGATGAACCAAGAAATTTGACACAAGTTGGTGTTGGGACAGCAGACATGGAAAATGAAAACCAAGAGGGAGGAGCTGAATGTCTGGGGACAACAAGGTGCATTGATGAAAATCTGATTGAAATTAATTTAGAAGGCCTTCCCTCCACCAATCAAGGGAAGTCCTCCACTCTAGAAGAAAAGCAATTGGTAGGTGATGATGAACCAATGAAGTCTACAGTCGTGCATGCTGGGACAACCAGTGAAGATGCTGAAGATCAAGAAGAAGAGGAGGCTGAAAGCCTTGGGGCAACAGGAGATGATCAAAGCATAAGTAAAATTAGGTCAGAAGACCTCTCCATCTATAATGACAGTGATCAAGAAGCTAAAAATGTAGATTTGAAGGAGTGGGAGCAACCACTCACTACGGATGTCTACCATCATGCTTCTTTTTCAAGTGATGAGGAGGACCCGATCATGGATAGATATGACCATCTTGTCTCAAGACTAGCGAGGGATTGGACTGAGCTGAAATACCAAGTGGATTTGGAGATATTGCTGCTCCCAAATTGGTGTCGACTCTATGATTCATCGCACTCAGAGCTCACATGTAAGCTATGCCAAGAGGCCATCAAAGAAGTCAAAGAACAAGTAAGGCAGCCAAGTGCCTGACTTCCTCTACTTGCTGCTCAGATCGAAGTAGAAGACCAAGAGATTGAGTCAAGTGATGGATCAGTTGAAGGTGGACCTCAAGAGGATGTTGGGGCAGCAATAGAAGAAGGACAACAATATAGTCTCGGACTTCCGAGCGATGAAGTAGATCAAGCGGGAATGCTATCCACCATTCATCAAGAAGTTCTTCCTCTTGAAAAGTAGTTATGTGCCATGGATGGTGGGCTTTTTGACAAGTCTTTGGAGGGAAATTGTGTAGTAGACTTTGGTCCCCTTAATGAGGTTCCATCAATTGATGACTTCTTTCCATTATGAGCTGCACTACGGAGGTATGCTCATATCGAGGAAGAGCACATCCTAGAAAATGATAGTGATGAATACATACTCCTTGAGCCCTTGAACAATGATGCACTAGAGTTTCCAGATTGGGAGAGGAGCTCCTTCTCCATTTACAGAGATAGTGAGCAAGAGGAAATGAGTGAACATCATGATGAGATGCATGGACATCAAAAAGAAGAAGAGAAAGGTGGAGGTGCTAAGATAGTTGCTAACAGAGATAAAGCACTCAATCGATTACAAGATGCAACTTGGAGTCCTTCTACCATGATCATTGTTGATCCTCCTTCGTATTCAGATGGCTCCAATAGGATAGATTCACATATGTCATCATCCCATGACATTGAACATCACAAAAATTAGGTAAACACTTCGGAAAGGAGATGGGACAGCATGCCGCCCCTTGAAGACAACAATCAAGAAGAGGTTTTAGCAATGAAAACCTAGGCAAATGAGATGTTCCTCCTTCAAGAACAACCAATTGGGACTGTGGATCTTGCTCACAACTTGAAAGAGCTGTTTGCTGCCCCATCCTCCCAGCCTTATGCAAGCTTAAGGTCCATAGTGCTGCACCCTCCACTGCGCCTGCCCGAGGCTACCAATGCAACGATCAAGAATTTTATGCTTGCTCTTGACTGTCCAACGCTGCCACCTCCATGTGACGACATCCAGGTTTTATCCTTCCTTGCCCATATTATTTCTCATAATTGCACTTATTATTTTGATTATGGGAATGAGGGAAAACAAACATGTTTATGGATTAACCATGGGTTCAATGAGCCTCTACAATTGTTGATTTTTCATGATGATGTGGTTGAACTTGAGTGCTGCAACATTGAATTTCCTTTTTTAGAATATAAAGACAAGTTTGTATGGTTAAGAACAATAACGATTACCTGTTTGCTCGTGCATGCATTATGAAATCCAATGAATGTTAATGTTAGCTTGCCCTGCCTGAACATAATGCTTTGTAAATATCTTTGTACATAGCCCGTTTTGAGTAGTATGGGTTTGTTGTAAATACTCTGCTTTCTCACTTTCCTTAGGTTAGTTGGTTTGTGTAGGTTGCTTGCTTCGTTTTCTTTTTGTTTGCTTTTGCTTTGTTGTTTCTTTGCTCGGGGTCTGTCTGCTCTTAGCTGGGCACATCTGTACGCACAACAACCATACTTATCACCTGGGGTTGTTCTACGTATTTCTTTGTCAAACTCTAATCAAGTCTTTAGAGTGGATGGTGAAGGTCTTCTATTAGTGTTAAGTGATCTAGGTGTTTGATTCAAAGAGGATAAGTTGTTGGTTTAGTCTGACTTTGAAGTATTCTGAAATCTTATAGCTCTTACACATCTTAAGAATTCGACGGTCACTATAGGGCCTTTTGTGAAGTCTAGTTAAGTGAAAAATCTAAAATTCTACTCCAGTGCCACTGTGATTCTCAGCCCTGAGCGTGAGCTTCAATGCTTGCGGGTTGAAATAAGAGAGCTGAAAAGAAAAAAGAAAGAAAGAAAGAAAACATTGAAAATTAAAAGAAAGAGAAAATTCAACTTTTTAGGGGTATTCGAACAACTCTACCGGGGCTATGGATGCCCGGTCGGCAGTAGAGCAATGTTCGGGAGAATCATAGCGATAACCTCGTCTGGGCTATGGACGCTTGACTGGCAGCGAGGCAATGTCCTAGATGCTTTTGGAGTTAGAATAAACTATGTAGCTTAATTGAACGAAGCTTGGGTTCCTGTAGCAACCGAAGGATGGGAATTAATGCAATTGCACACACTTGGATTTTTCAGGATACTGAAGGTTGGGTTGGCTAGCGGTTTTGATCCTTTGGATTGGGTGTCTAGTTTGTTTGCCCTAGCAAGAAGGTCAGAACCAGAGATTTTGGGTTCGTGATTTCAGTTTGTCATCAAAATGCTCTGGAGCATTTCCCCAGCGAGTCACCATTTGTTGTGCATGTTTTACACACACGCCCCGCCGTAGGTATGGACCCCCTTTTTTTTACTCCTGACAGGCTACTTTGCTCTTGCCTTGTTTTGCATGCCCCATTTCTAAGCCCAAATTGGTTATGTGCCTTCAAACAATCAAATCCCCTACCCAAATTCACCTACTTGGGGTATTTAAATCTGTGGAGAAATAAAGTCCCCCATCCCCTTTCTGCCTTTAGTCTTGCTTTGGTTGTTTCGGAAACATCCGTGGACCCCTGTCGGTCCAGTTTCCACATTTTTGGCTTTGGGGACAACTTTTGGGTGGATTTGGGATGTGTTTTGGGTGTTTCAATGAATTGCAAACATTTTGTCAAAGTTTGGTTAAGTTTCGGTGTTTCCGGAGCTTCGTCCCTCTTTTGCTATTTTGGAAACATCCGTGGACCCCTGTTGGTCCGGTTTCCACATTTTTGGCTTTGGGGACAACTTTTTGGTGGATTTGGGATGCATTTGGGGTGTTTCAATGAACTGCCAAGGTTTCATCAACGTTTGGTTAAGTTTCGATGGTTTCGGAACATTCCCTCCGGAATTGCCTTCCTCTTTGGCTGTTTGGAAACATCCGTGGACCTCCGTCGCTCCCGTTTCCTCATTTTTGACTTTGGGGTCACCCTTTTTTGGATTTGGGATGTGTTTGAAGTGCGTAAATGAAGTGCCAAGGTTTCGTCAAAGTTTGGTTGAGTTTCGATGGTTTCAGAACTTCGCCTCCAGAATTCCCTTCCTCCTTGGCTGTTTGGAAACATCTGTGGACCCCTGTCACTCCCGTTTCCTTATTTTTAACTTTGGGGTCACCCTTTTTCGGATCTAGGATGTGTTTGAAGTACGTAAATGAACTGCCAAGGTTTCATCAAAGTTTGGTTAAGTTTTGATGGTTTCGGAACTTTCCCTCTGGAATTCCCTTCCTTCTTGGCTGTTTGGAAACATTCGCGGGCCCCGTCACTCCCGTTTCCTCAATTTTAACTTTGGGAGTAATCTTTTTTGTATCGGGGATATTTTTGAAGTATGTAAGTGAACTACCAAGGTTTCATCAAAGTTTGGTTGAGTTTTAGTGGTTTCGGAGCTTCGTCCCCCTTTTGTTGTTTGGAACATCTGTTGGCCTAGGGTGACTCGGCCTCTGGAGCCCGGCCCCTCCGTGGCCATTTTCGGGGTTCCGCCTCTCCATCGCCGTTTTGGAACTTCCAACGACCGCCTCCTTCCTGGCCTCCGGAGCCCAGCCCCTCCATGGCCATTTCTGGGGTTTTGCCTCTCCATTACCATTTTAAAACTTCCAATGGCTGCCTCCTTTCCGGCCTCCAGAGCCCGGCCCCTCTGTGGCCATTTATGGGGTTCCGCCTCTCCATCTCCATTTTGGAACTTCCAACGGCTGCCTCCTTCTCGGCCTCCGGAGCCTGGCCCCTCCGTGGCCATTTTCGAGGTTCCGCCTCTCCGTCGCCGTTTTGGAACTTCCAATGTCCGCCTCCTTCCCGGCCAGACTGAGCCCTCCCGTGGCCATTTTGGGGATTCCGCCTCTCGTCACCATTTGGAACTCGCTACCTCCTTTGCCTCACCCGGCCTCCGTGGCCATTTCTGGGGTTCCGCCTCTCCATCGCCGTTTTGGAACTTCTGACGGCTGTCCCGGCCTACCTTCGTGGCCGTTTTTGGGGTTTCGCCTCTCCGTGGCGTTTTGGAACTTCCGGCGGCCACCTCCTTCCGCCTTTGGAGCCCGCCCCTTCGGGTCGTTTCCAGGGTTTCGCCTCCCGTGGTTGTTTTGGAACTCCCAGCGCCACCTCCCTCCCGGGCCTCTAGAGCCCGACCCCTCCGTGGCCGTTTCGGACTTTCGCCTCTTCGTGGCCATTTCTGGGCTTCTGCCTCTCCGTGGCAATTTTTCTTCGCGGTTGCCTCCTTCCCGGCCTCCAGAGCCTAGCCCAACCATGGCCGTTTCTGGGGTTCTGCCTCTCCGTCGCCATTTTGGAACTTCCGGCAGCTGCCTCCTTCCCGGCCTCCGGAGCCCGACCCCTTTGTGGCCGTTTCTAGGGTTCTGCCTCTCCGTCGCCATTTTGGATCTTCCAGCGGCTGCCTCTTTTCAGGCAATTTCTGCTACAATGAAAAGGGCAATCAACTAAATGACAAAATTTCTACAGTAACAGGCACTAGATGACAAAACAGGGAAAATACAAGGAATGTATTTTAAATTGCTAGATATTGTGGGGTAGGTGAAGCCCTAACTTGTAATGAATCTGAGCCATTCGTTGGAAATTGATCCTAGCCATTCATTTGGGCTTTGGAAAACTATAAATAGGGGCTTGCCCCTCATTTGTAAGTGTTGGAAAATTGATGTAAGAGGCATTTGTAGCAATAGAAGACAACATTGCATGATTTTATGGATGTTCTCTTTAATTTCGCTCATTTTGCATGCATGGTTCTTCCTTCCATGTTAGTTTTAGTGTTAGTTTTTTGAATGGGAGTGGTGATGGTGTTTGCTGTTTTAGTATTTGATGGATTTCTAGCTCATGCTTTTTGTGGTTCATTGATGATGAGTCACTTTGCAAAGCTAGTTTGAGCTCATTACTTCATTGCTGCAACTTAGTTCAATTACATGTGCATGATGTGCATGTGCAATTTGAAAATCTGCAGTCCTTAGAAGATTGCACTGGTTTTGTGCAACTGTAGGTTTCTCTTGGCCAAGCAAAACCCAGTTTAGGAAATCTGTCTACTTTAGCAGCCACCATTGTTACTATTCATTTGTAGCTTAGGATTAGAATAGCTTTCTTAACCCTACTCCTTTTGTTGTTTCTTTTAATCCTTGGTTAGAGTAGGATCTAAAGCATCACCATGAAGCCAAATCAGATGAACTTGATGAGTTTCAGCTTGCTATTTTGAGTGGATAGCCATTGTTCATTCACTTTCAGCACTTTAAAATTGCATTTGCAAACCCAACTTCCATACTTTGTAACTCATCTGTATGTCCACCTTGTGATTCCAACAAATCACATCAAACTACTGAGGTATCCAAGCACTGTCATGACTTAACATCCGAGAGACCTTGGGATAGTGTTCTGCAATTTGATTGTGGAAGATTGTCTTTCAAGAGAGGTAGTGCACCTACGCACTGCTTGTGTTGAAAAGTGCATAAAAAACACATCAACAGAACATCCACATCAGGTGGTGTTTTGAATGAAAAAAGCAGGGGCAGAACAAAGGAGAGAGGAAACAATTCCAAAAATTGTGGAAAGTCACGAGGAAAATCAAAGGATAGAAAGTCTCAATCTAGAGACAAAAGGGATTGCTAGTATTGTGGTAAGCTGGGTCATTTAAAGAAAGATTGCTAGTCTCAGAAAATTAAATGAGACAAAAAGGAAGTAAAGAGGCAAATGTGGTAAGTAATAAATTTTATGAGGATACTTTGATTCTTTCCCTTGATAATGCTGATGATTCTTGGGTGTTAGATTCAGGGGCTTCATTTCATGCTACCCCCCATAGAAGTTATTTTCTTGATTATGTCCAAGGGGATTTTGGGCTGGTTTATTTAGGAGATAATGAACCCTGTCAGATTATTGGAAAGGGAAGAATCAAGGTTAAGTTGCAAAATGGGAATCATTGGCTACTACGTGATGTAAGGCATGTTCCAAAGTTAAGAAAAAATTTAATTTCAGCAAGGTAACTAGATGATGAAGGTTGTGTTGTTACTTTTAGTGATAAAAACTAGAGGGTCATAAAGGGTGCCTTAGTGGTAGCAAAAGGTGTGAAAGTAGGCACGCTATATCTTTGTACAGGTCATACTGTTCCTTCTACTTTAATTGTTGCAGAAAAAGGTCAATATTTAGGAACAATTGCTGCAGTTCAGCAGGTAGAAGATCATACAGTTGCTGTGGACTCTGAGTCAGCACTGTACAATAATAGAATTGGGCATATGAGTGCAAAAGGTATGAAAGTACTTCATTTAAATAATATTTTACTAGGTCTAAAATGTGTTAATATGGATTTCTATGAAATTTGTGTCTATGGAAAACAAAAGAGAGTTAGTTTTCTCAAGGATGGAAAGCAAAAGAAAGATGAGAAATTGGAACTTGTGCATACAGATGTATGGAGACCAGCTCAAGTATCTTCTCTCGGTGGCTCTCTATATTATGTTACATTCATTGATGATGCAACTAGGAAGGTATGGATTTATTTCCTTAGGCAGAAATCTGATGTATTTGAAACTTTTAAAAAATGGAGAAGCTTGGTTGAGAATAAGACTGGTAAAAGGTTAAAATGTCTCAGATCTGATAATGGTGGTGAGTATTGCAGTAAATATTTTGAAGATTATTGTTCCTCTAATGGTATTTGTAGGCAGAAAATAGTTCCAAGGACTCCACAGGAAAATGGAGTGGCTAAGCGCATAAATAGAACAATAATGGAGCGTGCACGGACTATGAGATTGCATGCTGGGCTACCTTTAAAAATGTGGCCAGAGACTGTAAACACTGTTGTTTATTTAATTAATAGAGGTCCCTCTAATCCTTTGGGTTGTGGTATTCCAGATGAAGAATGGAAAGGTAAGAAGTTGACTTATTCTTTTCTCAAAACCTTCGGTTGTGAAGCATTTGCACATGTAGATTCTGAAAATAGAACCAAACTTGATGCAAAATCAAATAAATGTGTATTTATTAGATATGGCATTGATGAATTTGGTTATAGGCTTTGGGATTTTGAAAATTAGAAAATTGTGAGAAGCATGGATGTCATATTCAATGAGAAAGTGTTGTACAAAGATCTATTGCTGTAGCATGAGAAGAAAGAAAATGATTATGCTGTGTTGGATGATATTCCAAAACAATGATGTTTCAGTGGTTCCTCATGTTGGGCAACAACAGCAGTAACAAATACCACAAACTCCTGTTAGATAATTTTCAAGGATAAGTAGACCTCCAGAAAGATTCTCTCCCTCTTTGTATACTATTTTGTTAACTAATTCTAGTGAGCTAGAATATTATGATGAAGCTATGCAGATGGATACCAAGGTTCAGTGGGAGCATGGAATGGAAGAAGAAATGGACTCCTTGCTGAAAAACTAGACTTGAGAATTATGCAAGTTGCTTGTAGGTAAAAAAGCTTTGCCAAACAAATGGGTTTATAGGTTGAAAGAGGAGGATGGAGGTAAGAAAAGATTTAAAGCCAAATTAGTTGTAAAGGGATTTGCACAGAAGAAGGGTATTGATTTTGAAGAGATTTTTTCTCCTGTTATAATATATGACTTCTATTTATATTATTTTAAGTATTGTGGTTGCTGAAGATTTATATCTAGAACAACTTGATGTTAAAACAACCTTTCTCCATGGTGATTTGGAAGAGCAAATATAAATGGAACAACCACAAGGATTTGAGGTCAAAAGTAAGGAGAAACTAGTGTGCAGATTCAATAAAAGTTTATATGGCTTGAAGCAAGCACCTCGACAATGGTACTTGAAATTGTATAGTTTTATGGCTGAGCAAGGCTACAACATGTGTAATTCTGACCATTGTGTTTATTTTAAGAGATTGGATAATGACAACTACATTATTTTGTGTTTATATGTTGATGAAATTCTTGTAGCTGGGTCTAACATGGATCACATAAGTGAGCTAAAACAATAGTTAGCAATATCTTTTGCTATGAAGGATTTAGGGGTAGCAAAACAAATCCTTGGTATGAAAATTTGTAGAGATAGGAAAAATAGAAAATTGTTTTTATCTCAGGCTAATTATGTTGAAAAGGTGTTGTAGAGATTGCATATGGAGAATGCAAAAGTTGTCAGCACACCTTTGCCTAGTCATGTTAAATTGACTAAGGATATGTGTCCAAAGACACAAGAGGAGGAAGAAAAAATGTCCAAAGTACCATATGCTTCAGCTATAAGTAGTTTGATGTATGCCATGGTATGCACGAGACCGGATATTGCACATGCTATAGGAGTTGTTAGCAGGTATTTGAGTCATCCTAGAGTTGAGCATTGGAATGCAGTAAAATGGATTCTCAGGTATTTGAGAGGTACATCCAATAATTGTTTATGTTTTGGGGGCTCTAATACTGATTTAAAAGGCTACGTTGACTCAGATTTGGCAGGGGATATAGATATCAGGTGGTGTATGATAGGTTATGTATTTATAGTTAGTGGGATAACAGTGAATTGGATTTTACAATTGCAGAAAGTGGTTGCTTTATCCACCACAGAGGTAGAGTATGTTGTTGCAATAGAAGCGAAAAAGGAGATGATATGGCTAGAATTTTTCATGGATGAGTTGGGAAAACAATAGGCTAGAAATTACTTGTTTACAGACAGCCAGAGTGTTATACATCTTACAAAGAATTCTGCCTTGCATTCTAAAACAAAACACATACAGTTGAGATATCATTTCATTTGGTTGGTGTTGGAGGATGGACATGTTAAGCTGGACAAGATACATACATATGTTAATCTAGCAGATATGTTTATGAAGGAGGTGAGAAGGGAGAAGTTGAGCTCCTCTTCAGCTTTGGTTGGCCTTCAAGGTTGAATTCAAGTATAATAGAGCAACAGGGTCCAAGGTACTTATTTCCAGTGGGGGTTGTAATTGGAGGAATGTCGTCCAGGATCAGTCTCCAAGTGGGAGATTGTTGGTATGTGGTGACTGATCATGCTATACTGTATAGCCCATAGATTGTTTCTCTATTTATTAATTAAATCTACATTTAATTGTTAGATATCTGCCATCTCTAACCCTAATAGTTCCAACATGTCCATATGGGTAGGTTTATGCTAGGAAAGGTCCTATTTCACACCCCATCATGTTGGAATTTTTTGGGATACATTGCACTAATGATTTCTCTTAGGAGACCAAAGTGTGAAAGGGAATTTTTTTTTGATGATTTGTTACTTAGAACCATGGCACTTAGAAACAATTTTTCTAAAGGTACATGATCATGTAGGGTCCCTCTACAATAACCTCTCTTATTTTTTCATACCTCCAATCCCTTTTCCAATGGTGACAAGTTTTCAATTGATGGAAAAAGTGTCAAATGCATGCATTATAAAGTTGCAAGGTGGTGTAAATTTTTTTTGTTCATTGTGTATCCAAACTGATAGTTCCAAAAAATCAAAATGGGTAGGTTTATTCTAGGCAATGTCCTATTTCACACACCAACATGCCAGAATGTTTTGGGTTACATTGCACCAACAATTTCTCTTAAGATACCAAAGTGCGAAAGGGTAGCAAAAATTGATGAGATGTTACTCAAAAATCATGGCACTTAAAACTATTATGTATAAAGGTATAGGGTCATATAGGGCCCCTCTACAAAGACCTCTCTCATTTTTTCATATCTCCAATCCATTTTTCTATGGTGACAATTTTTCAATTGATGGAAAAAGCATCAAATTCATGTAGTGTAAAGTTGAAAGGTGTTGTGATTTTCATTCTATTTGTATGTGACCAAACCAAAAGTTATAATACATTAGTATATGGGTAGGTTTATGCTAGGAAAGGTCCTGTTTCACACCTCATCATGCTGGAACTCTTTGGCCTACATCGAACTGATGATTTCTCTTAAGAGACCAAAGTGCAAAAGGGTCAAAAAATTTGATGAGCTATTAGTTAGAAACCATGGCACTTAAAACCATTTCATCTAAAGGTACATAATCATGTATGGTCCCTCTACAATAACTTCTTTCAATTTTTCATATCTCCAATTCATTTTCCCGTGGTGACAAGTTTTTAGTTGATGGAAAAAGCATTAGTTGCATTCAAAAGAAAGTTGCAAGATAGCCTAATTTTCATTGTGTTCATGTCATGTCATCAAATTGGAAGTTCCAACATGTTAGAGTGGGTGAATTTATGGTAGGAAAGGTCTTGTTTCACACCCCAGCATGCTAGATCATTTCAGGCTACATTACACTGATGATTACTCTTAAGAGACCAAAGTGCAAAGGGGAAGCAAAATTTGACGAGTTGTTACTCAAAAACCATGGTTATTAGAAACATTTTGTCTAAAGGTACAAGGTCATGTAAGGTCTCTTTACAATAACCTCTCCTATCTTTTCATATATCCAAGTAGTTCCACCATGGCAACAATGTTTCAAATCTTCCAAAAGTGTCAATTGCATTTAGAAAAAAGTTGTCGAGAGGCATTTTTTACATTCTTCATCTTCAGGGGGTAAACCAACAATTTGAACATGTTGGGATGGATACAAAATAGGTCCACTTTATAATTTGTGGTCAATGTAGGTGTCATTGTAATCTTATGATTCAATAATCTATACAAAAGAACTAGTCTCCTATGTTGATTGAACTCACTGCAATCATAAACATTTTGGTCAATATAGGAAAACATTTTTTTGAGATGAAGGAAAGTGTGGGCATGAAGAACATGTCTATAAATTTTAAGTAATGATTGGCTAACTAGAGGATGGCTACTTGAATATACTTGAATAAAATTATTGGAAACGTAGTGTAAACTATTTGTACTTTGTCTTCAATAAAACTTGATTCCATAACTATATGCCAAAAATATGTCATCCAAGACCACAAACACATACTTGTGCAGGAAAGATAATAATTAGCCAACAATTATAGGTGAAATGAGTGTGAAATATAAGTTATGAAGCATGGAATACAATTAAATTTAAAATATTTGAAGTAAACCATCTACAAATATCCATTGAAGCTTGTCATTCTATAATGGAGGTAACATATTATTATAAAAAATGTGAAATCTAAAAATATAATCCTTAATTACCTCTATTTTCTTGTGTTTTCATTACATGCTTGAGAGATAAACATCTTAGCATGTTTTGAAACACTTCATTTATTGCAAGGAAATAATATAGGAACATTTTTGTTAGAACGGATTGGAATAACATTTTAATCATTTATAATTACATCAAATAATTATTTATTTATTTAAATAATCATTTATAATGAAAATATGGACACCATCAATAAAAAGGATATGTATTAACCAAATATTCATATATGCATACATCAATATATGTCAATATAAGTATAACATATATACAAAATAGCCATATAGGCTTACAAGAATGTCATATGGGCATATAATGTCATGTAAATACAATACACAATATATGTCCAAAAATGCCATATAGGCATACAACAATGGACCCTAATAAATAGCCATTCCCCTCCAGTTGAAGAAAATAGATCATAGATGACCTTTGATCATTGGGGGATGGAGATGTGTATGATGGTGGTCTACTTCGAATTCGAGGGTTGGACCTCTTATTTGATTCTTCATGGAGTTGTACCTATTACAATAAAAAGTATAGACACTAATATATAGAAATTATATTATATAAAATGAAATATTTAACAACTTAATAACTTACCCTTTGTTATCCTTCAATCCAGTTGCGCCAAATTCATGGGATAGATTTCATAGTTTCATGTACTTCAAGCACACCAATCAAGGAAATTTTCAGCTCACCTCGACTTGTAGTTCAAAACCTCAAATAGTTTGTTTGAGTGTTTCCCCCCATTCGTCTTTCGAAGAGCTTTGAAACAAGTATTTTTGTTGACTCTCAACCTTTGGGAGTTGGTCAATTTTGGACTCATGTCGGAGCATTGATTTTTACCACTCCTACATGAGCCTTAAGTTGGAAAAAATTCAACTCCAAGTGTTGGAGCATTGAAAATCAGCACTCGTACAATTTGCACCCAACCTTGAAATGCAAAAGTGTTGATTTTCACTACTAGTGCATTTTTCCTTTAGATAATTTTTTGAGATGCACAAGTAGTGAAAATCACCGCTAGTGCACTTCTATTTTATTAAGTTGTTTACATGCACAAGTGGTGATTTTCACTGCTTGTGCATTTTTTTGGCTTCATCTCCTCCGCCATTAATGTGAGTCGAAGTTACATTAATGACCCCTTTTTAATGACTTAAAAGTGATTTTGAGTTATTCTAACCTCATTCTATCTACCATTCTTTCTTCCTTTATGTGCTGGTCTCTATCCAACTCCAAGCAAACCTGCGTTTGAAGATTTTTCCAAGTTTTCAAGCTAGGGTTTTGTGCTCCTTCTAGGTGTGTTGTTCTTCCTTCTTCCTCATTGTGTTTTTGCTTTCAAGTCTTTATTTAATTTAATAAATCTGTTGCCATAGGTATTTCTTTGTTTTGGGGTTTTGATCTTTCCTTTTTTCAATTTCTCCTTCCTCTTCAAATTATGGCCTGGGTCTTTCTTTATCTCTTTGCATGTTTTTCTTTCCTGTGCCTTGGGTTTGATCTTTTCACATTTTTACTTGTCACCATTTTTGTTTTCCTAAGTGATCTTCCACCATTTCTCACACATTCCTCAAATGTCAAAGTGGCGAATTTGTTAGTTTTGGTAGTAGTATGTCAAAATTTTCAATGTTTTTAGAAGGTGATCATCCCTCTTCCCATATGTTCGAGCAGAATAAATCACTGCTCCAACATTGGTGACTTTTCCCTTCATTATTAAAGTGGAAAAAATGTTCACTGTTACTCTTTTTGATTTTTACTATCCTCATGCTTTCCAACATTGCATTTTCTCCTAACATTTGTTGATCCATTATTCTTGCAGTTCCTCTCAAGATCTCGTTAGGTGACCCTAGAAGGTGATATCCCTTGATACTAGTGTTTTTAGATGACAAAAAAGAAGCCTCCACCATCTTCTAAGAAAGATGGAAAAATGAACTAAAAATATCAGGGTTTCTTTTTGCCTATCATGGTGATCTCGAAGGTGGATGAAATCTAAGATACCAAAGTTAGTCGTCAAGACCTTGAAGATTTTGTAAAAATAATTGAGAAAAATCCCTTAGAAGATAGCTTAAGATCTATTGTCCACAACAACTTGCACCTAGTATCTATATTCCCGACTTTTGCTCATAATACAGAGTTCATTCTCTAGGTTGCATTCCACTATGCATTTGAGATCTAATAGAAGTGTAATAGATTCCTCGAGACAAGTAATGATGAGATTAGATCTTGAATTTTTTGATATTTTTTCCAAGTTCCACACATGGAACAATATACAAAAATTTCATTTCAACAAACACATGAGGTTTACGATTAGGATCCAACCAAGGCTAAAACATTGATTAACACCCAATGGTTGAAAATACCTAGGCCCACTATCTCAAGATGGCCAAAGGGACTTCCTTGAAGTAATTTTAAAGAGGATATCAGGGATATGATTACCCCCCTAAGCAGGGTGAAAATATTTCCTGAGTCATCTCATTTTTAGGATTGGATGTATGAATACATTCAAATCATCAGGAGAAAGAAAACACATATTGATTGGGTAACTCAAATAAGTGATTAAATTCATCAACAGTCGATAAATGTGCCAACCACTCTGAAATTCTACATGACTTCCTATTTGGTGTATGTTGTTGTAATGAGGAAATTTCTAGGGCTATCTATAAAGGAAAACAAGCATTATGTACTTGCACATATAAGTATTTTTATCAGTTGAAATTAAAAGAAAGTCTTCATCATTTTAGGAGAGTCACGAATGCCTTATTTTCACCCTTGCTACTCAATTTTGATCCAACTCTTGGAAAGAAATGAGTATTGGATGAGGCCTACAAAGTGGTGAGCAAGGTTAGATGCATCTTTTTACAGTTTGAAACTTTCACCTATATGAGAGTAGGTTGCTATACTGGGTGCCCATACATGTTTCCCATATATCCCCTAGATAAGTGGATACTCATGGAGCCATGCAGATAGTTGATCTTTGTTCACGAGGAACGGATGAGAATTCACAAACTAGGTTTCAAGTTTCCACTAACAATTGGTAGATATACCATTCAAAGTGTGCAAAAAACAAAGTCAGTTGTTGTAAAAATGCAGATCATGACTATAAGAACATACAAATATAGATTTGAATTTGAATATCAAGATGTGAAGAGGAAACTAAAGAAAGATCATCGACATGTCTACCACTTTGAAGACATATGGGTAGACTACAGAGATGAAGAAGACATCCACAAAAAATAATTTCGTAGACTAATAATAGAGTAGATCAAAGATCTTGGTGTAGCTGATCTAGCAGAGGATTTCAAAGATCCTGGTGACATCATGAACTCTACCTATGAAGAAGATGAAATTTCTAGGAGACCCTTACCTTCAATAGTATGGTCTAAAAAGGAAAGCGTCTCCATCAGAGAAAGGCTTGCTCCCATCTTACACAACACAATAGAATGGTTTCATAAACATGGCTTCTAGATGAAAGCTTTTAGGATAGAATCAGAAGGAAAAGCATTGGGAGGAAAAACCAACCAATGACAAGAACTCCACACAAAAGACAAGCATGTAACTACTCCCTCTTCTTCCCAAAGATGTCCTAGAATCAAGTTCACTATTGGTAAGAATGTTACACAGATAGTTGAAGAACAGGACGCCACAAAATCTAAACCAACTCATGCAGAAGGAAAAGGGCTTGCTTTTGAGGAACAAACATTCGAAGAAGAAGGAAAAAAAAGCAAGGAATTTGATGAAGAGGGAAAGTCTAAAGAGGAAGAGTTTGAAGAGGAAGAGTCTGAAGAAGAATCTGCAAAAGAGGAAGATTTTGAAGAAGATGAAGGTGAAAAAGAAGGTAATGAGGAAGAACTCAGGCATGAAAATGAAAAAAACTCTATCTCCCCATGACAATGTTGTCAAAGATCTTTCCCAAATGTCATCGCCTATAACTTCAAATATCCCTCATACACCTCCCAATCCTACCACTCCTCCACCTCCTCTTCCTACTTCACCTCTTCCCACAACTATCATACATACAATGGATGTTTCTATTCCCTTTGGAGTATCAACCATCCTTTCCACTCCTCCTACAATTTCAAACTTAGAAACTATGGATGTCTTGTCAAGCTCTCCCTCATCCATCCCAAGCTTGTTGTATTCATCTTTTGATATCACTTTAGAAGTTGAATTCAAAAAATTCATGAATGATTCAAAGTCAACTTGGTTTGTAGTCCACTAGAGAAATCATGACAGATTCTACCCCAATTATTACAATACCAATCATTTCTACAAAAGTGGTTGCAACACATGAATTGACTGTAATTCAAGAAGCATATACTTCCTCCCTCCCCCTTGGTCGATATCTCAAGTATCAAAGTGAAAGAAACAAATGATCTCCCTAGATGCTCAAGCTTGATCTTGAAGAGATAGCCCTTCCAAAAGCCAAGAGGAAGAAAAAGGAAAAAGTCCATTTAAGGCTTCATGTCGATAAATCTAGTCACATTCTTTTAGAGATTGGTGTACCCCCATAGGAAGAAGGAGATTTAAACATGAAATACTACACTATCATGAGATTCTAGCTTAGAAAACTGACAAATGCAAGTGCAAAGGCAGATGCACAAGTGGTCTTAAATGCATTAGCAAGAAGGTTTGACAAGATGGAATAGGCTAGGAATATTTACAAGTAGAAAGTAGAGCATTATGTAGTTGTTTTGAGGAACCTTGCAGGCTCTTTAGGGAATGTAAAACCTATGGCTATGGTAAGCTTTGAGGAACCAACAATACAAAAGGCAGAGAATTTTTCCTCCAAGGGTAATGTGTTGTATGATTTCATTGATGAAATGATAGAACATGGTTCACAAGTCATAGCGTCTATGGATGAGAAGACCACTCAAATAATCAAGCTAAAATTAGAGCTTGATGAAGAAGAAAACATACTTTCCCAAGAGCAAAAAGAAATGGAAATATGCCTTTCATTTTGATCACGAATGAAAGGGGAAAAGCTGAGTAAGTTGGTGGAAGTTGGGATAATTCCAGAAAAAGAGAAATATGTGGAGTTAAGAAAATCTCTCAAGCACCGCATTCAAGTGGTCAAGTCTCTTATTGAAGATATCCACCAAGTACAAGAAGATGTCGAAGGGAATCATGTTATCCTAGTAAATGGAATTGAGGAGTTACCGGGTAAGCTCCTTGATGAAAATCATACTTTCCTCCTGGTCAATGAACTTTCTCAGATCTACAAGGAAGCTGCCACAAAGCAGATGGAAGATGTCAAATTTTTAAAGACCATCATGCATGCCATTTGTGATATACGAATTTCTCTTGATAATCTCCAAATGCATCTTGATAGATGCAAGAAGATTCACTCGTCTGCCAGAAGATCAATCAAAAGAGTCCACACCATTGTGGATTACACTGTTGGTCCAAATGAGACATTCATATAGGAGACCAAGAAGAAATATGAATACTTTTGTACCCAATGCAAGGAACCATAAAGAATTCTTATCTCCAGTGTTAGATAGTTCTATGTTTTCATTTATGCATTTTGTAAATAGTTTTCGACATCGTACATGTCTTTTTCCAAGATGTAATCACATGTAAAAACAAAGATGTTTTACCAAAATGATGGACAACATTTTTGAATAAGTTGACTTGTTAGGTGAGATTTTCCTAAATTTTCTCACCTAACTTTCCTAGATTCACTCATCTACTTTTCCTAGATTTTCTCTCCTCTCTCTTTTATAAATAAGAGGGATTTCTTTTTTAAAGGTTACCTTTTATCTTTTGCAACAAAGTGCTTCCCATTTTGAAGAAAATACATGAAAATTTGTGTTCATCTTTGTGAATTTGAATTTGATCAATAAAGAAGTGAAGTTGCATACTATAATTTGTTTTGGGAATCAATTATCTTATGGCTTGAGAAAATTGGTGGTGATTAGTAACTAAGATTTGAAGGGCTATGAATAAATCAGTGTAACCTTTGTGTTGCACTCTTTTCTTGAATTTGTGATACTAATTTAATAACTATTAGTGAATTCTCTACAAGACTTTGTGCTTGTATTTATTCATGTTGTTCATGGAATTGTTGTGAAATATCTAGAACACTTTGTCCTTCTAATATACACTAGATACATATCTCAAAGGATCCATTTGTGAAAGCTACAGAATGACTTTGTGCCTTTGTGAGCTTTTCTTTCTTATTTTATCATTTATCATTATCATGTTGGTATCCTTAGGCTTTTCTTTGACAAGATAGGGATATTGGAATTACTACTTTTGTTTTTATTTTGAAGTTGTATCGAATTAGGAACTTAAAATTGTGAAGCATTGTAAAACATATTCTCTAAAAAAGAGAGAATTATGAATGTGACACACCCCCATCTCTTAATTGTAGTGTACATTGTTGTGAATACTTAATTAATTTTACTTAGTTTCAATAAGCAGTAAGAAGGGTGCCTCTCCTTTTTGAGAGGAGAGATTGTATCTCACACAACTTTGGCTGAAATTAGGTTGTGTAATCTGTCAAAAAGGGATTACATAATTTTCACCCAACACCATTGTGAAATGATCTCTATATCCTCATTCACAACAACTGCATTCTCATGATGTGGCATTGCAAATCCCTATAGAAACCATCTAGATAATTATTAAACAAAAAATCAATAATCATTTGATTTTTCAATAATAAACAACTGAAACAATGCATGTAATTTGAAATTTACCAATCTACCTCATACTCCCATCAAAGGCATTGAGCTCTCTATTATAGTAGAGACATCGTGCTCCATTTCCCTATCAATATTGGGAGGAGTCTCTGCTAACATCATCTAAAAATAAAACAACATTATTCAATTACGAAAACTAGAAGAGTGATGCAGGTCATGGCTTATAATGTATGACATATTCAACAAAATTTTGAGCACTTATTGAACTATATATTGCTTCATAGTTTAATATTTATTTAATGGAATATTATGTTCCTTGGGATATGTTAATACATCAAATTCTATTTCAAATCTTGTTTTATGATCAAAACCCTTCATGAACAACATGGTGAACAAAAGGTTGATAGAAGAGAGCAATATTGCCTAGAGAACCAACAAGACAAAACACAATGCACAAGAGCCATATTGGGAAATTTCTAAGTTGGTAGGAAGAATTTGATAGGGGAAGAGATTGTTATAAGTGTATCTTGCATAGTTAGGGGTCTCATGAATGCCAAGGTAGGGTTGTAATAATAGAATGACAGGTGATAGAGCAATGTGATAGTTAGGAGAAATAAGGAGAAAGGAAAAAATATCATATCCTCTTGACTGTGGACATAGTAGTCTCATATCAGTAAGAGTCTTCATGAGTATCAATTGAATGCCAAGGGTTTGCATGTTTCATGAGGATAATTTCAAAGTAAAGGATAGTCAAAAGATGATAGTCCTGGGGACAATCATATCATGCAAGCAAGGGACAATATCATGATTTCATAAATAAGTCATGCAAACCTTTATTCATGTGAAGTGCAAACAATTTTTGAAGTGGGGATAAGATTTATGGAAATAATGTAAAGCATGATAGTGAGATGCATGAAAAGAAGTAATGAGTGTTGTCAACTAAGAACAAAATGTAGTGATAGTGAGGAATGAGGGGACTGTGCTCCAAAGATCTTGATAAAAAATCACACCTATAAAGACACTCCATGATTTTCATAAAACCTCAACATTCTATTCATATTCATGGGTGAATCACAAAGAATAGATAGCTAAGAAATGGAGTGAGATATCTTCATGATAGTGGACAGTGTAATATTTGCATAGGCAAAGTGGTGATCACAAGGAGAAATGGTGAATAAAGGACAAAAAATGAACAATAAATGATTAGCATAAATAAAGAACTTTGAAAGGATAGTTACATAATACTAAATATGATAATCCAAAGTCACAAGATGTAATAGGATCTAGTCACATGTATTTCAATACCAAAGAATGCTTCAAGGGATAATTGTGGAAGATGATTTTTTTATGAGATAATTTAAATATGTTTTCAACCAAGATAACTCAAGGTAAAGAGTGCATGACAGTCATGAATGTGGTGGTAATCACATGAAATCTAATGCTATAAGATAGTCTCATAAGAGAAGCAAAAAATTTAGTACAATGGTATAAGAGGAGCATGCATAGTTTATTATTAAAGGATAGTTTAGAGTGGCAATGACCTTTTAATGATCATATTCATAGAGGATAGTCCTTGTGAAGGGATAAAAAAAGGGAATACATTTCTAAACGATAAGTGGACAATACCTTGTATATGGAGTAGATATCGTTAAATATAATTGATAGAAGAGGACAACATGCATTAAAGAAAGCAAGAGAGTAGTCCTCTATGATGTCAAGCACTTCAAAGGTATAAATAAAAGTCTATGTACAACCATAACATGAATGCAATAACATATTCATCATGATAAGTATATTCAACATAGGACAAGGGTAGTAATAAAATCAATATCTCAAGATACATTCATGAGCACAACAGTGGCAGAGAGATGGTATGCTACAAGCTAGTGATGCCACTAGCCTATATTTTTGGAGGTCAACAACATGAATAAATGAAATTAATAGATTATGAAGTGCATAACAACCTAAAATCAGATTAATTAAAAATTACAAAGCATAGTTACAAATTATCTAAAACCTTCAAGTTGTTAAACATTATTCAATTAGAAAATACAATTATTTATTTTAAAATTATAAATAGTGTGCATTACCCAAGTGAAACTTCAATGACCACCTGCACTAGCAAGTGTTATTGTCAAAGCTCCAAGATTAACCTATTCAACATCTAAAATGAGATATAAGAATACCATTCATATAATGTATCTTATCTATTCACATGTAATATTTAAATTTCTTTACTAGTTACAAACCTTTGCTATACATGTGGTCATGTAATAGGGAGTGGAGCACTACTGAAAATAGAGTGAACACTATGAACCTAAAATTTTATTATTATCATTCAAATGATTTAGTTAATCTTTCATTTCAATAATGAAATTTAATAAATTAAATTCAGTGAAATTGCTAACATTTACCTAACTATTAAGGTCAAATGTCTCATTAAGGAGGGAATATGTCATCACCATCTAACCAACTGCAGATGTACCATAGGTACCTACATCTTGACTATCCACAGGATCATAAACATAGAGTGACCCACTAGCCTAACAATAATGAGGTGGAACTCTACTCCCCAAAGACTTACTTGGCTCACCTTGTGCTAGAGGACCGGTATGTTGTATGAGGCTTTGGGTGAGGGAACTAATTGATTGCAATATATCCACCACAACACTCTCCTTCATAATGAAACGGATAGCCACATACTCATACGTTGGTCTAGTGAGTGCTTCTCTCACTGGCCACTATTCATTGATATGTTCCCCCATTTTGTCCTATGTGGAGCCCCCACCTCTACCCTAGAAGTCCTGCATGTAAAAATAGTTTGAGATTTTATTGAGGACAAACTCATAGTAGAGTTTCCTCAAAAAATATTGTGGTGCCTCATTGTTGTTGCATGGAGGATGGTCAAAACCATCCACCACCTTCTCAAAATATTGTTCTTTATCCCTTGGTGGTGTGAGGGTTAGAGATGGCATATATCTAACAATTAAATGCAAATTTAATTAATAAAACAAAGAAACTAAAACACATAGAATAAATCATAACACAGAGAATTTAATGTGGTTCACCCAATCCAGGCTACATCCACCAAACCGCATCCATCCAATACTTTTATTATCCAGTGAAAAACCTATTACAATCTTGTGAATAATCATGTTTTTCATCATACTGTAATACCCAACCAAACCTCCTTTTAACAAGCTTAGAAGCTTCTAGATTTTGGGTTCTACAAAAATAGATTTTTTTTTTTCATTGACACATGTCGGGGTGTACAATATACCATGGGCTATATAGTATAGCATGATCAGTCACCACACACCAACAATATCCCACTTGGAGACTGATCAAGCTCGACACCATCACAATCTCCCACTTGGAGACTGATCCTGGATGACACTATTGCATGTACAGCTCCCACTGGAAATAAGTACCTTGGACCCTGCTGCTCTATTATTCTTGAACTCAACCTTGAAGGCCAACTAAAGTTGAAGAGGAACTCAGCTTCTCCGTTGTCACAACCTTTGTAAACATATCTGATGGATTGACATCTGTATGTATCTTGTCCAGCTTGACCTGTCCATCCTCCAACACTGACCGAATGAAATGATATCTCAACTATATGTGTTTTTTTTTAGAATGCAAGGCATATATCTTTACAAGATGTATAACACTCTGGTTGTCCATAAACAAGTAAGTTCCATCCTATTGTTTTCCCAACTCATCCATGAAAAGTTGCAGCCATATTATCTCCTTGGCTGCCTTTGTTGCAACAACATACTCTACCTCTATGGTGGATAAAGCAACCACCTTTTGCAATCAAGAAATCCAACTCACTGCTATCCCACCAACTGTGAATACATAAACTGTGGTACTCCGCCTGGTATCTATATCCCTTGCCAAATCTGAGTCAACATAGCCTTTTAAATCAGTATTAGAGCCCCCAAAACATAAACATTTATTAGATGTACCTCTCAAATACAAGAGAATCCATTTTATCGCATTCCAATGCTCAACTCCAGGATGACTCAAATGCCTGCTAACAACTCCTATGGCATGTGCAATATCTGGTTTAGTACATACCATGGCGTACATTAAACTACCTACAACTGAAGCATATGGTACCTTGGACATTTTTTCTTCCTCCTCTCCTGTCTTTGGACACATATCCTTAGTCAATTTAACATGACTAGGCAAAGGTGTGCTGATAGCTTTTGCATTCTCCATATGAAATCTCTGCAACACCTTTTCAACATAATTAGCCTGAGATAAAAACAATTTTCTATTTTTTCTATCTCTACAAATTTTCATACCAAGGATTTGTTTTGCTACCCCCAAATCCTTCATAGCAAAAGATTTTGCTAATTGTTGTTTTAACTCACTTATGTGATCCATGTTAGACCCAGCTACACGCATGTCATCAACATATAAACATAAAATAATGTAGTTGTTATTATCCAACCTCTTAAAATAAACATAATGGTCAAAATTACACCTGTTGTAGTCTTGCTCAGCCATAAAGCTATCAAATCTCAAGTACCATTGTTGAGGTGCTTGCATCAAGCCATATAAACTTTTCTTCAATCAGCACACTAGTTTCTCCTTACCTTTTACCTCAAATCCTTGTGGCTATTCCATATATATTTTCTCTTCCAAATCACCATGGAGAAATGTTGTTTTAACATCAAGTTGTTCTAAATGCAAATTTTCAGTAGCCACAATACTTAAAACAATATGAATAGAAGTCATGTTTTAACATCAGGAGAAAAATCTCATCAAAATCAATACCCTTTTTCTGTGCAAATCCCTTTACAACTAATCTGGCTTTAAATATTTTCTTACCTCCATCCTCCTCTTTCAACCTATAAATCTATTTGTTTGGTAAAGCCTTTTTACCTGCAAGCAACTTGCATAATTCCCAAGTTTGATTTTTCAGCAAGGAGTCCATTTCTTCTTCCATTCCATGCTCCCACTAAACCTTAGTATCCACTTGCATAGCTTCATCATAATATTCTAGTTTACCAACATCAGTTAACAAAATAGTATACAAAGAAGGAGAGAATTATTCTGGAGGTCTACTTATCCTTGAAGATCATCTAACAAGAGTTTGTGGTATTTTTTGTTGTTGTTGTTGTTGCCCAGCATGAGGAACCACTAAAACAACATTGTTTGGAATATCATCCAACACTACATAATCATTTTCTTTCTTCTCTTGCTGTTGCAACAAATCTTTGTACAATACTTTCTCATTGAATATGACATCCCTGCTTCTCACAATTTTTTAATTTTCAAAATCCCAAAGCCTATAACCAAATTCATCAATGCCATATCCAACAAATACACATTTCCTTGAGTTTGCATCAAGCTTGGTTCTATTTCCAGAATCTACATGTGCAAATGCTTCACAACCGAAGGTTTTGAGAAAAGAATAACTCACCTTCTTACTTTTCCATGCTTTCTCTGGAATACCACAACCCAAAGGATCAGAGGGACCTCTATTGATCAAATAAACACAGTGTTTATAGTCTCTACCCACATTTTTAAAGGAAACCCAACATGCAATCTCATAGTTCGTGCACGCTCCATTATTGTTCTATTCATGCACTCAGCTACTCCATTTTCCTGTGGAGTCCTTGGAACTATTTTATGCCTACGAATACCATTAGAGGAACAATAATCTTCAAACTCTTTATTGCAATACTCACCACCATTATCAGATCTGAGAAATTTTATCTTTTTACCCGTCTCATTCTCAACCAAGCTTCTCCATTTTTTAAAAGTTTCAAATACATCAGATTTCTGCCTAAGGAAATAAATCTATACCTTCTTATTTGCATCATTAATGAATGTAACATAATACAGAGAGCCACTGAGAGAAGATACCTGAGCTGGTCCCCATACATTCGTATGCACAAGCTCTAATTTCTCATCTTTCTTTTGCTTCCCATCCTTGAGAAAACTTACTCTCTTTTGTTTTCCATACACACAACTTTCACAGAAATCCATATTAACATATTTTAGACCTGGTAAAACATTATTTGAATGAAGTAATTTCATACCTTTTACACTCATATGCCCAAGTCTATTATGCCACAATGCTGATTCAGAGTCCACAACAACTATATGATTTTCTACCTGCTGAACTGCAACAACTGTTCCTGAACATTGACCCTTTTCTATAATAATTAAAGTAGAAGGAATAGTATGACCTGTACAAAGATATAAGGTGCCTACTTTCACACCTTTTGCTACTACTAACGTACCTTTTGTGACCTTCCAATTTTTATCACTAAATGTAGCAACACAACCTTCATCATCTAGTTGCCCTGTTGAAATTAAATTTCTGCTTAACTTTGAAACATGCCTTACCTCACGTAGTAGCCAATGATTCCCATTCTGCAACTTGATCTTGATTCTTCCCTTTCCAACAATCCGACAGGGTTTGTTATCTCCTAAATAAACCAGCCCAAAATCCCCTTGGACATAATCAAGAAAATAACTTCTATGGGGGGTAGCATGAAATGAAGCCCCTAAATCTAACACCCAAGAATCATCAGCATTCTCAAGGGAAAGAATCAAAGCATCCTCATCAGATTTATTACTTACCACATTTTCCTTTTTACTTCCTTCCTTTTTGTCTCCATCTTTATTTTTTTGAGACCAGCAATCTTTCTTCAAATGACTCAGCTTACCATAGTACCAACAATCCCTCTTGTCTCTAGATTGGGACCTTTTGTCCTTTGATTTTCCTCATGACTTCCCACAATTTCTAGAATTGTTTCCTCTCTCCTTTGTTTTGCCCCTGCTTTCTGCATTCAAAACACTGCTTGATGTGGATGTTCCACCTAAGCTTTTCCTATCAATTTCCTCGCTCAAAATAACACCAACAACATCATCAAACTTTAGTGTATTCGAACTAGAAATAGAATTGCTAATAGCCATTACCAAGCTATTCTAGCTTTTAGGCAAAGAATAAAAAATCAAAAGAGCCCTAACTTCTTCATCAAAGTTTACTTTTACAGAAGTTAATTGACTGGTGACCGTATTAAACTCATTCAAATGATCAGTAACTGGCCCACCTTCTACCATTTTCATATTAAATAAATGCTTCATAAGAAATACCCTATTTGAAGCAGAAGGATTTTCATATAACTTCGCTAGGGTTTCCATCAACTCTTGAGTTGTCTTTGCTGTTGTAATATTGAATGCCACCGATTGTGCTAGGCATAGATGAATATTGCTAAGAGCCTTTCTATCCAAGATCTCCCAGTCCTCATCTAACATTACTGCGGGTTTCTTGGTTTTCCCTTCCAATGGCCGCCATAAATCCTTCTGATAGAGATAGTCCTCCATCTACACTTTCCATAACTAATAGTTGTGCCCATTAAATTTCTCAACCTTCTTACCCTCGTCTTCCATTGCTCCCACTTAACCATGAGACTCTCACTCAGCCGTGAGACCTTCCTACAGATGATAATCGAAACACAACTCACTCTGATAGCACTTGTTAGGGTTAGAGATGGTAGATATCTAACAATTAAATGTAGATTTAATTAATAAAACAGAGAAACTAAAACACACAAAGAATTTAACGTGGTTCACCCAATTTGGGCTACATCCACCAAATCGCAGCCATCCAATACTTTTATTATCCAGTGCAAAACCTATTACAATCTTGCGAATAATCATTTTTTTCATCATATTGTAATACCCAACGAACCCCCTTTTAACAAGCTTAGAAGCTTCCAGATTTCGGGTTCTACAAAAATGATTTTTCTTTTTTTATTGATTTTTCCCTTTTTTGGTGATGACATGAAAATGTAGGAGGATACATGCTAGGCTGTATAGTATACCATGGGCTATACAGTATAGCATGATCAGTCGCCACACACCAACAATCTCCCACTTGGAGATTGATCAGGCTCCACACCATCACAGGTGGTTGCACCAATGGATAGGGAACCACTTGCTTGAAGGATGTAGAGGTCAATTTGTTCTACAGTTCAGGAATAGTGCACACAAGTCAAATATTGTATTTTTTTCATCTTTAACTTGTTTATATGATAATTTATCTACATAAAATTATCTAAACTCTTGTCTCTTCTCCAACCAACTACTTAATTTCTTGCTAATTGAATCTAAATGTGATATTATTGATTCAATTGATTGAGTGAATGTAGTTCTATTTGAGGTTGTGCCTACAATATCTCTTTCTTTTTTGTAATTTTCAATTTTCCCCATTAAATTTTCTTGAGTTCCTAGAGCATGTTGAGAAATTTTTGGAGGTGTTTGTTGGGGTTGTTCTTTAGGAGGCATTTCAACATGAGGTGAATTAGGATTTTGAGGAGGAGGAGTTGCATAATCATTTCCTAAAAATTAAATAAATTCACATCAAAAAACATTAAATTTGCCTATTTAATACCAAATTCACACAAAAAATAACAACAAACTACTCCTTTGACCTCTTCGATATCATGGTGGAATTTTGATGAAGATTTAGTGAAGAAATATAGCAATTTTTTCATTCTTGGAATGCGAGTGTATTTTTGAGGGTTTGTAGGCCACGAACCAAATTAGAAATAACAAGAAATAAAATGAAATGAACTTTGTTTTTTCTATTTAAATGAGGAAAATTTCTCTCACATTATAACACGAGCACATTTTGTCCTTTTAGTGGTCGAGCTTGAGGATTGATCACTCCAAGCCATAACACAAGTGCATTATAACACATTTACTTTTTGGTTTTTTTTTATAAAAATCATTGACCACTTTTTGGCTCCCAATCTTTCTGCACCCACCCGTTGTGGGAAATAAATGACTGTTCAAGTCCAAATTTACAAGTCTAATGGGAAGGTGACTGAACATTGGACTAAAGATATTTTGGTAAGAGGTAAATTTTTTATCATAGATATTAAAAAATCTATGAAGAGATTGAGATACTATGAACAAATAGATGGTGAATGCACTACTACCAAGCATGAAGAGGCCATTTTGTTGAAAAATGACAATGAGCTTAAATAAATGCTCAATATGGAATCAAAAAAATTGGTGACTGAATAGGTCATGCTTAGTGATGAGGATAATAGATGCCTCATGTAGAATAAAAGCATCAAGTGAAACTCACTTTCCTAAAACAAAATGTGCTAGAGCAGAAAAAATTGCTAAAGGAATGCAAGATGAAGGCTAACATCAAAAAAATCTTTTAGATATTGGTGTTCATCTGCAGAGGGAAGAAGATACTTAGGAAAAGGATGTGGAGGCTCTAAAGGATGAGTTCAATCAGTCAATATAAAAGCTTCTCAATAAGCAATATTTTGATATTGAAAGTATAAGGGAACAAAGTAGTGTTGTGTTCACTCTATCCCAATTTGTTGGTCGTGTAACAACTCTCTCTAGTAAAGTGGACTTGGCATGAGGAAAAAAGGATTTGTGGAAGCTAAGGACCAAGAATGTGATCATCCTACAACATGGTGAGATCCCTCTAATCATCAATTTTTTTCATGTATACAAAACTAAAAGTACGATACAAGTCACCCAATCATCTCAAGAAGGAAACACCAAAAATGTTCCACCTCAGCAATGGATTTTCTTATTTTCTTATTTATATTTTGTAAAGAAACTTTAAAAGTCCCAAAAAAAATTGTGACTTTAAAATCCTTTTTTAGATAGTTTTCAAGAAATTGTTACACTCGTGAAAAGTATATATGCATGATATAATGTATTAAAAAATCTCTCTTAGAAATTTTGGGGAAGAGATTGTGAAAAGATAATTAAACTTGATGATTGTACATGTCTATGAGCCTACAGTTTTAGATCAATGCATGAATGAAATTCATTAAAATTTGTGTGTTGTAATTAATTTTGTTAATTGTTACATATTTTTGTATGTGTAATAATCAGTTTTGGCATTTGAACTTTTTGAGTTCTAGGTTATCTTTGATTGAAATATTAAATATTTTTTGTGGAATATAGTTAGTCCGTGTGGTAGATATCTTTCATAACTTGAAATCATATTCGATAAGGATTCATCAATAATATTTGTAATTATTTATTGATTGAAGCATTTTCCTTTTCTACTTTTTGGTTAAAAGCATACCTCATTGAAGTTTAATCTTCTAGAAAAGTATAACAAGGGAGCTATGCATACCCCATTAAAGTTTAATTTTCTAGAAAAGTATAGTGAGGGAGCTATACCTTACAACAAATAAATTTAGAGGGAAATTATTTCACATAGAAATAATTTTCCCAACTATTGGTTGGTGATTTGCATTAAGATTGGGTAATGAAGTGAAAAATTTAAAAATTTAAATAATGGATAATTTGTTAACCAACATTGTAAATAAGAATATAGAAAACACTATTATGTTGAATTGATAGTCACATTATAGTATATTGTTGGCCTCTTAGAGGGCGAAACTTCCTAGAGCCATGTTCAATATAATAGAATTCATCAATAACCCATTCTTTTATTAAAGCCCTTTGTTTAAACTAATTGTATTGAGGATAACTACCAACTCCCATGCATGTGGGATAAGCTTACTTAGCTAAAAGAAAAACTTACAATGCATATGCATCTAATGTTTTTCTTAATTCCACGTTAAGAAAAAAAATTATTGAGGAAGATATAGTTAGGATTGCAAGTGTTAATAGAAAATGTGTCCCCTAGAAATTTTTGTAACCTTCTAAAGTAATTCATAATGTTTTTAATCCAAATAGAAATAAAACAAAGATGAATTTGGTAAATCAAAGAACATAAACAAAATACAAATATGATCAAATATGGATAAGAAATGACAAATCTATATATACACAAGTGATCCAAAAGTGTAGAATCAATCATTCTAAACTAACAATAAAATAATTCAAAAATAGTGATTGAAATGGTCCATCTTTGATTATTAAGCTAAATACCCTTATATTTCACATTTAATTTTCTAAAATAATATCAATTTACATTACCCACAAAGCTATCAATTAATAAATGTAAATTAATTTATACATATACATATATTGTATTAAATTAATGTAAATCAAAATTTAAAAAATGTTTTTTTTTTTTTGATAAATATACAAGTTATGTCACATTTCCAAGTAATTTTACCTTCCATATAAAACTAAAATATAGTTGTAAAGTTAGTAAATTTCACAATCTTTAAATTTATTTTCACACATCTTAAAAAAGTCTTAAGTATATTCTATACATAATTTTTTCTCATACATAAAATTAGTTTTAACATAATTTAAATACATAGAAGATTTTAATTACACAATAGCATTTCCTTCACTAAATTATAGATTCAATTTTAATATCATAAATAAAATTAGCTTCAAACTCTTTAATTTTTTATCTCTAATAAATAAAAAGAAATTTAATATAATTTAAATAGAGAAAAAATAAATAATTAGATGACCTTCACTAATATGTATGGATCTTAATAGTTACATGGGGATTTGCGGCTTTGATTTTATTCCAATATTCTCCACCTTTCATTAAGGTATTCCACCAAGCCTTCGTTTCTACCGACCAGTTAAAAAATCGCTCTAGTCTTTTCAAACGCTCCAATCCCTCCACTTTCTTCATTTTCGGACAGAAGTATAACAAGAATTGCTGAAGGCATGGGATTGCTCCCTCCTCCAATTCTGGGAACTCCTCTAATTTCGGGAAGTTTGCAATTGACAAGAAACAGAGTTGCGGAAACCCTTCGGACTTTCCAAGCACCTCTGGCATTTCTCTGCACCTCTTGTCCCCTTTCAAACACAATCTCACTAGATTGGGCATTCTTTGCAGCTCCCCGTAATCACTGAATTCACAATTTACTAATTCCCTCAGATTTTCCAAATCACATATCCAACGTGGCACTACAAACCCACCTAGTTCAATCCTTTCCAGATGGTTCATTGCTGTAATATTCTCCGGAAGTTGCTGGAGCTCCGTTTCTCCATCAACATCGACAAAATTCCTGATTCGCAAATGACGCATCTTCACCAGCTTCGCAAAGATCCTCTCCAACTCCATCTTATGGTTAAATTCTAACCATAGTTCCTGAAGCTGAGTCATATTGACAATATCGTCTAACATCATGAATTCGTCCTCTTCAATAGAGAGGTGCAAATACTGTGATCGCAATGTTCTCAAAGAGGTCACCTCTGATATCCTCTAAATGCTGAAGATCATTAAGTTCATTAATCCATTCTGGTAAGGAACTGCAGTCATCAGGGAGAGCAATCAACAAGAGACTTTTCAGATGTCTCAAACACTCGGGTACCTCCTTAATCTCTGTCTCCCTTATATCGAAGACTTTAAGAAGAATCATCTTTCCAAGAGACGCAGGCAATGTACAGATTCTTGTGTAGCTCAAATCCAGAACGCGCAGTCCTCTCATGCTGGTAAACAAGTTTTCCGGAATGCTGGTAATATTCTTATTCTGAGACAGTGAGAGTGTGCGGAGATAAACAGGACGGCTATCTGAGATGGCATAGTTGTCTAGATTTTTTTTTGCCGGTAAAATCCGACACCAGCCCGTGGCACCATTTGTATGTCTACAGACCTCCTCATCAGAAAAAACACATTTATTTTCTCTGGATATTTGTATGGCCAAATCATGCAATAAATCATGAATTTTACAGTATTTTTTTAAATAAGCGAAATTAACTTTCTCACATACTTGAATCAGACACAGCTGGGCAAGTTGATCTAACCAATCCCAGGCCATATCCCACGGATCCTCTCCTGCTGGGACGAATTGTTTTCCCAGTGCTTCTCCTATCCACAGGTATATCAAATACTCGGGATCTATCTCCTCATCCTCGGGAAAGAAGGAAAGATATGCAAAACACCGTTTAAGGTGTGCAGGCAAACAGTCATAACTCAGTTTCAATATTTCCATGACAGGGTCAGGGTCAATGGGAGTAACTACTCTTTCGAGCTGACGGAGCTTCAACTCCCATTTGTTGACATCTATGGCGTTGGCCAGAGATGCTGCCATCGTTTTGATAGCAAGAGGTAAATTTCCACATTGCTTTACAATCTTCCGACCCTCCTCTTCTTTGCGCCGTGACACTCTATTTCCCCCACTACCCTGAAATGCGTAGGCACAAAATAACCTCCAACTGTCTTCATCTGATAAAATTTCCATTTCATAAATTGCAGCTTTTAAATTTAGAGTAACTTGCTTATTTCTTGTGCTAACCACAACTTTACAACATTCATCAGATGGCAGACCAAGTTCATCAATCAGATTATTTTCAGGAGAAAGCGTCCACAGATCATCCAACACAATAAGAGATCTTTTCCCTTGGAGATGCTTGTGAATCAATTCAGCCGTTCTCTGTTCATCTACTTTCGCAATTTCAATTTCTGAATTTATGTGGGAGGCTATAACATGTTGGAAATTCTTGAGAGAATAAGATTTAGAAATAGAGAGCCAAATGGAATGATCATACTTCGATTGCACGGCTTTGTAGACATTTTGAAGAAGAAATGTCTTCCCCGAGCCGCCCATACCAACGACGGCTATAACTTGAACTGTTGGGTCTTCCAACAAGCCTTTTATGTCTTCAACTTTGGAATCTATGCCCACTGGATGTGAATCTCTGGGAAGAAGACTAGATCTCTTCACCAGTGCTGATGTACTTGTTGACGCTGCTGCGTCTGCGTGAAGACCTTTTTGATGTTTTCCAACTTCCCCATGTCTTGGGAAGCCCTCAAATGTCTTCCCAAACTTTTGTTGCACAGCCAAGGTGATCTTTTCACACAGCCTTTCGACATTACTGACAATTTGAAGGGAAAAGAGAATTCAAAAGCGTTTCAAATCAATACGGAGAGGGTAAAAAGGAATAATTAAAACACTTAATCGTAATGAATTGAAAGCAAACAACCGAAACAAAATAGGAAAAACTAAATGGCAAAAATAACCTAAGCCTTACTCATTAGATGTGCTGAATTCGTAGCCAGAGACGAGTGAAGAAGATTGGAGGGCTTCTTTCCATTGTTGAAGCCTCTCGCTGCTGAATCTCTTCTTTTCTACATGTTGAGCGAATGCAGCTGCATATTTTCCATTGTCAGGGTAGCGAAGGTCAGCAGACTCCACATCACAAAATACAGGAATAAACAGAGCCTCGGTTTTCAGCATGTGAACCAGCTCATCTAGACACCAAGACGACTCCGCATATCGTGGTGAGAAGATGGCGATCTGCACTTTAGAAGAGTATATTGCATCTTCTATGGCAGAGGAAATTAAATCTCCCAATTGTAATTTTTGATCATCAAGAAATGAACAACATTCCTTTTCCTCCAGTGAATCGTAAAGTGGAAAAGCCACAGTTCCTTTGACATCAGGGCCTCTGTGGTTAATGAATGCATCATATATTTTTTCAGAGGAGGAAGACCCAGTTAACGTTTCCCTTTCAAATGCACTGAAAGAACGTTATTAATATTAATATTTGTTATAATACATTAATATTTGTTATAATACATTAATATGTTATACATAATTTGTGCTTTAATTCCCTTAAGAGAGGGCTAAAATAATCAGTCATTGCATTAAAATTTTATTTTGGTTGCATCTCTGGGATGCATAGTTAGTTTTCTCTCCAAAGAGTAAAAGGTTGAGATAATTATTTTAAAATATCAAGGTTAATAGATATAGTAATCCAATCTTAAACTTTATTGCCTATTCTTAATGAAGCATTAAAACCTTTTTTAAAGATTAGTCTAAGATTTGTTATCTACAATTGGTGATATTTGATAGTTAATTAACTTTGTAGCTTCTATCTAAAAAATTTGTGTTGTCATCAGTTGAATTCATGTAAGAAAATGTCATTTGTAGATAGGAAACTCTAATAAAAGCGAGCCCAAAACATAAGGGAAAAAGTGTACGTGTATGCAATTTTTACTATAATAATGATATTGTTTACTAATGATCTTAGTTGGTATAACCAGATTGAAGATCTATATGTATTTTAAAATATTAAAATAAATAAAAGAAATAAATTAAAAAAAGTAAAAAATAATTAAATGTGGAAATATAAATTGAAATAATGCTAGTTTAAATATAGAAGTGATTCAAGTGAATGCTCTACAATCTAAATTTTCTCGAGATCTATAATAGATAATATAAAAATAATATTCAAATTAGGATCAAAACAGTCCTCATTCATTTTATAGGGTTGAGTCTATAGTCACAAACTTGTTCTTACTTTCTTTTTTAAAAATAGAGCAAAGTATGTAGAAGTCTCGATAAAATTACGTTAGAGGTGCATAAAGTATGTGATGTCACTAAAACCTTGAGAAGCATATATTTTTTGCTATTGAATACAAGATCTTAGACTATATCATATTTTAAAACGATATTTTTTTATACTTGGACATAATCAAAATTATACTCAAGATTCATATTCTTAGAGGCAAGAAAATGCAAGATCATTTTCTTGAAAGATAATTTAACTTTGTTTGAAGTTTTGTATTAGGATTCATAAACATTGTTCATTCTTTCAAGAAGAAGTAAAAATTAGGGACAAATAAAAATTAGTAAAAAGAAATGATAAATAGATAGACATGATAATAATGTTAACCCTAGATTCTATGAGAGAAACCAAGATTGCAAATAGATAGTGACAATTCTAAAATATTTATATTTCTACATGAAAGATTTTGTCTAAAAGGTTAAAAAGAATAATGTAAATAAATAACTAAATAAAAGAGTAATATTATCAACAATAGAAATATGTTCCATTGAATTTGAAATATGTAACTATTTATGTGTTCCTCTTGAGAGCTCCAAGTTGTAGGGATAAGCAATAGAGTGTCGAAGAGCATGCCAAGAGAGTGAGATAGCCACGATTTAAATTTTTGTAGAGTTGCCCCAAGAAAGAGGAATGGAGTTGCTAGAGAGAAAAATTACAAGAGTCCATTGAAAATGAGAATACAACCACTTTTTTTTTATTATCGGATGAGCAAGAGAAAGGCATTACTTTCTTAACCAAGTGTTACCACATATATTATAGGTAAGCCACATGAAAATTACATTTTTAAATTTTGAGAATATTTGGGATGCTAGTGGGCCACATGGATATCTACACAACATGCTACTATCAAAAAGAATTCTACAAAAATATTTAAGTTCATGTGTTCCTAGTAATAGATAAAAAAAATTATGCTGTTAAATGTAAGAAAAAATCTTCGTTGTAGAAATATTAAAAATATACTATGAAAAATAGATACTAAAGTGAATTCAAGATATTACATGAAATTGGGAAAGTTTTGACATTAGATTTTTCCCCCAATTTAGCGATTTGATTATGCTAAGAGATAAGTTATGCTAACATAAAAAATAAACTGTGGAAATAATGTAAAAGATATTGTAGAGGACACAAAATATTAGGCCGATATGTTATGACCTCAATCTCAACTCCTATAAAATCATAGTGTTAGGTTCTATGGTCCTGGAAGATTAAATGTTTGCAAAATATATACATTTTACAAAAAAAAATGTGCCAATTCTAAAAATTTAAAGAATGCGAAAATAGAGAGAACAATTTTTTGAATAGATAAATTAGAAGAATACTGAACAAGAAGGTTGAATGGCCCCTCATGTTTTTCTAACTTGTAGGAGAAAAAATGTGAAGGTTATGTCATTCTTGAGAAATTTTAGAAAAGTGACAAATTTCCATTTAATAGGCTATTAGGAAATAATAAGTGTTATAAAAAGACATAGTACAATGAATAGGGTAGATTCAATATTTGTATAAAAGAAAACAAAATATAAATTGGATATTGTTGATGCCAAAATTTGATGAGGTAACATTGTCTTATGGGAAACTCAGTTTATGGGGGACCTTTTTGCACTAAACTGAGTAACCTCCTAGTTTTTAGAGAGGCCGACTTCTTCTATAAGGGGGTTTTGGAAAGGGAAACAAAAATAGATATAAAAAATAAAGTATAACCTAAGACGATGCACCAAGACTTAATGATAGGAATGGTAAATCATAGATCTAAGGGCCTGAATTGTGTTTGTAGTGTTCTAGAATATTAGAAACTAAAGATTACAGAATAGACAATCCATTCATTGACATAAAATAACATTGCATAAATTGCTACTGTGAAGAAGAGTCATTAGACATGATCTAGGTCAACAAACTTGCATTCAATATATATAGAAGTTCTTAAATGAAGTGTCCAAACAATAAAAAGCATAGTTTACAGTTTGATCAAATAGCATGAAAAAATAGAAAGGTTGAACAATTGGTATAGTCTGAGAGTTTTTTGCAATCAAATAAAATAGCAATAAAGGTCTGGCATCTTTAACTAAAACTAGTGTTTTCTTCAAATTTCAGACCCTTTTCTCATAATAGAGAAAAGTATATATAGCAGGGAAAAACCCCCATTGCTTCAAATGGAGAGCAGCAACATAAAAGATTTTGCAATCCCCTAGCAATGATGTAAGAATTAGAATATTCCCAAAGCTGTTGCAACATAATCCATCTGGAACAAAGCATCTAGTCACTCCAGGCATAGGTGCATCCTCTACAAATGATGGTAGTGGTCCCAGCATGGTCTAATCAAACAAGTGTCACCATCCTATGTGAATGAATATGACACATAGTGGCCAATAGCTTCATTTAGTTCATCTAGTCTATTGCCTGAATATGATATCCACTGGCTAGGTACGTGGTAGCCTTTCGCTGCCCGTATGAACCTTTCTCCTTCGCCATCGAAGACTTGCGTTAATGCTATACGTGTCAAAAGAGCGGAGCACCTTATCAATAATAAAGGGAATGATCACTAGCCAGGCGCAAAAGAGACGCATGGAAACATTTTGCTACCTGCAGTTGTTACTTCATCTCTACACATAAATATTTGTGAATGGTAGACACGTAGCAAGTGTACACCACAGATAGCGACCATGGGGCCCTCCAAAACCCTTTAGGAATGAGGGCTTCATGGCACCTGAGCGGAGCCCGATGAGATAGCAAGAAAGCAAGATCAAAAGAATCTCATAGCCGCAACACGTGGTAGCATAGCGAAGCCTTCTGGGATGTGGTAGGAATGTCGAGACTCAAAGTTGCGAGGAGAAGACATGTGGAGCGGGAGAGTAGAACCTAGATAAAAGGTTGAGTTGACTTTACGATGCACGAGCTGACGCGTAGAGGAAAATACACCCGAAGGGAGCTAGTTAAATATTTATTAACAGCTTTTGGCAACTATCAAGGGCATTTCGACCAAGGAATGAAGAACCCAAAATTTCTTTGGTTTTCAGGCCAGAGTGTCATTTCATTGAGATAATGAAGTCAAAGATTGGAAGAGCTGCTTGTAGAGGTGACCATTCATCCTTAGATGGCTTCACCATGTTACACAAATTTTCTTGCGCTCCACTTAGATCAATAGTTTCTTTGTGAGGCAGCACATTAGGTAAACTGGCCCCTACTTCACAATGAAATAGTAGCTGTGCAAGCGAATGAATCACTCCTTCAATATTGGTCTCCGTGGGAGGATGAGTGAAATCCTTGAAAGCCTCTGGATCATTTTCTTTCTCTTTTATCTTTTCTGCAATCTACTCAGTTGTAGGAATAGAGCCATCTTCAAGGAACAGGAACAACAAACCCATCCTGCTTAACTCAGAGAAACTCCCCCATAGGTTGTCCAGTGTCCTACTCAAAATAGCCATGACTACTTTAGTGCACTGGAAGGCGGAGTGGCAATGGATGAACTTATTTATCGTATGAGCAGCAGCATCCCGATCTTCAATACCCACTATGGCAAGGTTTTCATCAGAGTCCGAGCATAGCTTAGTGAGTAGATCTTTTGATTCTGGAACCTTCTTCAAGATGAACCGTGGGAACTGCTCAATCATCTTATGAACCTCCTAGCTCAGCTTTGATGCTTTGGCGATGAATCAGAAGGTAGGCTGTAGTGTTAGGCAAAAGGCTTTAAATTTTTTCCAGTGAGAGATGTACAACTACCTAACCAATTGAATGATGTCTGGTTGTGTAGGGGGAGATAGGAGAGACCCTTTAAGAGAAGCAATCTCCATGTCTCTTGAAATAATGGCCTCAGTCAATTCTTCCCTTTTCTTTTTCTTGGATGCTAGCTATTCTGCAGATCTACTCATTTCTTTATTCCAATTTTCCTCGGCTCAGGAGTGATTTGCTAAGTGTGTGTCCAAAGAAGACTTTGTCTCTTGGAGTTCTTCTTCTATTTGAGCCTTCAAGCCCTTAAATTCAACCTCTTTTTCTTGTATTTTCCACTCATATTAAGCCTGTTGGTGCTCCAAAGCTTCATTCCTCTGTGCCATTCCTTGACTGTACTCAAGGCGAAGTCGCTCCACATCTTCATTCTTCAGTTGCATATTCTATTTTTCCTCCTGATTCTTAGACTGTAGCTCTTTTATCATGGCAGGGTTAGTAGCCTGAGTCTTCACAAGTTCACCTTGTAGTCTATTCCTCTCATCCTCTGCTGCCAGCGCCCTTTCTGTCATATGGGCAATATCTGTCTCTAGGTATTTCTCTTTTTTCTCCAAAAAACTAACCCTTTCTCTTGTTGCTTTAAGCTGCTCATCTTTCTTCTTTAGCTGGCAGCTAGTTTTAAGGAAGTCAAAAGTGACTACCCGTTGCGTTTCCTCCATAATTTCAACTTTAGCCTATGGTCGGGCTACCTTCATATCGAGCCCTACTGCATATATTTCATAATCTTCTTGGTGCATTTCCCCCTGAGGCTTGCTTACCCTTGGGTACATGGTTACAAACTTAAATTCTTGTCAGGCCTCATCATAAAGAGTCTGTATTTTTGGCCCAGCAGAAGCACTGTCATCTTTTTCCCTGTGCTTTCACATTCTAGTTGTGCGTTCCTCCTTTCCTTAATCAGTCTATGCCATAAATTCAACTGGTGATGAAACTAGTCCACCTGCGAAAGGAGCACCAGAAGGTAGGGCATAGGGATAGATAACCCTCATAGGCACAAGCATTTGTTTCTTCTGAAGAGTGACAGTTTGTGGGGAGAAGTGAGGCATGTTCCAAAGTTTGGTTTGAGGCCCAACATAAGGGCTAGTAATTTGTAATGACTGAATTGATAAATCAACCGCAAGACTCATAAGCTGGGATGGTGGAGGAGTTGTCAATGTGGTGATAGCCTATTATAATGGAAGAGGATTTACAGTAATAGTGGAAGAGGAAGGGATACTCATAGGGGGTATGTTTTCTGAAAGCAAGGCAAGGAGAGTTTGAGCAGTAGTAGTGGGTGTAAGGGTCCGCAGAGGAGTAAGGACGAGCAAAGTGGTTTGTGAAAATTGGGTGAAACCTCTTGAATATGTTGGATTAAAAGTGGAAGGCAAAGTGCTAGTACTCATGGTAGGGATTGTTGGTGAGGTAGGGGAAAATACCAAGGAATGAGAAGTAAGGGAAGAAGGAGCAAATTTTACCTGTTGACTAGTCAATGGTGGCTCTAGAATCGTTAGCGACTCCTCCTCAGCCTTAGGCTCCTGGCTAGCTACAAGCACTTTTCTTTCAGCGGGTTCTTGTGAACCTTCTTTGATAATGCTCTCTGTGTGTTGCCGCTTTGCGGGTGGGGTCTCCTGAGCCTTGGAAGCTATTTCTATTTGCTACAGTGACAACCTTGCTGGCTTAGCGGCCCAAGTGAGTGTATGCGAGGCCCTTGATATATTAAAGTGCACATTCATGGCCACATAGGTGGGCTGCCCGTGGCCTTTCTCTTTTGGCGCAGAAAAGGCAGATGTCACTGCTTCTTCTTCCTACTCTTCAGACTCGTCCCCTGGGTCTCTGCTCTGATTAATACTAGAGCTTGGGCTAGGGTGGCTCTCATTCCACCATCTTTCAAATTCCTTGTCATCTTTCAGACTATTGTAAGGGGCATCCAATTGCCCAGTCTCTTGGCGATACTTCCAGAAAGCCTCTATTTTTTCAGCAGCCCATTCCTCATTCTTCTTCAACTTATTGTACATGGCGCGCTCCATGTGGAAAACATCTTTTTCCACCACCATAGCAAAGTAGAACTTGTGCCATGGCCCTCTAGTATCTTGCATAGGAATATGTGCCAATTCAACAAAATTTTCATCCTTGTCTGCTCGCGGGTTATGCCAATTCTCCCAATAAGATCAGGGAACATGTGTAACTCTCATGTGCGACTCTGGAAAGTCATTGAAAGGGTTGCATTCCCACTTATCATTTACCAAAACCAACCCTAAATAAGCCAGTTTATCCTGCAATAACTGGTCTGATTGTTTTTAATCAGAGTTACCAACTTGAAACTCTTTGGACAAGAGAAGAATCCCTTTTTCTTGACACTTTCGCTACTGCAAAAGGTAAAATCAATGATACACACCTGCCAAAACATTTCTAGTGTGAGCATCGTATTTGTGACACAGGATGGGAGCACGAAAGGTTGACCAGTAAAGCCACACATCTGAAGAACCAAGAAATCTTTTCCTAAGAAATAGTCACAAGCGGGAGTAAAACTCTGCATATATCCAATCTGCTACTTGTCGAGTTGGATTATGTCACGTTTTCCAATTACATCATGCAAGATTAGAAGTTATGAAATAGTCAAAAAATGCATAATAATCATAAGATGCGGAAAGAAAAGGCGTCCACATGGACATTGGCTTCCTCTTACCCCGTTCATCAAAAACTGATAATTGAAAATATCAGGTGAAGAAATCAAGGTTTTGATGTAGAAACATGTGAACCAGGAAAGAAAAAAACTTAAACTTTGCTTCTGCTGGGTAATTCATTAATTTACCATATCATTTCATCTACCATGAACTCAACAAAATCATACCAGAAGGTATCATGCTACTTGCAGAATTGGAATACCTATCCCAATTGAAAAGTTTCCACCATCTCATCAGAGTCTCGGTTGCAGACAAAAGCTAGCATGGACATGGCATCCTGCAAATCCTCATGTAATGCATCACGTGGCAACAGAATACTTGGCAATTTAGCAGCTGGGATGTCTTTCCTACCAGTCTCCTCCAACAAGAACTCTAAGTTATTTTTCATCACCCTCCATGTTTTCTCTCCTTTTCCAAGGTAAAATGACTCCATGTTTTCTCTTCTTTTACTTGGGTCTGGGATGCATAGCATATGCTAGATGGCCTATGGGCTGATGTAAACCCTTAAGTTTTAGCCCTCGATGTAGTGGGTATCAGGGTTATAACACTAGATGATAGTGTCTACTATCTCAGAGGTAGTAGTGCACCAGCGGGACCATGTATTATGGAAGACCACTATACCAAATTTTCATTGTTGTAGATTTGTCCTCCTTTGGTGCCGTCAACCTTGTGCAAGCTGCTTCTCTTAAGGACTTAGGTTTTTTGTGAGCCGTGGATCATAGATATTATCCCATTTCTCTTCAACCCTTTTCTTGTTTTTGCAATCCTTAAGCCTTTTCAGCTCTTTTGTATATGCCCTCTTAGGCTTGCTTAGTATACTAGGCATAGCATATGCCAAATCGTCATAGACATATACACCCTCTAATGACTATATGGCTATAAACAACTCTTGGCTAATTTCCTCTTGCATTGGTTGAGATAAACTCTCTGACATTTCTCTTTGGATGAAGACCTCTGCAAGTTTTGGGCTCTACAATTTTCCTCAACTCTGGATACGCTAAAAAACAACTCCGCACCTCTAGCTTTGGTGTTTGTGAAAATACTTTGAATTATTAAGCCTTTTCATTTAATACTTGTTTATCTTTCCTGAAGGTGGTAGATGAAAGCATGAATTTTACATTTAATTTGGCATGTACCATTAATTTTGCAATTCATGCAAAATAAACTACTTGCCATTTTGAGGTAGCAGGAGTTCATTATTGCATTCGGCAACCGTGTGATATGTTGCGATTCCCTTTGAACTTGAGCCAAAAATTTTCTTTCTAACCTTGCGTTAATATGCACTGGTAATTAATATCCTAGCCGGAATGATTACACAAAAGCAAATGATCATGGCCTGAAAAGATATGGATATTGCCTTGGGCTCTGGAAAACACTTGTGAGATGACACAATAGCCTATGACTGTGATGAGCGACACCTTTTTAAAGATAATTAATTAACTTCTATTAATACCTCCACAGATGCAACTGGCCCAAAAATGTGAGCAAATGCAGGCACACCTTTCAAGTTGACATCTAGCTAACATCACATTTTTTCTATAAATAGGCGAATAAGTAGTGAGAAAATCATACTTAGCATTTGAGCAGTGATAGGCTGTTAGCAAAGTTTTAAGCAATATTTCTCATAGGTTAGGTGATAGGTAAATTTTAGAATTGGCTAAAAATCATAGGCATAGTGTCAGAATCATGGATACTCATGTTTGTCTAACCTCTTATAAGTCATAGACAACATTTCTAGGGGAGGTTTCTACTAGGCGGCTAAAAAGGATGACCAAGAATAAGCATTCCTTGGTCCTGATAGCCATAAAATAAGTTTTGGGTAAATACTGCATAGAATATGATGACAAGTATTAGGTGAATACTGATATATGTTCCCACTTCGTGGCGTCTATACTAGACATTAGCATCCCAAGGCCTCTCATCCTGAAGCGGGTTAAATAAATGTTTCCCAGAAAGTATTTGAATGGCCTTTGTGAAGTTGTTGCTCATGCCACATATGGAGTAGGTTTGTCGTCAGCCAGTGTGTAACGCCCCACTGTGCGAACCCCAAAGGACAATACCACAATAATTACAGGACAATTTTTTTCTTTTTTTAAATACACATAACATACATGTAATACCCATTAAGTCATAACATGAATTTCATTTAAGTAAACTCACTAACACAAACATCCTTTGGGGTACACGAAGAGTCATTACGCAACTTAGATCCATACAACATCAATAAAGAATAGAATCCAAAGATATAAAGTAAACAATAACAAATATAACACATACATGATGATCAATGATAAGAAACCATCTGAATACGCAAATACCTCATATGCATGATCATCCTAACACATTAAATAACAACTACCATGGTCAATATCCACACCAAGTTTAACATTTCATTACAGTACAATGTTTAAGAAGTACAACGATATAAGAGTGTTCCAAATATGAATGGAAACCATACACAAGATACCATGATACAAATAATTAGAGAAATACAAGTATCAAAACTGGCTCCAAGATAGATACAACTCTGGAGTCGCTGCAATAGCACCAATCTGCACCTCTCGATCCTCGACTGGGGACCCAATGGGGTGCATAGCACGTTCCACCCAACCATGTGAGTCCGAAGACCCACTCCCCGTGCTAGGAGCTAACAAGAAAGAGACCTCAACCAAGAACATCCGAACATGGAACCACAAGACTCAACAACATACCAAGGTATCATAACACTCAGGAATTAAAATGACATAATCAACCACATCCAGGAGTCATAATCTCATCACATAAATCAAAACAATAGCTAGTAAACAAGGAACCAAAGGAAGATCATAAAACACTTTCAATCAAGTTGAATTAAAAACCATATCATAATTCAGAAACGCAATGATACAATACAATAACATCATATCACAATACCATAAGAGTACAAGGTCAAAACCCAAACATCCACAAGATTTACACAAGACCAAAGAATACACTAAAGATCAAAATAGGGTAAAACCATAAATCAATTCAAAACAACTATGTTTCATCAATACAAGACAAAGAACCACTTCCAGAGGATTTCCAAAGAAACAACATAATAAGGAGTGTTAGAGGAGAGTGTCATCGCATGGCTTACATGGATTATCCAGACTACCACTAACGCAAGGCGCCACCTCCGTCTACTGACGAATTATCCAGACAAAACCGAGCGCTAGGAGCCGCCTCCATCTATGGTTATCTAGACTACCTATTTCAAGACGCCGCTCCATAGGGTTGCTCATGCGGATCCGTTACCCTTCGCGAAGACAAGGCAACGAAGATGCCAACCACGGCCTTCTCAATCCCCTTTAGTCTGCGGTAGCACTAAAAAGGTGGATGAGGCATCAATTATCTTTTTTAATGTGATTCTACCCACCCCCTAGTTAATTATTTAAATTATCACTTATTAATTTCACTCTAACGAGGGCTATCCTGGCCCCCCTTTGTGCGCCGACCACCCACTTAGAGCCACTCCCACTCTAGACACTCAAAACATAAAAAACCAAATCCAAGGGTTGTACAACATAACAAGTACGGTAGATCACAACAGAGAAGCATGCAAGGCATCACCCATCTTGCCATAAATACATGAAACCAAAACACTTGCCACAACAAGGGCACATAAAAGGAGGAACACTAACCAATAGTAAAATAAACCTCTGGAAGATTCTCATAAAGTTACACTAGGGTTTCCCCATGAAAATCTGACAACAATAAAAGCAAAACCTTGAAGAACTATTTTCAATTCAATTATGATGAGAGAATACATCAAAATAAGATCAACAACTCCCTTAAACAACATCAACAACTTCAATACAAACTAAATCGGACATCCAAGGGAAACCTCTATTTTCTCCTCTCGGAATACCCATAATTCAAAGAGCTTTTCCATTTGACTCATTAACAACTCAAAAATCAACTCAGGAAAAGTCACATTGAAAGAATCCATAAAACCACACATTCTAATAATATATCCATTCATTCAATAAGAAGTAACTTGAAACATTTTTAAAAGAACATTAGTTTAAAGATCAATCATTTCCAACATTTAAGGATAGCACAATATTGCGAAGTGAAAATAAAATCTAATGGTTTAAGTCGTAAGACACTATTCACAAGTATACTCTTTCAAACACAATTATATTCCCATTTACACATTATAAGAACAATATCCCTTTGAAGATCAACCCACTCAAACCAACAATTTGATCCTAATATCAATCACAAGTATTTTCTAGAACTGTTCTTATAGAAATCCCACAAAACAACTATTAAAAGAATATGAGGGAAATTGACTTAGAAAAGATCATCTAATTTTACTTACACAGAGAAAACACATACAAAACTCTACTTTTCACTATTTCTAATTTAACTATTCCACTTGGAACTAACCAAAGTAAGAATAAACTAATCTATCAATGTTACACAATAAGTTCACATAGGCAAAATGTATTCTTTCATTAAAACCCTATATATATGCATTAATATATTTTCTTTTAAACTTAATTTACTTCAATTCACTTATTTAACTAAATCTCTATAAAAATAAGCAATTATTTATTTCAAATTAAAGAGGAAGATATTTATTATTCCAAAGTTACCCAAATAAATACTAACTATTAACATAAGGAAACTCTCTTTCTAATCACTTTACTAACCTACTCAATAACATAATACCTAACTCAACTACCTAATAATTCTAATTTTCTAACTCCTATAAATAAATCATTTTCTGAACATAAACACATTAATCACAAAGTCTTAAGGAATAATTCCATACAAGGAAACCATTAACACATCAACCTTTAAGAACACTATCTTAAAACACTTACAATGAACAGGCCATTGAGACATCTCCATAAATATCCCACAAATAACACCCATCTTAAAACAATTAAATAACACTTAACCAGTAATCACAACACTTTGTTTAAAACACATTTACTCACACATTATAACCATAAAGACCTTCCTTTAATTTAAGCATTATTTCAACATTTTTACCACTTATTTTAATATATCCACTTAATTTAAATTAAGAGAGTATTTACTACAAATAATTATATTTAAAATAACTATATCATTTATAAGATAACCAACTCCATCAAGTTTAATACGAATTCTAATTATAACTTTAAAATATAATACTAAGATGACAATTCTATAATTTACAACTTTATTATAATACTATGGTGATGGCACTAATAAATTATTTCACATAGTAGTTTGATAAATAATTATTATTCACAGACTCATTAGATAACAAAAAAGTAATTAAAACCATTTAACATTTTAATCAGTATCATTTAAATTAATTAACCTATGAACCTGGGATTTATCCTCACATAAAAATAACTTTATCATTTAACCTTCCAGTAAAAGAAACTACGTAAATGTAGAATCACTTATCTCCTTTAGTGAACCCTAAAACTTAATTAACTATATAAATCGATTTACTTTAACTAAACACAGTTCATTTATCTACAACAAAATTAAATACCTATTTCAATAATGTTTATTCGGTTAAAATCCTTTGTTAAATAATATTTTACTAAACAACCTAGCGAAATAACCATTTTCACTTTAATTATTTACCCAATTCTTTTATTTTCTAAAGCAAATTCAATACTTTATTTACAAATCAACTATCTAATTTAAAATTCTTTATCACCTTTTATTACTTCACTTACCATAAAATAAAATTACACTCGATTCATATTTTACTTTTACACCACGATAAAATCATAAACAAAACAATTAAAGAAATTATTCATGTTTTATAAACATATTATATAAATACGAACCATTTTCTTTTGAATAATACTCATCATACAAATCTACTTATATATTGAAATATCCTCATAAATTCTAAATATAAAAGACTACCTTCACTCAAATCTTTTAACCTAATTATGTATCTATACTTGTTTATATAACCATACGCATATAAAAGAATAATAATAAAAAAGGTATAAATTCAAAATAAATAAAAAGTCACTCATATATGTAGTTGGGAATTCAAATGCCATAACTCAGACAGGTTGACAAAGAAATCAGAGAGGCTATTTAATTCTGTACAATGTTTCAACTCTAATTGCTGTAACAGTGACAGGCTGCCAAGGGTTTCAGAGGAACTATTTAATTTACTACACTTTTGCAAGTCCAACGTTGCAGCTGTGATAATTTTGCCTATAGTTTTGGGGAGATTTTAAAAATTTAGATTACTAGACTATGTGAAGGAGCTCATCTAAACACTGTATCCAATAACATCAATTTCTCTCAGCTTCGACTGAACGGAGGTAACTGGCAAGGCTAGAAACATTGTGCAGACCAAGAGAATTAAATAATCTGCTCATTGGTCCTCAATTTATTCGCTTGAACAATCTGCTCATGGACGGCATCAGAGAAGACACACGAACCAAGCTTTCTCCAAGTTTGAGATGGTTACGGTTGCAACAATGTGAGAGGCCATTTATATGAGAAGTGAATTTTTGGAATTTGGTAATATCGCCATCTACTTGCATTATTATTAAATCACAAATGTTATCCGCAAGACTAAGGGCGAAAGAAAGGTGAGGTGCAAATACGTGACTTATGCGCAGGAGAAATAATATTAGATTTATTAAAACAATAAATCTTTATAGGTTAAAATTAGATTAATCTTTAACTTGTTAAGTTAATTTTATTTTCTTTATATCACAACTTAACTATGACTCTCAATGGATGGTAATTATTATCATTATTACTCAAATTTTATTTAAATTTATTTTATTTTATTTTCTTCTGTTTTGACATCAATTTCTGTAAACATAAATTTATGTTGATTTTATTAACTGTTCTACTTGGTGGCACTAGTTTACAAATCACTAGGGTTTCTACACAATTACGAACTAGGGTTGGTATTAAAAGCACATACAATAAAGCTTTTACTAGATTATACGTATATAAAAATAATAATTATAATGTGCACCTTGTAATGGTAGGATGCTCGTGTGCAGGCAGAGGGGATATGCAAAAATTGAATTATCTGTGTTGGAAGGATTCCATGTTGAATTGTTTACAGCCAATCTCTGAACCGCTTCAACAAAATTTTTATTAAAGAAATTATATGGAAACAATCTGTACAAATTCAATGATTACACACTAAAATCTTTACATTCAATTGATAGAATAACATCCACAAATGCACTTATTATTTATTTCAAGCTTTGCTTTAAATCAAAAGAATAATCTACTTTAATGAAAACTCATCAAGCCTCTAGTTTAAATAGAATATTTATGAAGTCCTAAAATTATTCATAAAATAATTTGCACAAGGTAAAAAGATAGGTCACAGAGGTAAAAAGAGAACAACACCAATTTACGTGAAAAACTCCAACTGGAAAAAAAACCACTCCAAAATATCCGCAACTTATTTTTATTGATCATCAATGAAAAAAAATACCTTTCCTCGATCCCTTCCAGACAAGAGCAGTAATTTATTGAGGTTGAAGGATGGATCAGCCAGCAATTACGCCTAAAACTTTTGCTGCATCTTCAAACCCTTGGTCAGTGTAGAATTCCCCTAAATTTTTTTCTTGCCTCCTCTTAAAGAAAATACCAAATTCTCCGTTCAACCGCCCTAACTCCTCTTTCTCCTCCGTAAAAGATTTTCAAAAAAAATAACTAATTTTTATTTACCCACTTTAATTAATCATTACTTTATATATTTATTTATTTAATTTCAACCAATAACTTCTTTTGTTTTAAATTACTTCCACTTAACTCTAAATTTTAACTAAAACAAATTTTCATAAATATTTAACTTTTAATTAAAATATAATTGAATAAATATTTTTACCGTAATTTATTTAAACTTAAGTTTAATTTTAATATTTAATCCTCTTTAATATTTTATCACTTTTAAATTTATTAATTGAATTTAATCATTAAATGATAATTACCTTTCCTCATTTAATCTGATTATTTTAAATAACTAACTCCCAACGATAATTAAATTGACCTTTATTATTGAATCTAATTATTTATTTAATTCCAAATAAAACATGTAACTTTATAATTAAATTAATTTTATTAATCAAATCCAAACATATTATTAATGTTACCTCATAACCTTAAAATTAAATTAAATAATAAAATCACCACATCATCATGACATTACCAACAACTTACTTAACATCCACGACGACCGAAACGGAGGGCACTACACAGTGACCTTCGTCGCTACATCGAAGAAGAAGCAGTAGTTGTATGGCTACCGTTTCTCAATGGATTTCACCTTCAAAAACATGATGAGCATCGACAGAGGGTTACCTAGGCTTTGCACTTCCTGTTCCGTAGCTACAATGTGATACCTTTCTACGACGTAGATTAGTATACTAACTTTAGGAACCTGGTATTTCCGTTGCCAATGGTGGTTGTGCCGAATGATGCTGCTTCTGCTGCCAAAGAACCTACTAGCGAGGAAGAGGTAGACGCTGCGATTGATGCACCAATTGCTACCTCTCATGCCCTTGGATGAAAAATCCTCTCTACTCCCCCAAAAAAAATTGTCTCCCTATTTTCTATATTTTCTAGTGTTGCCTAGATTACTTACCCAATAGTTTGTATATAAGCATGCAAAAAGGCTATTAGTTTGCATATATAAAATAATAGCTCGAATACTTATATACTTTTTGATTATGGCTTCCCCAGCCATTTTTGTAATGTAAAAAACCAAAGAATATATATAAATAGATATATATCTTTTTAAAGAAATTTCATGCTCTTTCTTTCCTTCTACATTTTGGTTTTATGGGTTCTTTATAGCATATGTGTTATTTCTCTACACATGGGTGCATTTTATGTAAAGCAATCCTGCTATTCCATTGTAATAATGGGTTAATTCCACAAAGAAAAAAACCAATTTCAAAAAAGACTGGCCAAAGAAAGGGAAATAAAATAAAAACACTATTCACATATGTACAAAAATAGAACTCGACACCTAATGGAACATCTTAAGATGAATCCCATTAATATCAGGATTCCTAAGGGTTCCCGCTCCATATTTTCTAACTCAAAAGCATTATGTTCTTTGCACCGAATGATTTTGAAGAGACCCTCCCATAGGCTATCAAATTTACTATGCTGACCTGGCTAAGCAACCATTTTATCATACTTCAGTACTAAGTCTTTGCACTTTAGACCTTGGTCAGAAGCCTTCTTTTCAAAACATAGCTTGACCACTTGTTGATGGTTTGTCATGGCTATTAGTGAATTTTCTTGTACTTCTATTAGTTCAACAAGCCGAACTTCCATGGTGCCATTTTGTTCTATCTCGAGGGATTATTAGAGTGCCAGAATTTCCATAGATATAGGTAATAGTGCCTCCTTCCCGTATACACTGTCATAAGATGAAGTCTTAAGGACTTGCTTAGGAGTTATGCAATTTTCCCAAAGCACTACTTAGAGGTTTTTATGCCATTCCCTCTGGTGTTCTGAACCAATTCTTTTAAGGAGTCAAACTAGGCTCTTGTTTGTTGACTCTGCTAGGCCATTTCCCTATGGGTAATAATTTGATGATGTCTTGAAGAATACACCATTTGTTAATGGAAAGTGACATACCTTTGTGCCTAGGAAAGCTCTAGCATTATCTGAAATGATAGTCTTCAGAGGATCGAACCTTGTCACCAGCTCCTTGAGGAAATCTACAATCTCTATTTCTGTTACACTCTTAAGTGGAACAGCCTCCGTCCATCTTGTGAAGTAATCTGTAGCGGTCAGAATACACTTGTGTCCAGCACTAGAAGCCGGGTTAATAATTGCAAAGAAGTCCAGGCTCCATTGCTCAAACAGTTTTTCTGCCACTATGGGTTTGAGAGGCATTGCAGAATTCTTCCTTCTGTTAGTAAAGAATTGGCATTTTTTGTAAGATTTTTCCACATAGTGGGAGTCATTAAAAAGTGTAGGCCAATAGTAACCAACACACATGATTTTAATGGAAGTGGTCTTAGTAGAGAAGTGTCTGCTCGCAGCGCTATTATGAAACGCGTCAAGGATCCTCTTTGCTTGCTCTAAAGAACGCATCGTAGGAGAACACCATTGAAATTCCTTTTGAAAAGGACTCCCTCTACTAGTGTATATCCACAATTTTGCAACCGGTAATATCTCCTTTTTTGGGATGAGAGACCTGGCAGATACTTTCTGGTTTGCATGAACTTCATTCTATCAGCCAACTAACAACCCTCCGATTCTGGTTCATTTATCAGGACAAGCTCTGGTTGCTCCCTTGTGGCGGGTATCTCCTCATTCTACACCATGTATTCACACAATCCTCTTCCTCTAATAGTTTTGGTAGGTTTGACCTCAATGTCATATTCAACGATCTTGGTGATCCAAATAGCTCTTTTTTCTGTGATCTCCCCTTCCATGATATATTTGCACACACTAGAATGTGCAACATACACAAACACCTTGTTGTAGGAAATTAGATGGCGGGACTTTTTAAGTCCCTTCACTATTTCAAAGGCCTTCCTTTCGACGAAATTATAATTCACCTCAGATTCGTTCAGGGTCTGGGAGTAGAATGCCACTGGATGTTCCCCTTTTCTTTCATCATCCTTTTGGGTTAGGACAATAGCGATACTGGATTTGCTACTGAATGCATACATTATAAAATCCTTAGATTGATCTAGATTAACCAGTACCGAAGCTGTGGAAATAGCTTCCTTAACATTTTCGAAGGCTTCTCGAGCTTCGGTCATGCATATGAATGCCTGATCCTTTTTAAGCATTAGGGTGATTGGCTTAATTATCCTTGCAAAGTCAGAAATAAACTTGCTAAAAAAATTTACTTTGCCTAGGAAGGACTTAACACCTTTCTTATTCACCGGAAGGGGAAGTTCCTTGATAGCTTTCACCCATTTGGGGTAAATTGAAACCCCTTCCTTAGATACAGCATGTCCTAACAGCTTGCCTTGCAGTACTCCGAATACGCATTTCTTCAGATTTAGGGAAACTTTGAACTCTTGGTACTTTTGAAAAACTAAATCTAAGTGATCAAAATGATCATCCTTAGATTTACAAAAAAATAGTAAGATCATCCAAATAACTAAGAATAAACTTATTGATTAGTTCGCTGAATGCAATGTCCATCGCCCACTAGAATGTTGCCTCTACATTGGATAAACCAAAAGGAATTTTAGCATATGCAAATGTTCCCCACTTCGTGGTGAGCGTAGTCTTGTGCTAATCTTCTTCCTTAACTCAGATCTCATTGTAGCCGAAGAAACCATCCAATAGAGAAAATATTTTTGATCCTGCAACCGTTTGTAGGATTGACTCCATTGAAGGCAACATATAGTGGTCCTTTACAGATGCTCTATTTAGGTCTCAGAAGTCTACACACAAAAAGATATCTCCATTCTTCTTTTGGATTGGGACCAGATTAGATACCTAGGTACTATGCTTGATTGGGAAGAAAATGTGTGACTCAATGAGCTTAGTTAACTCTTGTGCCATTAGCACTTCAATTTTAGGGTTTACTGGCCTTTGTTTTTGTTGGACTGGTTTTGCACCTTCTGTTAGCTCAATTATGTGCTGAATAATATCAGGATCATACCCCTCTAGATCATCATAAGACTAGGCCACTACTCCATATTTTTTGCAGAAACTGATGAGTCTTTCTTTATCATGGTGCGGGACATTTTTCCCAACTCAGAGATTCCTACCATCTGAGACCCGAAGGTCCACATAATCACTTATTTTTGCTATGAACTTCTGTTTATCATTTCAGGCATCATCACAATCAAAAAAATTGAGAGTAACCAATCCTTTCAGAAGCTTGTTAGATTTGAGCTGCATAATTTGTCCTTCATAAGCTTTGACAATCTTTGGTTGAAGCTGATCGACAAATTCTCCTGACTGTTGGATGAATGAGGTGGTCTATTCATCACTTTAAAAAACTTTCCAACTCTGATCATTGTCGGGGATCGCTGGTTAGACTAGTACTCATACTGAATGTTCATTATGTATAAGGTCAGAGGTAGGATCAAACTGTGCACACAACACGGCCATGCGATCTGCATCGCTATTTTGTCCTCAAGAAATAGTCTAGATGTTGAAAGCTTCAAAACCATCAATCAGGTCCCAGACTCAGTGCCGATAGGATCTCATGTGGACATTCCCTGCTATGGAAACTCCTCAAACTTGGTTGACTACCAGTTCAGAATCTCCAAACACCATCAATTGCTTAATGCCCATTTGTTCCACAAGGCTTAAACCTTGAACTAATCCTTCATATTCAACCTGATTGTTTGAGTAGACAAAATGAAAATGGAAAGACTTTAACAATTTTTCATTTTGTGGGGATATTATATATATCCCTGCTCTAGCACCCACTTTGGTTCTTGCTCCCTCAAAGTACAGTGTCCATAGCTCATTTGCTTGGCTACCTTCAGACTCTTTGGTGACCTTTGGAAGCACTTGGTCTTCATCATAAATTACATAGGTGCCTAATCCTATAGCATGATAATTGTTGAAAGGATCATTGTCCATGTGTTCACTCAAAAGAGCATCTTCTTTGTCATTCTAGTCTCTGCTCACCTTTTCTTCCTCAATAATTCAATGCAATACATTTCTTACTTGGTGATAGAGGTATGCACAACTTCAAAATTGATCAAGGCTTCATCTGCTACATGTTCAAAATGTAAAGCTTCCAATTCTATCTTCATTTTTGCGTCATGCTTGGTCCTGAGTATCAGATGTGACCAATCCAAGGATAGGTATCCACCCACCTTTGAAGTAAATTCACAGGATAGACAAAGACCAAACATAGGAGGAAAATCTATGATCATAGTGTCTTGTGGCACCATGATACTAGGACAAGAAAATAGAGTTAAAGGAAGTTCTTTGATGACACCTACGGTTTAACTTTTTTCCCATCAAGCTGCATTACCCCCTTTTTATAGGTTCATAGCTGAGTCCTAAAGCTTCAGCTATCTGTTTAGGCATAATCATGGTACTAGCATCATAATCAATCATAGCATTGTGCAATAACTTCTTTCCTATAATGAGATTCAAGAAGAAGGGTTGAGGTTTTAACTTATCCCTAACCTCGACAGGGAATTCCTTTGTATTGTTTGTAAGGAATTTAGTTGGCGGCATCTTATTGACAACTTCTGCACTAGCAAACTGCTCTGTTGGCCCTGTATTGACCTCTTCTTGAAGCACCCTCTGTAATAGCATCTTTTGCTCAGGGATAGCTAGAATGTTCCATAAAGACACATTAGCAGATGAATTCTTTAATTGTTTGACCACATTAAAAGGTAACAAACTCAGAGGTTTCTGCTACTTGGCTCTTGATGTAATAATTTCCTTCTATGGTTGGAATGGTAGTAGGGCGGTAGAAGTACCAGGAATCTGATCGAAAAAACCTTTGAGTTGTGGGCTGGCTACATGCGAAACAATTGACTCACCGGTGAATCAGATTGCAATTCTGGTGTTTTGGGTATGAATGCATCATTAGCAAACACTATTTCTTCTTCCTCCATCTAGGAGAAAAGTGTGTGATCAGGAGGAATATCAGATTCTTTTTCTAAAGACATTCCTTGCATTTGCATAGTAAGAACCACACTCTCCATTTGTGGTGAGGCATATATATAACTCCCGTGATCTATTGTCACGCCTTGGTTGCGTTGCTCCGCCACCTTTTGTTGCAAGTTGTGATGTGGATAGTTCCTGGGCATATGTGCATCATTGTAAGGGAACCACCACAGATTGATATCATCAATAAGGTTGTTATGCTCTACGGTTAATTCGCTACTTGAGCTTGATGATGCGCTCATTAGCAGAGTAGGCAAGAGCACCATTTGATTTGTGGTTGGAGATGGTGGATTTGTGTGAGGCATGCCTTGGTAGTGATTCTGCTGATAAGAGGAACACCCACCTTGATATTTTTGATATGTAGGCTTCAAAGGTGTTGATTGGTTCCACTTAAGAATAGTTGTATCATTTTCCATGGTTCGCAACATCTCTTTAAGGTCGCTTATTTTATCCTTGGAAGAACTTGATGTAGAGGCTACATTTTTTGGGGCAACTGCATATGTGTACATTAACTGGGTAGTTGCGGGCACGCTAGTTGATGCAACCTCTTGCATGGGAATCAATATTTTAGGAAATATCGACGTAATAGGTCGAGGAGGCAATTTTACTCAATCTATTAAATGATTCTCAGCTTTGATAACGATACTATAAGCATCTGGTAGAGTAGCTCCTCCCAAAGACTTGATCATCATGGAAATGTTGGAATTGATGGACTTTAGATAAAATATGAATGCCAACTCAGGAGTTGGGCGTATAGTAACAAGAATCCTCTACCAATTTGTGTGAAATCAGGCATTAAAGTCCATCATAGCCTCCTAGGGGGCTCGTTTTATAACTAATAGTTGATAATACATTGAAGAATGATCTCCGTCATTTGAGAACCTCTCATAGAATGAATCTCTAAGCTCGTCCCAGGTGTGAATAGTACTAGGTGACAGTGTTCGGTACCAATCCAGTGCCTTGCCTTTAAAAGATGCGGATAGAAGCCTCAGAGCTACATTCTGCATTATAATCTCGTGTACCAAACATACATTTTCCACATTATACAAATGTTATGCTAGTGTTCTTGAGCCATCTCTAGTAAACTTGGGTATGGATTTCATGGCTAAAACAGAGATAGCACCCTAGACAGCGGGTGCTACTGGGGCTACTAGGCGACTTTCGGCGTCCCATGCCACGTAATTTCTATTAGCAACCGACAGCATGGTGAGAGGAATGGGTGGCAGGAATAGAATGGTTACCAGCTGATTTGTGACTTGGACTATTCCTAGTGGAGGTACTAGTAAATCAAGTGTGCCAAAAAAAAAGAATAAACTGTTGATGCCAAAATTTGACAAGGTAATAGTGTCTTATGGGAAACTCAATTTATGGGGGAACTTTTTGCACTAAACTAAGTGACCTCTAGGTTTTTAGAGAAGTTGGCTTCTTCTATAAGGGGGGTTTGGAAAGGGAAACATAAACAAATATAAGAATATAAAGTCTAACCTAAGGCAATGCACCAAGACTTAATGATAGACATGGTAAATCATAGATCTAAGGGCCTGAATTATGTTTGTAGTGTTCCATAATATTAGAAACTGAAGATTATAGCATAAACAATCCATTCATTGACATAAAATAACATTACATACATTCCTATTGTGAAGAAGAATCATTAGACATGATCTAGGTCAACAAACTTGCATTCAATATATATAAAAGTTCTTAAATGAAGTGTCTAAACAATAAAAAACATAGTTTACAGTTTGATCAAATAGCATGAAAAAATAGAAAGGCCGAACAATTGGCATAGTTTGAGAGTTTTTTGCAATCAAATAAAACAACAATAAAGGCCTGGTGTCTTTAACTAAAACCAACATTATCTTCAAATTCTGGACCCTTTTATCATAATAGAGAAAAGTATATATAGTAGGGAAAAAACCCCACTGCTTTGGAGAGTAGCAAAAAAATATATTTCGCAATCCCCTGGCAATGTTGCAAGAATCAGAATATTCCTGAAGCTGTTGCAACATAATCCATCTGGAACAAAGCATCTGGTCACTCCAGGCACAGGTGCATCCTCTGCAAATGATGGCGGTGGTCCTGACACGACCCAATCAGACAAGTGTCACCATCCTATGCGAATGAATATGACATGCAATGGCCAATAGCTTCATTCGTTTCATCTAGTCTATCACCTAAATATGAGATCCGCTGGCTAGGTACATGGTAGCCTTTCGGTGCCCATATGAATCTTTCTCCTTCGACACCAAAGAATTCCATTAATGCTACACGTGTGAAAAGAGTAGAGCACCTTATCAATAATAAAGGGAACGATCACCAGCCAGGTGCAAAAGAGATGTGTGGCAAGATTTTGCTGCTCGTGGTTGTTACTTCATCTTTGTGCATAAAGATTTTCTAATGGCAGACACGTAGCAAGCGTACATCATAGATAACAACCGTGGGGCCCGCCAAAACCTTTTAGAAATGGGGGATTCGTGGCACCTGAATGGAGCCCGATGAGGTAACAAGAAAGCAAGATCAAAAGAATCCCATAGCCGCAGCACATGGCAGCATAGCAGAGCTTTCTAGGATGTGGTAGGAATGCTGAGACTTAGAGTTGCAAGGAGCAGACATGTGGAGCAGGAGAGCAGAACCTAGATAAAAGGCCGAGTTGACTTTGCGATGCACAGGCCGACGTATAGAGGAAAATACACCCAAAGGGAGCAAGTTAAATATTTATTAACAGATATCATGGAGAGAAGTTATGGATGTTATAGTGAAGAGTGGTATTTTGAAAGTTTTGGAGAGATGGGATTTTTGTTAGGTGCAATAGGGTGGAAATATGAAACTATATCTCAATTTTGGTAAGAGAAAATTTTTGGGCTTGAATTCAAGTTTTAAAAATCTACCTTCAATCGAAGGAGCTTCATCAAAGGTGTGCCATTTTGTACCTTCAATAGAAGGTAAACCTTCAATTGAAGTTCAAGCTTTGATTAAAGGTCAAGGACTGAAGAAACATGTATTTACTCAATGACCTTCAATCAAAGGTGTAAAAAATGAAAATTTTTGCATCTACATCAAAATCTTGTCAAAAATTTTAGTTTCAAACCTCAGATTGGACCTTCAAATGAGATTAACTTGAAAAGATATTTTACAAGATTGTCCCTCAAAATGATCTTTCTAACAATATAATTTTGATATGTTTTCATTTTATCATGTATTTAATTTTCAATTTTTATTGAACATCGGTTTTTCCTCAAACACCAATCTCTTCATTCTACAGAGGTTGAAAAATGGTAAAACATTGTAAAAAATAAATAAATATCTCCCTTCCCTCTGTATTGATGTTCTTGTTTCACCAAAAAAAGGAGGATTCCAATAAATACACAAGTTATGTTGGACGACACACATGTATGTCCAGATTATAGTTACAATGACTTCCGAAATTAATTAAATAATATATGTAACCAAAAGTTATGAAGAAATATCCTTTCCATTTTTATTGATGTTGTGAATCTGTTTCAAAAATTAGAATTTTACCCTTTATAAAAAAAAAAAGTTATAGTGGATGACGCAAATGTTACTTTCTAAAACTATTTTTTTCTTAATTTAAAACTAGTTATTAAAGGACATGTTGAAATATTCATGATTTATTTTGAAAAAAATAAAAAACATATATTTAGGATCTACACATAAATTGCCACAAATAACTAGTTCACATTATCTTAAAATTCTTAACAATTTAGTTGCTATATAGGTCTTGGAAGATGAAGATTCAGTTAAAAAAATTGATTTAAATGTCCATCTTGTTGGTGTATTACATTATAATTGTTGAATAATTGTTGGTATTTGGTTATGCAACTGCATCCATGCAAGGTCACTTCCTTTGTGCTTGTGCACTGATGGCATTTGGATTTGGAAGTTTTAGGAATGTTAACACTCTAAGATCACCTGCAAGACAAAATAACTTCCACAAGAGAGAAATGGCAGAAACATCATGCTATCATTAAAGATGCAAGAATTCCAAACTAAATATGACAAAGTACATATGAAGCCTTGCTTATATAGGAAAGGAGTGAGATAAAATGAAACAGGATTGTGACATGTGTCTTAATCCTATAAAATGTGATAGCCAAATAACTACCTAGGAAATTATACATAAATAAGATAAGGCTTTTAGAAAAGCCAAATAAGACTTCTGTAAGGAATCTTATATCCTAAGTAAACTTAACATATGAATATGTCCCCTATTTACCTAGCGAATGAATTAACTAGGTACAAGACATTTATTTACAACAATAGATATAGTGTAAGTTTAATAAGTGAATCTGTTAGGATAAAAATAAACCTATAATCTATAATACGTGCTAGAGTACCAACTAAGATTTAAAGTTTCTATTAGCAATGGTCCCATGTGATGGCACAAAGTGGAAGTTAAAATATTTGAATTTGAAAAATATAAAATGTTTCTTAACAATGTCTAGAATGGTGTTTGTAGTTAAATAAAACATGGTATCCCCAAGATATGACAATTTAAAAAATTAAGAGAATGTCTTACTGGGCTTAAAATTTGTAATCTACTATTGATTGATGTCACACACAATAAAATATCAATATAGGAAATTGGACATGAAGAACATTTAGTGAATAATTGCATCATAGATGCAAATAGAAAAAACCCTTTGCACTATTGCATAAACATCTCTAAATTCTTAGAACCTCTCAACTAAAAGTGTAGAATTTGACTCTAAATACTCTATGAGGAACCTACATAAAAAACACACACACACACACACACACACACACACACATATATATATATATATAAAGGAAAGCTAATTTTTTTTAGTTGATGCAAAATGACTCTTGAACTAGGAATTCCCCTTTATCACCAAATAATTTAAAAGAAACTAGCATCTCTAAAAGGATATCTGAAGCTACAACACCATGACATTTATGTCTTGATGACAATTCCATTTGTATTAATTTTTAGAGCGAAATGAAAAGTCTAAATATATAATTTGAAGTAATTTCTCTCAAGATTTTCAACAATTACAAGTAATGTTCAAGTATTTAAGACGAAATTTTACATCATCATACTACTTCAAACAAAAAATTAGTATCTGAAAATATTCAAGATTTTTGATAATTTAAGTTTTAAATTTTCATGACTTTTCAAAAAAACTAATATCTATTGCTGATATATCTTAAATAATTTGAAATTCAAAACAACAACAAAAAACTAGCACCACCAAAAAACAAGGTGACTTGTAGATGTAAATCTAAGCTTTTGGTTTAAATTGTGCATGTTTTTCAATCAATGTTTTATATGATACTTAGGATGATGGATCAATAAGTGTGATCCAAAACTTCAATTGTAAAAAAAATACACAATTTAAACCAAAATCATGCATTTCCATCTACCTCATAGACTTTGAAGAACTCAAACTGACTACATTTACAACTACTTCATAACCTCTAAAAAACTTAAACTAACTCTATTTACATCTACTTCATAAACTCTGAAAAATTCAAACTAACTAAAATGAATTGTGATCTAAACAATATGTACCATGAATTAATTAATAAATTTCTTCATCTACAACTATAATATTAGTTAAACTTCAATGATACATACTGCACACTTCAAAGAAAAGGTGAGACAAATAGTTGTACACTAAACCATATATTATTGGTGTGTTAATGTAACATCACATAATTTGTTGCCTTTTAGATCAAAGGAGTACATTTCATTCAATTATGGGTTGTCTTCATCAACACTAACAACTTTAAAGTCACAACTATTTTAATCCAATATTATTAAAATATTAAACATTAAATCACCAAATACTATAACTATTGGAACATGATGAAGGTTCTCTCGTCTAATGGTGTTAGAAAAAGTGAGTAGGTAAGTAGGTAGCCACTAAAATATGTTTTTCTTACAAATTTGACTTTGTTAATAATAGAGGAGCGTTAACAGTCAAAAATTAATTAAATTGTGTAAATTGTAAGCAAGGCCGCATCTTTTTGTGCTAGTTTTCCATTTCAAACTTTACTTTTGTGTGATTGAAAACTGACCAGTGATGGGCACCATCGTAAAAGGGCCCACTCAATTTCCCTTAACACAGTTTCTCCCCTTCCATTGAATTTTACAGGAGAGAAAAAAAGACTTTTAAAGATAAGGTGGAATTATTACGATGAGAATCATGTGTTACAATACGTCTCAAATTCTTCTTGTCTGCCATTTTGATTTTTACTCGATTGAAATCCAGATTTGACTGTTCTTCAGTCCACCCAAAATATATCGGTAGCGCGTCTCTATGTACATGGATTTCTCATTATGGATGATGTTGATCACTTAAGTATTTATCTGAAATGAAATTAGATTGTATGAATAGAAAATTCATTTATTAAAAGTTATATATATATATATTTGTATAAAGAGTGGGTTAATTTAATATATATATGAATACATTAACTTGGACTATTAAATGAAAAAAAATTTATGTAAGAAACAATATTTGTTTTCTTATAATTGTAATAATATGTTTTAACAAGAGAAATAAAATTATTTATTCATTCTTTTCAACCAATTTGGATTTGCTACATGCAAAATAAGCTTCATTACATGTATGTCAAGTGTGGAAGTTTGGTGGACACCCTTAAACAAATAGGTCTCCAACTAGATAACTTCCAATTTGTTGATATACTCTATGTCAAAAACATTAAACCCTTCACTTTTATTTGTTAGGATAATACTATTTTGTTTATGCCTCCTTTTATAATATTTTTATTTTTTTGTTAATATAATATATTATGTCAATTAATATGTTAATTAAATCATATTTATATATTATTACAAGTTACCTAAATACAATACAATATAAATACAATATAATCATGCTTATATTAATCATTATAATCAATCATATAATATTAACATATTAATTATATTATTAATATTTGCTATAATGCATTTATATATTATACATAATTTGTGATTTAATTCCCTTAAACATATAAATTCTTATAGAGGGATAAATGTATAATTTGTGCATCAATTTTTTTATTCCAGCTACATCTTTGGGATGTATAGTTATTTTTTCCTTACCAAAAGTAAAATGTTGAGATAATTACTTTGAAATATAAAGATTAATAAATATAATAATCCAACCTCAAACTTTATTACCTATTCTTAATGAAACATTGAAACCATGTTTAAAGACTAGTTTAGGATTTGGTATATGGTGATATCAAATACTTAATTAATTATTTAGCCCCTATCTAACAAATATGGTGTTGTCATGAGTTGAATTCATATAAGAATATGTCATTTGTAGATTAGACATTCCATTTAGGACACACTAATCAAAGTGGGTCCAAAGTATAAGGGAAAAAGGGCACGTGCAGGCAATTTTTATTAATAATCTTAGCTGGTATAATGAGATTGAAGATTTATATGTATTTCAAAATATGAAAATAAATAAATAAAAGAAAATGAAAAAAGTACAAAATAAGAGAGAATATAATTTGAAATATTCTACAAGATAGAGTCTTGATGAAAAAGATGGAATGCACTTTTCTAGGGTTTTATCCTTTGTCTGCATAACTTGCCTTCCCTTGTGATTTTTTCTTTTGTCATACCACATTTATTGCAATATTTTTAAGCCTCTCTTTATATGGCCTCAACTAGTTTCAACCTAGAAGTTCTTGTTGGTGTTGATGGTTTGGTGACTCTGAGTCATGGCCCCTCTAAACAAGCATCCCAAGAAATTTGTGTCAAAGGTATTATATGAGGCATGTTTATTGAAACTCCAACGGATGTCATTCTACTCATCCCTAAATTTGATAGTGCATATAAATGGTTAGAGAACCATACTCTTATTAGATACTTTGTGGGGAGAACTCTGCTTGAAAATATGCTAAGAAAATGGTCTGTCAAATCTTGGGCCCCACATGGGTTTGCCTAGGTGTTGTTCAAAACCTCACTAAGGGGTTTCTTCTTTTCTTGTAAATTCATAAGGTCAATCATGCCTACGCTAATCTTAAGCATGGCACATGGTATGTTTGTTCATATTTGTTTTTATTTCAACCATGGACCTAAAAAAATTCCATCTTAAATGATTAAAAACTTTGTTTGCCTATATGGCTTGAATTTCTTAGTCTCCCCTTGCCTTGTTAAAAAAATTTACATGTTATTTCATCCTCTCTAAGGAAGTTTTTTGCATTGATCCAAATTGTTTTTATCAAGCCCGCCCTTAAAAATGGGTCTGTGTCAAGGTGGATTGGTCTAAAGACTTGAAAGAGTTGATAAACATCCAAATTGGCAATCTACATCACTCTCAACTAGTGTTGTATTTAAATTTATCTAATAATTTCTTTATATGCCAGTCCTCTAAGCACAAAATTAAGGATTTCTATTTGGTGACACCTAGGATTAAGTATCCACTCCAGGCTCTAGAGCCTCCTCATGCTTTTGAGGCTACCACCTCAAAAGTCAAAGATAAATAGACAACAATGACTCATTGAAGAGGAAAGTCCACCTTTGTTGATGTTACCAAAAATAAATCTCAAGATTCTTTGACTACTATTCAAGCACAACCTACTATTCCAAACCCATTTTAGAAAGGGAAGGAAATTATGGTCACTTCAAATAACCTCCCCTCTCATTCAAATTATTCTCAGATGCCTCAGTACTTAAGTTTGATGATCATATCTCTAAGGTAGGGTTTTTCATTTTATTTGTTAGGGCTCACCATAGGGTTAAAACCCTCTTTAAACCATTAGAACATTAAACCCTTTTCTTTATTTCTATTTGGTCATTGACCTACTTGTGCTTGTTCCTGATTATTCAATTCATGTCTGTTGTCATTGACTTCATTCATAAACCAACCTCATTGCCTAGCTAAATAGATCATTATGCCACTTGAAATATTTACTTTTGTCTAATGTTAAATGCGGGCCTAAAATATTAAACTTTTGTGCTATTTCTAAGTCTTAGGTTTGAAATAATCTAAGTTTAATTTTTCATCGACCTAGTGAAGTCCCCTTCTTGAGTTGCATTTATCTACACATGCATTCAAAACCTTTAAGTCATGATCAATAGGTTCCACAACTTGCATTCTATTAGCTCCCTTCTAGCCTACACCATTAAAATAATTAGCTAAAAGGTTGCACAAGGTAGCAATCGTGTGTCACATGTCCATCTTGGTGATGGCCCCTACAAGTTTCAAAGTTAGTGGTGATTAAAGGCCTAAAGATGTAACAACTCCTATGAAATATGTTGGTTGAATCTTGACTATTCCCTGCTAGTGTAATGCCTTGCCAAGAAACCCCAAAGGATACAATACATCTAACATTTATGACACCAATTTTTTTTAAAAAGTACTAACATACATCATAATAATCATATATCACATGAAATAAAACTAAACATGAACTACATATAACAAATCCCTCAGGTTTACATGACTGCATTACTTATCACAACAACATTATTACATCACATGAAAGGTAAGTATACACCAGTAACCATAAGATAACATGAACATGGACAAGACATTAATCAAGGATTACAATATTACAATGCCACTTCCCAACATGAATGGGGAAGATACAATAAAATGATATGATACATTTGAAATGGAGTACAAAGTTGCAATACTAGATCCAACTTTGGTTCAACTCAGAAGTCACTGCAAGGTACAATTTCGCACTTCTCAGTCGACGACTGGGGACCCAATGGGGTGCATAGCACGTACCACCCAACCACGTGGGTTTGAAGACCCACCCCCTATGCTAAGAGATGACAAGAAAGGAACCCAACGATAACCATCATACAGAACAAGGATACAAGACTTCACAACAAGAACCACAATAACATAAGGCAATCTCAGCATAAGATATAACCAACAAAAGATGTGCCCAACATATGGAATAACCAATAAAGCATTAACATACTAATGCCAACATGTGCTTCCAGAGGCCCAAAAATAACATAGAGGGAAACAAAGCATACATGGTTGTTAAAGGAAGAGTGTCATCACAATGTTGCATTGGTTACCCTAGCGAATCTTCCTAGGCCCCGGCCCCCAACTTGGGTTACCTTGGTGACCTCTTACGAAACTCGGCCCCACATGCAATCCAATGCAGAATTGATTATCTTTCATAAAGACAAGATAATGATCTTTCCATTCCAAGCCTTCTCAACTCATCCCCAAGTCTGAACTAGCCCTTGAGTCCATGGGCGAGGCATAATTTATACAGTTAAGTGTTTTAGACTACCTAATGTATTGATTTAGTTTTCACTTATTAGACTAATTTCACATGAGTTACCCAGGCACCACTTTGTGTGTCGGTTCCTATGAAGAGCCACTCCCCACTAACAACATATCGCAAAAACACAAAAAGGAAAGCCAACTTGCACAAGAAACCTAATCCAATAAAATAACTGCATCAAGTGAGGCATGCACCATCTCATGATAGGAATTCAAAGTAACAAAAACCACATTCAAGTGCAAGGCTCAAAGCCACATAAAAACAATCCAAGTGCAATATCAATCTTCATCTAAGTAACATATTCATAAAATCACCCACTATCCGGTGAATCAACATAAAACTCAAATAAATACTTCAAATTCAGTATGGGTTACCCAAGGTGAATCCTCCTAAGTCGTCGGACCCCCATACCAACTCTTGCAAGTAAAAATCATATCCCTTCAACCTCTGGAAGACATAATCACTAACACAGTAGTTTCCCCATGGCAACAACATCAAGATCTCAAAAGATTATAGACCATCCACAATTTACTAATCAACAAGTGAAGTCATCACAACAAAATCTCACTCAAGCAAATACCAACATAAAAAACTCATGAAACCAAAATCTTCCCAAGGGCCAATTAGCTCAAATGGAATTCCTCCCATAAATAGTATCTCATAACCACCGCAAAACCCAAAATTCACCACATTAGCCAACGACAATGTCAACCAACAAAACAAGTGATCACAACAACATGAAATTTACTTCTTTTTAAGCAACTCACAATACCTTTAATACAAACTATTTCAAATGAAGTACTTTATCCAAGAATTGCAATCGTACTATATCCTTCATCACCACTAAAGAGAATGATTTGCTATAGGCAAAGGATGAATCAGTGGATCTACTCAATGATAACTAATTGATTATAAGAAACTTGATTAACTAAATTGAATTTTCATGCCACAACAATAGAAACCTCATCAGGATAAGCATTTCTATAATAAGGGTTTAGTCAAGCCACAACGCCTATAACTCTTGTAAGACATAAGGGTATTCTCAACTTGAAATTGAGAGATTGATCAACTTAGAACAAATGTTTTCCATGCTTATCTTGGCTGAAACTATATAATCCAATATACAACTATTCTTTTCTACTAAGAGCAATCTTGAAATTAAATAAAATCTACTATAGTCTGATTTAAAGATGATCTATGGAATTTAACATCCATTTTAACCCTTGAACAACCTTGACGCAAGCCTATAATGAATGTACTTAACGGATTAAACTATAACCTATATCAAGTTCGACATCTTCTCAGAAAATCTTGTAAACATCATGAAGACACTGTTTCAAGAGAAGGATTCAACCATGACCATCTTCCTAAAATTGTTGGGGCGAATCTAAGAGTGGCTAAAAGGATTCTAGCATGTCGAAGAGGGTCAAAGCAAGGTATGGGAGAGAACGGCTTGGCAGAAGAAGGAAATGGGGTACACTCCAGATTCAAGGCCTGTGCTTAATGTTGCAGCTACGTTGATTGCCAATGGAATCAATAGGATTACATAAACCTTTAAAATTTTCTATTTTATTCAAGTGCTTTAGCTATGATAGATTGACAGTGGAATCTGGAAGATTATTTAAACCTCTACAATATTATATTTTCATGGCCTTCAGATGTGACAAGTTACCAAATGAATCTGAAAGATATTTTAAACCTCTGCAGCCTTCTATGTCCAAGTGCTGCATCTATGAGTGGTTGTCAAAAGAATTGGGGAGTTTATTTAAATCTATACACCCTACCATGTTCAAGTGCGCCATCATGACAGGTTGACAATAAAATCAGAGAGATTATTTAAACCTTTAAAACTTCGTATTAAGTTCAAGTGCGTGGCTGAGACAAGTTGCCAAGTATATTAGAAAAAGAATATTGGAATTTGGAAATATCACCATCTACATGCATTTTATCATTATTTTCAAGTGCTGCAACTGCGATAGATTGCCAATAGAATCTAGCAGGTTATTTAAACCTTTAGACTCCCTGTTAAGTTCAAGTGCTACGGTTGAGACTAGTTGACAACAGATCAGAGAGTTTATTCAAACCTTTAAACTTCCTATTATGTTCAAGTGTCGCAGCTTAGACATGTTGACCAATCAATGCACAAGGTTATGAGAAAGATTATTCTTTAGATCTTCTAGGTATAGAGAATTAGAAGGTGACTCCATTAAGCCTAAATAATACACAACGCAGAGTCTATTCAACATTGGAGAGAAGTTAAGGTTTAATAAAATTGAATTCTCATACAGAAGATTTACCTTATTGCTGACAGGCCAAAGTAAGAGTTTAATACATCTTTGAAGTGTTTGATCCTAAGTCTTATCTATATCAGGAAAGACTATAACAAGATTCCTCATTCTATCCTGACAATCTTAACTAGATTAAATACATAGCTTAGGAAGAAATTGCGCTAGAATTTGATGGGCAGAATACATTAAATCCACAAGCTAAGAACCTACAGGTAATATTCTATGAAATTTCTAAATAAAGCGAACAAAGACATTAAAATATTATCATCTTTCTAAATCTCAGTACATGCCAAAAATAGAGATAAATTTGAAGATTCTCAATTTAAAATAAAGTAAAACACAAGATTTACTATAGAGTAAAATTGATGATGGAAGGAAAATTTGTGATTCATTTCACAATGTTCCATGATAACACAGCTTTATGGTGCAGTTGTCTAAATGCTCAGATCAAGAATTTTATTACTTTCTATTTTTGAAAATTAAGGAAAATATTTCTTAAAATCTCAAATTCATATTGTTACATTCTTAACACTGCCAGGTTAAAGATGTATTCAGATCTGGAATACTTCAAGTACAATATGTTTTATTCTTTTCTACTTTAAAGTTTAATTACTTTTGTAATTTTGTTTCTTAGTTGTTTGTGCAGGTTTAGCAATACAATTTCCTTTCAAATCAATGGTATTCATCATTATGTTTCTAGAATTGAACTCAAAAATTAAAATAAGAAAGAAACAAGATGATACAGACTTTGAAGAGTAGTCAAATTCTCTTTGAAACTCATAAAAGACATACCTTATTCTCTTCATTGTTCATCACTTGATCTTTTTCCTTTGTTTTGGGCTGAAAGAATAGTAATTAAATTGTAGATCTCTTGCTGGCACTGTGAGCAACCATGCTAGAGCATATGGAGAATAGACTTTTCATTCTCTCCTAGTGATCAGAGCATGTTTCCAAGAATTTCCCTTGCATCAATTTATTTCCATCACCACTCAACCGACTCCAGGTATGGCTTTCTGGTTCTCTATAGGTTTTGAAGCGAATACCAGCCATCATGTTCCCAGATACCACCCAAGTGAAAAGAAAAAAGCACTTCAAATGAATGTTTAGCATAAGAAATTATAGAATTCTCTTATTGATTTTCTCCCTAATGGTGTTTGTCGCTTCTGAGAAAATACCCAAAAAGAAACACTTTCACGGAGAGCCCCCCTCTCCCTCTACCAAGATTATCTTTTTGTTATCATTAGAAACCACCATGCAGAACTGCCATGCAACCATACATGCCAAAAATCTCTCCTTAGCTCAACCTAAAATTGGTTAAAAAACTCCACTAAAAGGACCTATTGACCTGCCGATAAAGAATGAGATTACTCGAAGAAGACAGCCAAAAGGCCGAAGAAGCTGGGTGCGTTATCAAAAATCTTCAGATATGGACTGCATTTAAGTGGATACAACACCTTTGATCTCAACGAAAATATTAATTAATTTATTATATTATTATTATTACTTTCACATTCAATTTTTATTTTATTTTAATATTAAATTTTATTCTATATACATATTCCCAAGTCGAGTGAGGATTACTTAAAGGTGATGATAAGAAATAATGCTAGCATATGAATAGAATATGGCTTATATCTCAACTCGACTCAAAAACCCTCGTTTATCAATCGGTTTATAATTTAAACAACCAAACACATAAAATAAAATAATCTAAATCATGAAATGGTGAATCGGGGAGGGGCACTACAGCTAGCCCATAGGGCACCCATGATATGAAAAATTAGATTCCTTGTAGGGCAGCGAATGACTACCTCGTGACACAATCCATAGTGTTCAAAGGATTATTACATTGAGGAAATATTTTGTTGAAATATTTTGGTGAATATAGAGGCTTAAAGGGTGAGAAAATAAAGTAATTTTTGGTGTATGTGGTCGTAAGGTATTGAGATGTTTTAATCTTGGTCATTCATCAGTAAAACAGGTTAAGCACATGGGTGCAGGATTGGAAACTTAAAGGGTGAGCATACTAAGGTGTACGTATTTATCTGGATAGTGAGCTGATGACATGTGGATATCACTAGGCTCGTAAAGCATGGTGGAGCCTAATGGACAAAAAGGAAGGTGTTCCACATGGAATAACCTTATTGGCTCGATGTCGAGGTTAGCATAAATCAAGATTTCAAACATGTGTGACTCTATCTAAGTCGTTTGTCAATCCAACTGGATGCAAGATCAATGGGTGACATTCAAAGTTACCAATGGGGTAGATGGAGCTATTTTGGTTCGTGTGAGCAAATAGTAATGGAAGATGACGTTGTCAAACCAATTTAATGGATTTTTCACCATAAAATCAAAATTTCAAGCATAATGTGAAATAATCAAAACACTTTAAAGCATTTGGAGAATTGTTGCAACAATTTTTTGAGCTCTAGGAATCCACAATTAGGGTTTCCTAGTGTATTATATCAACTAGTAAGTGAAAATTACCCTTTCTATGCTAAATTTTTCTTGCGTATTAACTTGTTTTCTTGATCTAAACATGTAAAGGAAATCAATATTGACCACATATTCACATCAAATAGTTACCCTTAAAGTTTTTAATGATACTTTGCATTAGGGATCAATTTTAAATTATTATAATATAAAATATTTTTTATTTATTCTATTTTCATAATCTCCTATCAAAATCTATTCAAAAAAATATTTTTGAATTGATTCTAGTAGTGATGGAAATGAAATGTTCAATTGAACATACAAGGAGTATAAATAAATAAGTATATAATGAAAAATAGATATCTAAGATATATGATAATAAGATGGGACATTTTAATAGAAACTTTGTAGTAGGAGGGAGTATACAAAATTAAGATATAAGGATAAAATTAAAATCAGGGATATTATTAAGGGCTCCATAATTGAAAGTGTTATAGTGTAAGTTTACTAAGTGAATCCTTCAAGATAAAAATAAACCTAGAATCTATAGTTTGTGCTAGAGTACCAACTAAGATTTAAGGTTTCTATTAGTAATGATCCCATGTGATGGCACAAAAAGGAAGTTAAAGTATTTGAATTTAAAAAATCTAAAATGCTTCTTAACAATCTTTAGAATGGTGTTTGTAGTTAAATAAAACATGGTATCCCCAAGATATTACAAGTTTAAAAATTAAGAGAAGGCCTTATTGACCTTAAAAGTTGTAAGACTATTGAATTGATGCCACACAAAATAAAATATCAATATAGCAGATTGGACATGAAGACCATTTAGTCAATAATTGCACTCGAGATGCAATAGAAAAACCCATTTGCACTATTGCATAAACATCTCTAAATTCTTAGAATCTCTCAACTAAAAGTGTATAATTTGATTGTAAATATTCTATGAGGAACCTACAAAACAAACATACATATAAAAGAAAACAGTTTTTTTTTTAGTTGATGCAAAATTACTCTTAAACTAGGAATTCCCTTTTATCACCAAATAACTTAAAAGAAGGTAGCATCTCTAAAAAGATATGTGAAGCTACAACACCATGAATTTTACATTTTGATGACAAAATTTTCTTTGCATTGATTTTAGAGGGAAATGAAAAATCTAAAAAATAGAATTTGAAGTAATTTCTCCCAATATTTTGAACAATTACATTATAAGTAATGCTCAAGAATTTAAGACAATATTTTACATCATGATACTACTTAAAACAAAAATTTAATATCTAAAAATATTCAAATTTTTGATAATTTAAGTTTTAAATTTTCAGAGCTTTTTAAAACTTTCAATAATATAAGATTTCCACCTTCTAGATTAGATTGTGTGAAAAAATATTAGATATTTTACTATTATTAGGTGAGATCTAGGCTGTCAGCTCGTAAACCCACAATAAAAAGCCACTCCACCATCCCACGAAAATATTTTTTTCTCTGCACGATTGAATTTGGAAATGATATTGAAAATGATAATCACAGGTATCCATGAAATGAAATGAAATGAAATATTTTAATGATTTCCACAAGGCCACAACAACCTATGGGACCTAGGAATAGCACAAGACCACCACCAAAAAGAGAAGACCCTAAACAACTTGAGATCTTCGCTCAAGATCAGCTCTACGACAGTGAATTTTGATGATGTAATTTGTTGATTTGACCAACCTTTCCTCCTCAAACAAGGTATTTAAGTTATCCACTCATGAGGTGTCCCCATAAGTGACCCGAATATCTTTCTACGCTAAGCACTCCATAACAAAGTGCCACTATGTCTCCACCAATCCTAGGTCACAAAAATGACATTATTTTTTCCCACTCTTCTTTAGGAACCATCCATCTGCTCATTTCACATCTAAGATGATGTGAGCTAGTCTGGAGTTGAGCTATCAACATCTTTGCTCTCCATTTAATATTCACTCCTATAGATGTCTTTTCTTCATGGTCCGCCTTGGAATTAAATTCTTTGATATAATAATCTTTTTTCTGCCTTGATTGTTTTGTCCATATAGCATTTTTGAATTTTTGTTTCACATATTTTTTTATTTCTTCATTTGTACTTGGACAATCTTGCATATTCACACCCCACCTTTCCATCCATTTTTTGTTTTGTTTCATCCATGTATTATTTTTTCTATCCAACTTTTCTTTTAGAATTAGCTTAGGCCACCGATGGTTCTCCATATTTTGAAACTTTTGTAGGTAAATTAGTCATTGAATCATCACGGAAGCCTCCAAGGGGAAGGTGCCTATTTCCGCTACTAAAATCTCATAAGGTATTGCAGTTTTGAGCTTAAGGCTGCTAACAATTAGATTCTTTTGAATTCTTTCCACTTGCCTCCATTTCTGATCTGGCATGTTGTTGCCCCAAATTTTGCACCCATATAGAACCACCAGGGTCACAAGTAAGCCAAACAATGTTCTCTTGGTTTTCCAATCCCATAATTCAACATTTCTACATCTGTTTTGTAGAGAGTAAAGTGTTTTCTAGCCCCCTTGGATCCTTTTTTCTCTACAAGTTTCCCAACTGAGCTTATAGTGAAAATCTAGCCCAAGGTATTTGTATTCATCCACAATTTCTAGCAGATTTCCCTCAAAGATAAAGATAATTTTCTTTTTTTTCCTTCTCAGAGAGAAGATCATTATTTTAGTTTTACTAGTATTCACATGCATCCCAACTTCCTGACAAAAGGATTCAAGAGCTTTCAAATGTTTTCTCAACTCATGTGTTGTTTTAGCGATCAGAATGAGATCATCGGCATACAAGAGCAATTTTATTACATAATTGTCCAACTGAATACCTTCCCCACCAACTTTGTCTATCCACTCTTCCAGCTTGTCAATGTAAAGCCCAAATAGCATTGGAGAAAGCAGGCAGCCTTGCTTGACTCCAATGTCACTGCCAAAGCACTTAGACATAACTTCATTGGTTCTAATTGTAGCTTTGACCTGCTCATACAGCCTATGAACAACCACCCTAAGTGCATTTGGGGCTCCCAGTTCCTCCATTCTATTCCACAACTTACCCCGTGGCACTGTTTCAAAGGATTTTTTGAAGTCTACAAAGTAGCAAAAGGCCTCCTCCCCTTGAACGTTCCAAATTTTTTCAATAAAAAATAAAGAGTAATACTGTGATCAATAGTGGAAAGTTTTGGCCTAAAACTAGCCTATCCTTCAGCTCATTTTCCCTCTTTCTCAACCAAACTACTAATTTTGCACTCAATCATGCTTCCAAAAAGTTTTCCAAGAAGTGGATTAATCATAATAGTGTGGTAATTTGATGGCTTATTAGTGTCCCCACTTTTGTATAAGGGAACAACAACACTAGTTGTCCACCCTTCCGAAAAGTCCTCTTGAATAACCCTATTGAAAATGCCCTTGATGCAAGGTGCAAGGACCTCAATGCCCCATTTTAAGAATTTTGCTTGCAGCCCATTGAACTATCCTATGCTTTTCCCCCAGCCAACCTTTTTATCCCTTGATTGATGTCTTCGATGGTGAAAAGTTTAGTGGTAACCATGATTTTTGGAGGTCTATGTTTATCTCATTCCCACTCTTACAATAACTTTGCATATTCAAACCATTAAGAGCTTGTGATATTGTTTTCCATTTGTTTTCTTTTTTGTTCTTTCCAAGGGAAATTAACTCCAGCCTTCTAGTGCTTATATATTTTTCTTTTTTGTTTCATATCATCTTTTCATATTCTTTCTTGTGTTCTATGGTCCTTCCACACTCACAAAATTTTATTTTTGTTAACTTGCACTCTTCATCAAACCATGGGTTTGTTGGGAAAGTAGATGCAATTGCCTTCTTAGGCCTAGCCCTCTTACACTCATCGAAAGCATTGTGAACAATAGGGATCAACATGCCCTTGTTTATAGTGCGATGCCCTGTGCTAGCTAATTTCCTTTCGTACTCCCTGAAAATCATTTTGAGGGCATTCTTGAAGACTTATTGATTGTCATGGTTCATGATGATTCTACCTTGCAAAGGTACTTTCTTTTTGCTTATATGAATCTGCCCCCCTGGTGTATGCTAGTGTGGGCATCAAGATTTACATATATTGGGTTATGGTCTGAATTCAGCTCTAAAGGATATTTTCCAATCACTAGTTCCTTTATCTTTGACATGTAAACATGCGAGAAAATGCCATAATCAACCACACTTTTTCCATTGTATGTTTTGCAGGTGATGTTGCCTGAGTTTGTCCATGCCTTCATACCATTGCAAATGACCAAGTTGAATAAACCTTATAGCCCCAACAACTCAGCCCCATAGTGTGTGACATTGTGCTTACTATCTTGTGAATTCCTTTCCCACAGATGATGTACCTCTTCCTCCAGCCATAGCGGATTAGCTTTCTCCTTGTCCTTTCTTTCCAAGTTGAGAGCTTGTATGTTTGTTGTCCTTGCGTTAAAATCCCCTATTAAAATAACCTCTCTCATGCCATTATAGACTGAAATGTCTTTCTTTAGTGTAGAAAAAGGATCCTCACGGTCTAGGTTCCTTTTCTTGTAAGATTTGGAGCCTTTTGGGGAGAAATATCAGGCTGCCACTCTTATGAAAGTTTGATTTTTTGTTATTTTAAACCATATATTGCTTGTTTGGGTCTTTTTTCTCAACTTGAATGCTATTGCACCATATTTCTTTGATTAGGACTACAACTCCACCATGCCCTTTGCCACTATCTGTTCTCTCATTCCAAATGGAAGCTTTTTTATATCCTTCAAAGTCTAGAATTTTACAGCCATCGTGCTCATGAGTCTTCGTAAGGATAATGATGTCCTTTCCCTCTGCAATGGGCCCTAAACCAGGTCCTCTTCTCCACGGGTAAGCTCTACAATTCCAACTTACCATTGACACCTGATCCTGGGGGGGCCCGAGTTCCTATTTTTGGTGAGTAATTTTGTCACTAACTTGAGCTTTCCCATTTTGTAACCAAGCCCATTTTCCTTCATTCCTTGCTGCCTTTACTTTTTCCCACTCTTTACACCTTTCTTCTTGTTGTACTATTGTTAAGTCCTCATCAAGGTATATTTATGTACCTTTAAGGAACTTCTTGTTCCTTAGCAGCTTGTTCTTATCTTCAATGTTTGCCAAAGTGACCCTTACATTCCTACTCTTTCCATATTTCACCCATTTTCCAATTTTGTTTTCTTGTTGAATGACACCTGTCCATTGTAACTTGTCCCTAAAAAAATATTTTGCTAGCTCCTTTGTGGTTTCTTTCTCCCCATAGTCCTTTAGCCCTTTGAAATGACATTCATAGCCCTGGCATTTCTGTCATTCTCTTCTCTTATTTGCCTTTGAACTTTCTTTTCTATGAGGTCCTTGTGTGTGTCTGAAGGACCTTTCACCATGTGAGCCCAACTTTTGGCCTCCTCTAATTGTTCCCTCAGCTGGTTTTCTTTTATCTTTACGCTATCCAGAACTGATTGTATCTCTTTAATTTGTGAATTGCTACTTTCATCTACCTCTCTTGATATGCTTTTGTCTATTGTGCCACTTTATACTAAAACTTGTTTTATTGAAATCAATTCTTGCTCTCCATTTGACATGGAGATTTGAAGTTTACTTATTTCTTCTTTGAGAAATTTATTCTCCCTTGATAATTGCGAATTGGCATCCATGATCTCCTTCATTTTAACATCTTCAAAGAGCCCCCTGGCCTCTAATGATTGGAGCCTCTTGTTCATGGCCATTAACTCATTGATGTACAACTCAGAGGACCACATTAGTGGTGTTGTGGTGGGACTATAAGAATCAAAAGGTTTACCCTCACCCCCTTCTACCTTGCTTGCTGAAATGTTTATCTCTTCACATTGGTTCAAGACTAAGACTAGATGGGATGTTGGGTACGCTTTTTTGTTACCTTTGAATTCCACTTTTTGAACTCATTGGATTTCAACAGGGTCTGATAAGCACTTGTGTTCCAGCTTTGGTAGAATTATAACAAATTTCCCTCTCTTTGCAAACTTTACCTTTCGAGTTTGCCTACGCTTTAAAATACCTTTGTATTGTTTTGCATTCAAAAACACACACTCCTCCCCTACGTTTGACCTATCTAGTGGATAACCCATCACATAAGCACCCAAACACACTCCTCCCCTACATACAAAACAAAGAAAAACATAAATTGCATAAATTGTAAGCAAGTCCATGTGCTAGTTTTCATAATTTTCAAACTTTATTTTTTTGTTTAGTGATGACTGAGAAGTGACGGGCACCATTGTAAAAGAGCCCACTGAATTTTCCTTACGTGGTTTCTCCCCTTCCAAGACTTTTAAAGAAAAGATGGAAGTAGCTATTACCATGACAATAGTGTGTATATGTCTCAGGAAAATGTGTACCCAAAGATTCTTCTTGTTTTCCATTTCGATTTGTACTCCATTGAAATCCAGATTTTACTGTTGTTGAGTCCACCCAATTATGTGCATGTATGTGCATGGATTTCTAGTATGGGTGATGTTGATCACTTTAGTATTTATCTGAAATTAAATTGTATGAATAGAAAATTCATTTATTAAAATTTTTATATATATTTTATAAAGATGGGGTTAATTAAATAATATTAGATATAAAAACATATTATTTTGGATCATTATCTAAATAAATTTTTGGTATTGAAATAGCTTTTATTTTTGAAATATTATTAGAATGAGGATTGTAATAATGTATTTTAACAAGAGAAAAAAATTCACTTATTCATTCTTTTTATTCAATTTGTATTTACTACATGCAGAATAAACTCTTAAATAAATAGATCTTCAACCAAATAACTTCACATTTAGTGGTATACTCTATGTCAAAACATCAAATCCTTCACTTTTATTTGTTATGATAATATTATTTGGTTTATTCCTCTTATAATAATTTCAATTTCTTGTTATTTAATGTATTATGTCAACTAATATATTAATCAAATCATATTTATATATTATTACACAAATAAAATACAATACAATATAGATACAATATAATTATATTTATTTTAATTATTATAATCAATCATATAATATTAACATATTAATTATATTATTGATATTTATTACAATACATTAAAATATTTACATAATTTGTGAAATAATTCCCTTAAACATATACATTTTTAGAGAGCTATAAATGTATAATTTGTGCATCAAACTTTTTCCTCCAACCACATCTTTGGATGCATAACTAGTTTTTCCCTATCCAAAGTAAAATGTTGAGCTAATTACTTTTAAATACCAAAAATAATAATTATAATAATCTAATCTCAAACTTTATTACCTATTCTTAATGAAACATTGAAACCATGTTTAAAGACTAGTCTAGGATTTGGTATGGACAATTGTGATATTAGATAATTAATTAATTGTTTAGCTTCTATTTAACAAATATGGTGTTCTCATGAGTTCAATTCATATAAGAATATACCATTTCTAGATTAGACAATGCATTTAGGACACAATAATCAAAGTGGATCCAAAGCGTACAGAAGAAAGAGAATGTATAGGCAATTTTTATTAATAATCTTATCTGGTATAATGGGATTGAATATTTATATGCACTTCAAAATATGAAAATAAATAAAAGAAAGAAAATTAAAAAAAATACAAAATAAGAGATAATGTAATTTGAAATATGCTACAAGATAGAGTCATAATGAAAAAGATGGAATGTGCTTTGCTAGAGTTTTGTCCTTTGTCTACATAACTTGGCTTTCCCTTGTGGTTTTTTATTATGTCATACCACATTTATCATGGTATTGTTAAACCTCTCTTTATATGGCCTCAACCAGTTTCAACCTAGAAGTTTTGTTGGTGTTGATGGTTTGGCAGCTCTTAATCATGGATCCTCTAAACGAGAATCCCAAAAAAATTGTGTCAAAGGTATTCCACAAGGCATCTCTACTAAAACTCTAATAGATGTCATTCTACCCATCCCTAAATTTGATAGTGCATGTAAATGGTTAGAGAACAATACTCTTATTATTTATTTTGTGGGGAGAATTCCAATTGAAAGCATGCTAAGGGATTGAGTTGTAAAATATTGGGCCTTGCATGGGGTTTGCCTAGATGTTGTCCAAAACCACACTAAGAGGTTTTATATTTTTTAAATTTTTTTAAGGTCAACCATGCCTAGGTTATTCTTTAGCATGGCCCATGGTATGTTTAGTCATCTATGTTGGTATTTCCACCATGGACCTAATGATTTTCCATCTCAGATGATAAAAAAACTTTGTGTGCATGTATGGTTTGAATTTCCTAGTCTCCCCTTGCCTTGTTAGACTTTCTTTTTCATGTCATAGTGTCCTCTCTAGGGAAGGTTGTTTACATTGATCCTAATCATTTTTATCAAGCCCACCCTTATAAATGGGTTTGTGTCAAGGTGGATTTTTCTAAATAATTGAAAGAGTCGATAGATATCCAAATTTGAAATCTTCATCACTCTCAACAAGTTTTGTATTTAAACTATCTAACAATTACTTTAGATATCAATCCTCTAACAACAAAATTAAGGATTTCCCTTTGGAAACACCTAGGGTTAAGTCTCGACTCCAGGTTTTAGAGTTTCTTCATTCTTCTGAGGCTACCACTTGACAAGTTGAAGATAAATAGAAAAAAAATACTAATCAAAGAGGAAAATCCACCTTTGTTTGTGGTACCCAAAATAAATCTCAAGATTCTTTGAATGTTATACAAGCACAACCCATTATTTCAAACTCTATTCATAAGGGAAAGGAAGTTATGGTCACTTCAACAAACCTTCTTTCTCATCCAAAGTATTCTCAGATGCCTCAACTAATAGTGGTGCTTTCGTCACAATCAAAATTTCCAATGTATCCTTCCACATCACCAAAGACCTTGCAACATTATCATAGCCATCTCGAGAACTTGGAGGATGGTGAGTTTGTTTAAGAGTGTTGGTGTAAATAAGTATTTTACTTATTAAACTTTACTTGAGCTTAATTAGGGAATGCATCATTGCAATTTGCACTTGTGACACCTAGTTATTTGAATCTTGCATCTAGGTTTGTGCATATATTGAGAGATGTGATTAGGACACTTAGGGAAGTGTGTGTACTGGGAGAAATTCCACTCTTTGTAATATGATCTAGTCATCACCTTTTTATCTCCACTTATCATGACATGATAATTCAACTTTAGGTGGGTGATCCACCTTTCTTGGAATTATATATTATTTCTTTCTACCTAACCTACACATGATTGAGACACTTGTATAATTCTTGTCCCTTCATTGTTTCCTAGCTTTCATTTATAAGCAAGCCTTGTACATGCTTGTAACAGAACATCAGAGCATCTTCATGCATATTGAGAATATAGTCATCATATTCTCTCATCTTGTCTCTCTTTTGTGCTATCTTTGGTATCTTGATCTTGTTGTTTCTTTTCATAAGTTCTTACAAAGAGAAATGAAGAAATTTCACACTCATCATCCAACTAGGCTCCATCTCATCAATTTTTATCAAATAAATTATTTTCCACTTTTGATGAGTTAGATTGTGATGATATGCAAGAGTCCTATTCATGAATTTTATATCTAGGTGTAAGGAAGCTAAGGTAGAAAAACAACTTCCTACACTAACCTTGAGAGGAGACTAATGCAAAACTTTTATAGATATTTATTAGTTACAAAAACTTAAACATAAATAAAAAAATGTATCATGCATACCACAACATAGTGATTTATGTGGGGAAAACCCTTTCAGGAGAAAAACTCCACACTCCAAAAGCCCCCCAATATATTATTCAACAATCACAAAGATTACAATATACTTGTTGAGGAATCTTCTCACAAGAGTATCACCACTCAAAGATCAAGAGACACCACGACCGCTATCAAACTCTCAGAATACACCATCATCTACATACATCCCAACCACTTATAACAAGCTATTTTGAACCTTTTAGAATTAGGGTTTTAGGTCATTTTTCATTTAACATGCTAATGAGAAAACCTTGATGTATCAGCGGGAAAAAACCTTGACGTGTTAATGAACTTTTTTTCAAGGAGTTGCCCCAAACCCTACATCTTGCTATGAGTGTACAATATTTGCATGATCAATCAACACATATCAACATAAATCCTATCAATAAATCATATATAATTGCAAGGTTGAGACACATTTTCCCAACACTAGGAATGTCTGACATCTTGCTAACCTCATTAGGAAGTATTTTGTATGGTATAATCATTAACAATATTCTAGTTTAGATTTTTCTACATTCAAGAAGATGATTTCAAGTTTCATGATTTTTGTAGCCTGTTGGATTATTTGGCCAAATGGGAACTTGTTCAAAATCAATCACAAATTGGTTGTGGAGGCATTTCCACTTTAATAGTGCCATGGTGACACTCTTGTGTGGTGGACCATGGGTTTGATTCAACTCTTTGGCTTGTCTGGATCCTAATGAATGTTGACAACCATTTATTTGGCATCGTTCAGGTCTATGCTCTCAATGATGCTATGAGGAGATATTTTTTGAGGTAGTGGATTATAGATTCAGTGCCCCTACCACTTGGGTTTTTTGCATTGATTTCGAAGATATGAAAAATGATTGAATCAAAAAAAAGAAAACATAAAGGGAAATCACAAAAATAGTTATACCTCAATGGACTTTCACCTCTATGGTTGAGGCTCTACACAAGCTTTGGACCCAATAAACTTGTTGATTCTCTTACTTTTTGGTGTGGATTTCTCAAATTTTCTAGCATAATCTAGCTATCATTAAAGAATTGATGATAAGTGGAGTTTTAGAGATTCTATTTATAGAAATATGCTCCAAGGGATGAAGGGTTGTGAATCAATGGCTTGGGTTGAGATATGCTCTCAAGAAAGTGAAAGAGGAAAAGTGTTGTGTGAGGGATTGAGGAGAATGTGAGTGTGGATGGAAATAATTAGAAGGGATAGAGGCATAATTTAAAATTGGATTTTATGGAGTGGAGAAAGATAACCCCATACAAAGTCAACTTAAAAAGTAACATTTGTCTTTAGTGGATTTAATGAGATGGAGGTGGGAATTTATTGGAGACATAAGGAAGCAAGCATGTGAGGGGAATGAAATGTGGCAAATGTTGGAAGAACTTAAAATTAAGGAAAAAGACTAAGTGGATATTAATGGAGGAGGATTCAATTAATTAATCTAAGATTAACTAATTAGTGGCTTTTGAGGGGTTCAAATAAACTAAGTTTTATTAAATAAATATTTTAACCTTGGGTATGAGAATAAGATAGTAGTGAAAATTAATTAGATTAAATATTATTTAATTTAGAATAGAGATGGAATAATTAATTAAATAAATACAATATTTAATTAATTTAAGAGGGAAAGTGTGATAGTTAATTAAATTCTATATTTATTTAATTAAGGGATAAAGATGGAATTTAATTAACTAAATACTATAATATTTAATTAGGTATGGGGTAATGGTAGGGTTCAATTAAAATTTAAAATTTTAATTAATTTAAAACTTGCAATGTTAGAATTGGGGTGTCTATATTCTTCCCCTATTTGAAGCAACACTGAAAGTGATGTTGTCTCAAATAATTTTAATGATTGACCCAATAGGGTAAATGGAATAAGAAGTGATTCCCCCTAGAGAGATCGACAAAAAAAAGTGATCTTTTTGATGTGATGTCAAAAAAGGCAAGTTTAGAAGACAATAATATGTGTTAAGTGAGAGAAGAATGAAAAGGAAGAGGGTGATAGGTGGGTATGTGCAGGATCATGGTATGCCAAAAAGTGGCAATATTTGTAGGGTATGTGGCTGACGACTTTTTTTTCACCCAAAATTAATGAAACGAAAAGGGTTTTTAGAGGAGATTCTCAGCTTTCCAAAAATATAAATTATGATTTAATTTGAATTTAATAAATATTATTATTCATTTTCTATTAGAATTATGACTAAAGTCCGTCGATAGGCTGATTGAAAAACATCTATAACTTTCAACGGTATCATATTTTTGAATCCAAAACATGCGTCACATTCTATGCTTTACATACTATCGGATTAAAAAAAGAAAAATTAAATTTCATGAATTTTTGACCAAGGGTGGGTGGTCAGACAGACGAGTTTTATATTTTCTAAAAGTTGTAATAAAAAATCATAATTAATTATTTACTTAGAAAAAAATTACAAAAATATGCATCACATCCGGACATGAGTCCTCTACTTGTATATAAAATATTACAAAAAAAATATTATCATTTTATTATGGTTAGGGTGGTCAGGGCAGACACCTACTTTTATTTTTTCCCCACGAAATTTAAGGCACTAATGCATTGAAATTTCAAATTTTTCACCAAATAGATTTTATTTATTAAATAAACCTAATATTTTAGAAACTACATTCAATTTTCTACAAATTATATTCTTACATATTTTTGAAATAATATAGATAACTTATTCAAATATTTACGTCAAGTTGCCTAACACTGATTTTTCTGAATTTTTTGCCACTTAAGGGCCTGTTTGGCATACCATGATCCTGCACATGCCCAGGTCTTGAAATATATGGTACTAGAAGAATTAGGGAATTTTCCACATGCCTTGGAATAAATAGGGGTAGAGGCCTATAAATAAGCCTTGGGGGGTGCATAGGTGTCATTTTCACCTTTCCAATTGAGAGAAGAAGAGCAAAGCGAGTGAATGAGATATGACAATTGTTCCTTAGAATTTGCATTGTGTGGAGTAATTTTGAGAGTACCAAGGAGAAATGAAGGTAGGATATTTAGCAAATGTTGTAACCTATGGCTTTCAAGGTAGTTAGGGGTAATAAATGTGGATAGATTAGGCTAGGAAGATGGAAAAAAAGAGGCATGGTGTTGGTGTAAATAAAGTCTTGTACCTAGTTAATTCATTACTAGGGGACTTATTTACACATGTTAAGTTTACTTAGGTCCTAGGAAGGAATATTTCTATAAGGTGTTAGTTGTCATTAGTTGTTATCTTATCTTTTGATAACTACTACATGTGAACCTAGGTAAGTGTGATTAGTTGTCTCATGTCATATGATTAAGACACTTGTCATAATCCCATGACATCTTTCATCTCACCTTGCTTATATAATAAAGGGGTTTTTCTCATTGTAAACAATCATCTCATATCATTGACATTGAATACAGTTTATTCTTGTCACATTTTGTTCTCTTTTTGTGCTTTCCATTTGGTCTCAAGATCTTGGTAGCCATAACCAATTCTAACATAGTATCAGAGCATGTTTAATTCTAACACATGGTTTTATCAAATAATTATTGTGTGCATGATTATGGTGATTTTGCTACATCAAGCTATGCTTATGGATAAAATAACACTTGTAGATTAAAATGGCACTCCTGTTTAACAAATTGACATTTTTAGGGGGGAAATTACACTTTTTCTAGGTACTACAACTACACTCATGGGTTAAACACTTATGTTGGATAACTCCACGCTTGTGCTAAAGTGGTTCTTGCATTTTGTAAGTTCACACCTATGAAGGTCAAGTACACACTTGCATTAGAAGTGGTGCTTGTATAGGTTAGGTAGGTGCTTGTGCTGAAAATGATCCTTGCAGATGTTAAGGATGCACTTATGTTTGAAATGATTCTTGTGTAGGTTAAGGACGTGCTTTCATAAGAAGTGATTCTTGCACATGGTAAACCACACGCTTGTGTCAGAAGCAGTTCTTGTGCTTGGTAAATATACATTTAAATTGGAAGAGACACTTGTGCATAGTAAAGACATAGTTGTGCACAATAAAGACATACTTGTGTAGGGTAAAGATGTTCTTGTGCTGGAAGAAAATATTGCATTATAAGCAACCCTTGCCTAAGATAAGGAAAAATTTATGTTAGAAATGGTGCTTGTACAAGACAAAGGCATGCATTTGTAGGAATACATGAATGGTAGGGATTTTAGGATTGAATTAAAAGGGATTTATTTTATTTTAAGGAGGACTAACATTAGTTTGTGGTATGATGTAAGATCCTTTGGTGACACTGCAATCAAATGAGGGACAACTTCAAGTTATGACCTAGTTACATTACCAACTCATGAAGATGAATGGGGAGTGGTTGATCTTGATGGGCTTGTTCTATGTATTAAGGATGCCTTGATTGAGGGCATATTGGGAAATGATAGACCTAGTAGAGTGATAGCACATTGATGCTAGCAATTTCCACGTACCTACTAGTGAGGTAACCATTATATTGGAGGAAGTATTGTGGAAATTAAGATTAACTATATGAGGGAGCTTGTAGAGTAAGATCTAATGCATGTTGAGGAGGCACTAGCTCTTGGGTTTTCATTGCTGAATGCACAAGATAAATGATAAGGGGGTGAATTAATTGTTCATTAAAACATAAAATCCCTCATTAATATTCAAATCCTTATTAGCCTTTAATCTATTAAACTAATTTAGCATGTTCAAGTAAATAACAAAAATAGAAACACATCAACATGATACACAAAATAACACCAGATTTACGTGGAAAACCTAAGAAGGGAAAAACCATAGTAAGGATTAGCTCACAATATGAAGTAATTAAAAAATTGAATATAATAGGCTCATTTTTAAAGGGCTCACTAACAAATTATAGAAAAAAATATAAGATTGTTACAATGATAAATACATCTTAGAGGAATAGAAACGATCCACCACTACATCACCAGACCATCCACAATCTCTTTGAAGAATGTAGGCACCTTCTACTCACTGCTTCCAATAGTCTTAGGCTTAAAATCTCACACTAAATTTTTCACTTCACACTTCACATCACACACACTTTACACACTCATCCTCCATAAATTAACCACTCATATATATACCATCCACAACCTTGAAAACAATCTCCAAGGTCAGCTAGATGCACCTCAACACATGAAAATTCAAAATAGTTCAGTACCAAAAAATTCCTATAGTGGAGAGGAATGAAGTTTGACCATGTCACACCTTAAGTTATATCCAAATCTATACATACACACCACACCACACTTCCAAAAACATCAAAGAACATCTGCAATTAGTGTAAACACCCAAGGTCAGTCAAACTTGTGTTAACACCATTACAAATTTAAGTACACACTTCCTTTGATCTACGGATGACTTGCGGACCAAGAATGACACTTAAACACAATCTAGAATATTCCATCAACACCCTAAAATCTAATAAATTGTTTGCGACAACATTCACCTGAAACATATATTCATTATGTACAACTAGTTAACCTTCCACACTTGCATCTTATGAATCGAACCTTGCAAAGCACCAAACTCAAACAATTTTAAAGGAATATAGATACAAAAATTATATAAACAAATCTAGAACCACAGGACCAAAAACCAAAACATAGAGTAATGTGGAGCAAAACCATTTCTCCCAAACAATGTTGCTTTCACACACAGTAGTGAACACAACTTCCTCTGTAGAATGATCTAGAACAAGAAAATTTGGATATAAAACCTCTGATAAATATATCTAAACCACACAAACATAGCTGCAATACAAAAAATATGTGGAGAAAGAACAAAAACACCACTCTACCACATTGATCTCCCTTTTATTCAAAATTTCTCAAAAGAACTTGGAAACCAAGCACCACAAACACCATCTCATCATCTATAACACCTTCAACAATATCTGTAGTACTCTACAACACACCCAACAAGCTCCTATAACTATAGAGGAGTAAGACATCAATGACAACACCCACATATTATGTTGATATCAACACCAACAAGGTACAAGTGTTCATCACTCCCTCTTCGAAGCCTATCTTGATCACCTATCTACCCGATCATCCTCCTCTTCTTGATCCTATTGATATGCCTTGCATAATGGTCATATCTACTATGGCTCTTGCCCCTTTTTCTTCTGATTTAAGGACCCCACATCCTCCTCTTAAGTACAATTCCAATCAAATCTACACTCTGAAGGACATTCACAAAATGTGTTATTCTTCTTCTTCTTCATCTTATATTAGCTTAGCTAGTACCATTCTTAGAACAAAGAAGTCACCTTCTTCCCCATATTTTGACACTTCCCCTCCCCTAAAGGTTCACGATGAATCCCTTGTTTCTCAGCCTCCTCTTGTTCATTTACTATATTTCACTCAAGAGAAGGGTATTTTTGACTCGATAAATGACATCGTGACATTTTCATACATATTTTCTAGATTAATGATGTTAATGTCACAAGATCTTGTTGCTGGGGACTGTAGTGTCAAAAATTGTATACCCTTACAATTTCACCTACACTATTGTATCCACTTTAGAGTCCACTCCCTTAGTATTTGTGTAGGCTCATCTTATCCCTTGCATTAGCCTCATTCCCTCTCAAGATGCTTATTACCCCTTTTCAATAGCTACCTTCTTATGTCATCTCTGCTTCAAACCTTGTGCCTTCCTTGTTCCCACTATATTCAAGCATAATTTGTCTTGACAATAGCACACTACGTGGACATCTATGTATCGCGCTAGCATGCCACAACATCTTAAAGCTCAAATGGTCATTTTCAAGTCCTTTTCCACTTGTCATCTACCTTTTTTAGTGGAAATGTCTTAGGACACCTTGTAATGGCCTATGAATCTTCTTTTCCCTTCTATTATCTCTTTAAAATCCATCTTTTCAATTTATTTGGTCTTCTTGGTCTTTATCTCATAAAAATATCTCTTGCTCCTCTCTTCTCTCTCTCTCTCTCTCTCTTTGGAAGTCTTTCTCTATTTCTCTCAAGTATGCACATCTATCTTGCTTGCCACAAAAATCTCAAGCTCTCGCAACATTTTCTATAAATCTTTTGACTCTCGCAACTTCTCTTTCTTTCTCTTTGTTTAGCTTCCTCAAGCCTTATAGGTAATATCTATTTCTTGTCTTATATCTTTGAGCATCTTGGGATTTTCACATCCCTTGTCTATGCATTTTACTATCTTGTCTATCTATCTATCTATCTATCTATCTAGTTGTCTGTGAAGGTGGAAACACCGAAATGGGCTTTGACTGAGGAAAACCTATAAAATGTCCCAACATTTTCTCTCAATCTTATGTCTGAACATATTGAAGATATTTATTTGCTGGAGGCTTCATTTCTTAGTTGGTTGTGAGTTCTTTCTTTCTCTTTTCCTTCATTTTATCATCTATATTTTATTTATTCTATATTTTACTTAGTTTATTTTAATTTGTTTTAGTTCTATTATACTTTTTAATCTCCCCACATTTCAAGAGCTCTTATCAATTAGGATAGAAGTAGTCATCTTTCTATTTTATAAGACATTCTCAATTTTATCTCTATACAAGACACCAATGTACCTCTGGGATGTCAGTGTGTTATATTATCATCCATGTGTGTCACATTGTTGTCCTTGGCTGAGAGCTTGTTAGCCTATCCAAAAGACCTTTGTGACTTACTATTTCTATTTCTAGAAATTTTTACCTTTTTATCCTGTCAATTGAACATATAAGGGGTATAAATAAATAAGTATTTAATTTGAAAAAATAGATATATAAGATATATGCTAAAAATATGAGACATTTTAATAGGAATTTTATAGTAGGAGGGAGTATAAAAATTTAAGATATAGGGATAAAAATTAAAATTAGGGATATTATTAAAGGTTACATGATTGAAGTGATATAGTGTAAGTGTACTAAGTGAATCTACAAGGATAAAATTAAACCTAGAATCTATAGGACATGCTAGAGTACCAACTAAGATAAATAAGGTTTCTATTTGTTGGGATTAAGGTGTCTCAACCTTTGCAAATCCTAACATTGATTTTGGTATATTTATTTATTATTTTAATTTATTTATTTCCTACAAATGTCTAGTCATCTAGCGAGACCTACAGGTTTGGTGGCATCCTATTTGCTGATGACTACATGACACATATGTTGGACATGTGGAGGTAGGCATCCCACTTTGAGGATTGTGACAAGTGTCAGCCTATGAAAAATTTTATGACAGAATAGACAAGTGGAAAGGTATACCTTTTGCATGGGGAAGGTGGGTGCCTAAGTTGGGTTATGATGAGTTGTATGAGAATAAGCTAATAATAGTCATTTATGACGGATTCTCTTACAACTATAAGTGTTGTAAGTTATGATAGTTGTAAGATATGTAAGAGCATCTATCATAGCTCCAAACAATAAATTTTGAGTGCCCAACTTAGGAGGTTTGAATGGGGAGTCATTTGGAGATGTACAAGTGTCATTTGCATGCTTTTTGGTGGCCAAAAAAAGGGACAAATGCTTTGCACGACCCCATCTTGTAACTTCATCTAGAAGCTTCCTCTTGAGTTGTATTTCTCTATAAAAGGTAGTCTTGGAGAGTATTAATTATGATGTTGTTATGCAGGTGAAGTGTTATGCTACCAGAGTTAATCTAGATTGTGGGTTGTTAGTTATAGGCTCCTGTTGAAGAAGCTAAGTGTTGATATTGTATTGTAAGAATTTGTTTACTGGAATACAAAGTACTATGCTTTTGGAGTGGGTTTTTTTCACTCGAAAGGGTTTTTCCCATGATATATCTTGTGTTCATTATTGTAAATATTTATGCATGTTTATTATCTCTTTCTATATGTGTTTCTATTTCTATAACAATTAATATTGTAAAAGAAAATTTGTACTATCTCCCCCACTAGATTAGTGTTAGGAAGTTTTTTCCGCACCTTAGCTTCCTTTCACTATTAGCAATGGTCCCATGTGATGGCACAAAGTAGAAGTTAAAGTATTTGAATTAAAAAAATCTAAAATGTTTCTTAACAATGTCTATAATGGTGTTTGTAGTTAAATAAAACATGTTATCTCCAAGATATGACAAGTTTAAAAATTAAGAGAATGCCTTACTAGCCTTAAAAGTTGTAAGACTATTGAATTGATGCCACACAAAAGAAAATTTATCAATATAGGAGATTGAACATGAAGAACATTTCATGAATAATTGGACCATAGATGCAATAGCAAAAACCCTTCACACTATTGCATGAAAATCTCTAAATTCTTAGAACCTCTTAACTAAAAGTGTAAAATTTGACTCTAACTAATCTAAATGAGGAACCTGCATAACAAACATACATATAAAAGAAATCAACTTTTTTTAGTTAATGCAAAAGGACTTTTGAACTAGGAATTCCCTTTTATCACCAAATAACTTAAAACAATCTAGCATCTCTAGAAAGATATGTGAAGCTACAAACCCATGAATTTTACATCTTGAAGGTCTAATTCTCTTTGTGTTTATTTTAAAGGAAAATGAAAAGTCTAAAAAATAGAACTTGAAATAATTTCTCGCAATATTTTGAACAATTACAATATAAGTAATGCTCAAGAATTTAAGACAATATTTTACATCATGATACTACTCAAAAAAAAAATTTAGTATATAAAAATATTCAAGATTATTGATACTTTAAGTTTCAAATTTTGACGGCTTTTCAAAACTTTTAATGATATAATATTTCCATCATCTATGTTGAATGCAATTATACTACGTCTAGATTAGATTGTGTGAAAAAATATTAGATATTTTGTTGTTATTAAGTGAAATCTAGACTGTCAGCTCCTATTCCAATAATAAAAAGCCACTCCACCATCCGACTTGACTTTTTTAATGATATTGAAAATGATAATCACTCGTTGAAGAAATCCATACAAAATACAGACATGTTAACAGTCAAATATCATTAAATTGCATACAAAATTATTACGATGAGAATCTTCCTATCTGCCATTGAAATCCATGTCAAGAAAAACATGTAGCTCAAGATTCTTCTTTCGATTTGTACTCAATTGTATTCCAAATTTGACTATTGTTCAGTCCTACCAATTACACGTCTCTATGTGCACAAATTTCTCATACGGGTCATGTTGATCACTTCATTTTTTATTTGAAATTAAATTTTATGAATAGATAATTTATTTACAAAAAGTTATATATATATATATATATATATATATATATATATATATATATATATATATATATATTTGTATAGTGTGGGTTAATTTAATAATGTGTTTATATATAAACATATTAATTTGGATTATTAAATAAAAAAAATTAGTTAATGGAATAGTATTTTTTTAAAATATTATTAAAATGAAAATTGTAATAATGTATTTTAACAAGAGAAATAGAGTTAATTTATTCTTTCTTTCCATTCAATTTGTATTTGCTACATTACGTATATGTCTAGTGTGGAAGTTTGGTAGATTCCCTTAAATTATAACTTCACATTTGCTAGTATAATAGATGTCATTAAACTCCTTCACTTTTATTTGTTATAATAATGCTATTTTATTTACTCCTTTTATAATACTTTCAATTTTTTTGTTAATATAATGTATCATCTCAATTAATATGTTCATTAAATTATATTTATATATTATTAAACTAATTAAATATAATACAATATAATTATACTTCTATTAATTATTATAATCATCATATAATATTAGTATGCTAATTATATTATTAATATTTTCTATAATACATTAATAGATACATAATTTGTGCATCAATTTTTTTTATTTCAATTGCACCTTTTGGATGCATAGCTAGTATTTTCTTACCAAAAGTAAAATGCTGAGAAAATTATTTTGAAATATGAAGATTAATAAAATAATAATTCAATCTCGAACTTTATTACCTATCCTCAATGAAACATTGAAACCATGTTTAAAGATTAGTCTAGGATTTGGTATGAATAGATAATTTATTTATTAAAACTTTTATATATATTTGTATAAAGGGTGGGTTAATTAAATAATATTATATATAAAAACATATTAATTTGGATCATCAAATAGATAAATTTTTGGTATTGAAATAGCTTTTATTTTTAAATATTATTAGAATGAGGATTGTAATAATGTATTTTAACAAGAGAAAAAAATTAACTTATTCATTCTTTTTAATCAATTTGTATTTGCTACATGCAGAATAAACTCTTAAACAAATAGATCTCCAACCAAATAACTTCACATATGCTGGTATACTTTATGTCTAAACATCAAATCCTTCACTTTTATTTTTTATGATAATATTATTTGGGTTACTCCTCTTATAATAATTTCAATTTCTTGTTATTGTAATGTATTATGTCAATTAATATATTAATTAAATCATATTTATATATTATTATACAAATACCATACAATACAATATAGATACAATATAATTATACTTGTTTTAATTATTATAATCGGTCATATAATAATATCATATTAATTATATTATTAATATTTGTTACAATACATTAAAATATTTACATAATTTGTGAAATAATTCCCTTAAACATATACAATTTTAGAGAGCTATAAATGTATAATTTGTGCATCAAACTTTTTGTTCCAACCACATCTTTGGGATGCATAGTTAGTTTTTCCCTATCCAAAGTAAAATGTTGAGTTAATTACTTTGAAATACCAAAAATAATAATTATAATAATATAATCTCAAACTTTATTACCTATTCTTAATGAAACATTGAAACCATGTTTAAAGACTAGTCTAGGATTTGGTATGGACAATTGGTGATATTAGATAATTAATTATTTAGCTTCTATATAACACATATGGTGTTCTCATGAGTTGAATTCATATAAGAATATGCCATTCATAGATTAGTCCTTGCATTTAGGACACTCTAATCAAAGTGGGTCTAAAGCATAATGGAGAAAAGGCATGTGTAGGCAATTTTTATTAATAATCTTATGTGGTATAATGGGATTGAAGATTTATATGTACTTCAAAATATGAAAATAAATAAAGAAGGAAAATTAAAAAAATACAAAATAAGAGATAATATAATTTGAAATACGCTACAAGATAGAGTCATAATGAAAAAGATGGAATGTGCTTTGCTAGGGTTTTGTCCTTTTTCTACATAACTTGGCTTTCCCTTGTGGTTTTTCCTTATGTCATACCACATTTATTGCAGGATTTTTAAGCCTCTCTTTATAATGCCTCAACCGGTTTCAACCTAGAAGTTCTTGTGGGTGTTGATGGTTTGGTGACTCTTAATCATGGATCCTCTAAACAAGAATCCTCCCACAAAATTTGTGTCGAAAGTATTCGATGAGCCTTGTCTATTAAAACTCCAATAGATGTCATTCTACTCATATCTATTTTGATAGTGTGTGTAAATGGTAAGAGCACCATACTCTTATTATTTATTTTGTGGGGAGAAATCCAATTGAAATCATGCTAAGGGATTGGGTTGTCAAATATTAGGCCCCGCATGGGGTTTTCCTAGATGTTGTTCAAAACCTCCTAAGGGGTTTTATATTTTCTATAAATTCTTAAGGTCAATCATGCCCAAGCTATTCTTTAGCATGGCCCATGGTATGTTTGGTCATCTCTATTGGTATTTCAGCCATGGACCTAATATTTTCTATCTCGGATGATAAAAAGCTTTGTGTGCATGTGTGACTTGAATTTCCTTGTCTCCCCTTGCCTTGTTATACTTTTTTTCAAGTTATTTTGTCCTTTGTAAGGAAGGTTGTTTACATTGATCTAGATCGTTTGTATCAAGCCCACCCTTAGAAATGGGTTTGTGTCAAGGTGGATTTTTCTAAATACTTGAAAGAGTTTATAGATATCCAAATTGGAAATCTTCATCACTCTCAACAAGTCTCATATTTAAAATTATCTAATAATTACTTTAGATATCAATCCTCTAAGAACAAAATTAAGGATTTCCCTTTGGCAACACCTAGAGTTAAGTCTCCACTCTAGGTTTTTGAACCTCCTCATTCTTCTGAGGCTACCACTTGAAAGGATGAAGATAAATGGAAAATAAATACTAATTGAAGAGGAAAATTCACCTTTGTTGCTGGTACCCAAAATAAATCTCAATATTCTTTTACTATTATATAAGCACAACCCATTATTTCAAAACCTATTTATAAGGGGAAGGAATTTATGGTCACTTCAAATAACCTTCTTTCTCATCCAAAGTAGTCTCAAATGCCTCAGCTAGCAACAATTCTTTCATCACAATTAGAATTTCCAATGCATCCTTTCACATCACTAAATACCTTGCAACATTGTCGTAGCCCTCTCAAGCACATGGAGGATGGTGAGTTTGTTTAGTATAAACAAATACATTTCAAACTCATCATCCAACTAGGCTCCATCTCATCATTTTTTATCAAAAAAATTCTTTTCCACTTTGGATGAGTCAGATTGTGATGATTTGCAAGAGTCCTGCTCATGAAATTTATATCTAGGAATGTCTGAGGTCTTACTGACCTCATTGGGAAGCATTTTGGTATGATATGATCATAAAAAATGTTATAGTTTATATTTTTTCTACATTCAAGAAGTTAAGGTTTCCATGGATCTTGTATAAATTTGGAAATTGTATTGAGCGTTGACAAGTCAATCTTTTGGTGGAACAACAACCACCAATGTAATAATTGGTATCAAAGTCGAGGTCATAGGTTCAAACCCCTCGCTTTCACTAGGGGGTTTGTTGCAAGAATTTTCTCTTGGTCTCCTTGTGTTATGTAGTTTAGCACTAGGGTTCATAACATGGATTAACCACCTCCCATGGATCTTGTATAAATTTTGGCAGTTGTATCTGGAATTGATAGGTTAATCTTTTGGTGCAATGGCAACCACCAATGTTACATATTTTTAATAGCTCAAGAGTCTATACACATCCTCCATTATTATCCTTCTTTGGTGCCAGTACTATAGGAACCACACATGGACTCAAACTCTCTTAAATCAATCCATTCCACAACAAGTTGTGCCTCTATTGGAGTCATTTGATGGGCTGCCTTATCTAGAAAATTGGATCAAGGAATTAGGTCCATCTGATGACTAATCTTTCTTATTGACCCTCAGGTACATTATCAAATACAATATCTTGAAACTCATTCAATTAATATGAAACCTCTTCAAATATCCCTTTATCATATTCTCTATCAACTCTAAGAATCAAAGAATAACACATATGTTCATGCTTCATACCTTTAAAAGTATTTTCCCATCAAGCAAACAGATTCTAGAATTACCGCATACCTTTTCTTCTACCTCTTTCAAGGGATTTAACTTATGAAAAACTCCATCCTTTGTTAAAGAATAGGTGTTGGCATGTCCATCATGTACTGCCCATCGATCAAACAACAATAGTCTCCCTAACAACATATGATGAACATCCATAGGAATAATATCACATAGTACCTCATCATGATAATTTCCAATCTTGAACTTTACTAGACATTGCTCATTTACCAAAGCTTTATGGTCCTTTTGCAATCAAGAAATTTGGTATGGATTTAGATGCCTTCTTATCTCCAACTGGAACTTACTAACCATCTCTTCTGAAGCAAGCTTATCAGTACTACCTCCATCAATAATCACATTGTAAAGTTTACCTTCAAACTTACATCTTGTGCAAAATATATTATTCCTTTGAGTTGGCTCTTTCTCCTAATTCAATAAGGCTCTTTTCGTAACAAGAACCTCTCCTCTTTCTGCATCCTTAGAATGTGAAGACTCAACATCTTCATCTACATGTGCAACCTATGCATTACCCTTAGGTATTTTATTTGTTCTTCCTTGATTTCAGGGACACTCATTTGATCCATGTCCTTCTCCACACTAGAATTAGGTTCCACAAAAGCCTCCTCTTCCTAGTCCTCGTCCACATCTTCCTCTTCCTATTTGGTTTCCATTATTTTGATCATGAGGATGTTAGGTGTTATCTCCTTTCCAGATCTAGCTTCTACTCAATCCTTCACCCTTATTTGATCTTCATTTTGACCTACATATGACCATCAACCATGACCTCCACCTCTTTTCTCACTTTCAAACAAAAATTTGTCTTTAAAGTATCCAAAGATAAATATCAATGAGCAAACACATTTTACAAGGACCTAAAACCCAAAAACCAAAAGTTTTCTTAAATAAAAAAAAGGAAACCAATAGCTTACCTACAACAAGCTTACCAAGAACACACAACTAAAAAGATAAAAACAATAGAAAAACTATTGTAACTCTTTAAGATTATTTTCCACTTCTAGCTCTTGTTGGTAGAAACTTTGATGGAGATTCATTATATTGAGCAAATCATTTTTATTCTCTTGGAAAGAATTATTATTTCCCCTAGTATGAGTGTTTAGCCCATTCTATTCTATATTGATTTGTTTTCCTTTTTCCTTAGTCTCATTTTCAGTCTTCTTAGTTCTTGATAGCATTTAAAGTTCAACAACTTGATCTTCCTGGAGTTCTTTGAATTTTTTGGTTAGAATGTAAAATACTTCACTAACTAATTTTGCTAAAACATTCCAAGTTTTGGTTTAGCTACAACATCTTCTTTCAAGCCCTTTACATGGCTCTCATTTTCCTCTTTCATTAGAGTAACTTCATTCATGATCACCTCCAACACCAAATGAATTTATTTTTCCTCCTTCTTCTCATTAAGGCAATCCTCCACACCCCTGATAGCATTGATTTTATTCTGCATAGACCTCGACTTAATTTTTATTTGGCTTAGATCAAGAAAGAATCATTTAGTGATTCTAAAATGACCCACCACTTCATCTTTGGCAATCCCTGGGACATTATAAATATCCTCGTTGTTTGTATTGAGCTGGGGGAATTACTTTGTCAAGTCTTGAGGGGAGAACAAATGACTCCCTTCAAAAATTTTAGGGATAATATTAGGGCTTTTTCCATTATAATTTTCTTGCATATTAATCCTTTTCTTAATTTTGATCTTTCCTTTACCTTTCTCCTAATCATCATTATGTTTTAACTTTTTCTTATGCACAAAAGAAATACGAACTCTTGATGAAGTTTATTCTTTTAATTTAAAACAAATAATTTTTTTGATATATTTTCATAAATATAAGAGAATGATTTGAATTGCTAAAAATTTTAGAAAAAAGTGAGGTCAATGGGATGTTCCAAAAATGGAGAAAACATTTTCTTTGATTTTTTCCCCAAATAAATAAAAACAATATTTATTGTATGGAAAAAATGATATTTATAATTAAATATCAAGGAATATTTTTCTTGTAATAATTCTTTAACATCAAACTTCACTAAAACGTCATATTTTTCATGGGGTGTCAACTTTTGTCTATTTTTTATCACTAAATAATAATAAATTATACCATTTTCAAAAAGATTCTCTCCTCTAGTGCACCATATATTTTTTATTTTTTGTAAGTATATTTTAATATATATTTTTAATTCTTATTAGCCTTATCTTTTATCATAAATACCTACTTATAATAATTTTTAAAAATTATAATAAAATTAATCAAAATATCAATTTTTTAATTTTTGATTCTACACTCTAAGCTCTACAAAAGGGTATTTTCATATTTTCATGAAAGTACCCCTAGTTGGAGAAATTCATATTTGAAGTTGAAATTTTATGAGTTTTCCCCAAATGATGGGTTAACTTGCCACATAGGTAGTCAAAAGTTTTTTTTTTTTTTTTTATAAAAGTGTCAAGGACACTATATAGATATTTATACTAAAAAACATAGAATTTATACATGGATGGAACAAGCAGATGAAAATAAAAATGATTTTCCATATAAACAAAAGAGCCCCATACTTAATTAGTATCACTTTTAGATGAGTTAGTTATATCAACAGGAGGAGGAAAATATTGAAAAACATAAGGATCCTCCATAGCATTCTTATATAAAAAGGAACAACATTGAACAAGTTTTGAATAATGGAAGATATGTAAACACCCACTATGGGTATTAGATAATTAAGATAAGAAGAGAAACTAAAAGGGTTGTCTCTAATCGGGCCATGTGCCATTGTACACAACAAAGAATATTGAGTTGTATTCAAGAGTAGAGTATCATGATTAAAGATACCTCTCACCACCTAAGAGCCATAGTTGAAATCATAGCTATCCAAAGCCACAAGAAGCTCAGACAACATATAGATATGAGGTAGAAAATAAGTACCTACAAGAAATTTAACCAAATATGCACACCACAAGAAATCCATAAGATTCAAAACAAACATTAAAGCCACTTCATTTGGGAAATCCATAGTATGGTTGCGTAACTAATCCTAACCTAACGTAAGTATTTAAGAATCCTCTACTTATGAGTATTGGATGAAAAAAACCCTGTTAATTTTGTTCCTTATGAAGCAAAGATTATACTTGGTTTCACAATATCGGTTGGGAATAGAAACCCTAAACATAGACTCCATGAGAAGAAAATACCAAGAGGAATGAATACAAAATATAAACCATAACAATTTCCTTTCTAAATAGACAAGATTCATAATAAGTAACATAAATTTTAAAATCACACATGCATGCGAGATATTAGTTAGCATGGGAGTTTGCACCATGGGTAAGTGCACCAAGTTGTGACACAAAAGGTACCACTTTTGTTTTTTTTACCTGAAATGACCATGTGGCAAGTGCTAAATTTGGTGCTCACCAAATGGCTCAGATGACCGAGCCTAAGGCTCGGTATTTCAAAATTTGAGTGCCAAATTTGGCACTAGCCAAATGAAGTGCTCCATTTAGCTAGTGCAAAATTTGAAGCATGACTTTTTGCAATACCTTTTTGTGAACTTTCTTTTTCTCTTTCTTTGCTAGGCAAACTATATATATGAAATAAACTGTAGTACCCCTCCATTTATGCTTATGTTTTTTGTTTACATTTTTTCACACTGTTAGACTTTGCCACTTTTGTTTGGATATTTTGATCACTGATTTTGAGCAACAGCAGATTCACTTAGTGATATGATGATACATTGTATGGTGATTATTGATTTCTGACATGCTTTTATATATCGTAGATGTTTTCCTTCAGATGTTATTGCTATATATATATGTTTATGATGGACTATGTTTATTTAATTTCTTAGTCTGATGTGACGTGTATTGGTGTGGAGAATGGAATTGCATCTCTCGCTTGAGAGTGCCCTATGATGTTCGTGATTTTCTCCTCACGGTGTAGCTGTATTATGGATTATATATATGCATGTTATTTGTTTGGTTGTAGGATTGTAGGTACATGACATTAACTCCACATGGTTACTTAGGTCTGAGTGTGTCAAGACTCAACGGATATGTTGATTGGGAGGTAGTAGCATGGTTCATCCTAGTCTAGTCTTAAAACCGGTCACAATACATTGTCAGTTTTAGTTCGAAGTCATAGATGGTCTTGTTTGTTCCCGATTGGATCAATTGCTTGAAAGGAAAATCTTGTCAATTTTAATGATATTTAATATTCTTTAATTTACTGTTATTTAAATTAATTTTTAAATGTTAAAGAAATAAGTTTTACATGTTATTTAATTAATTAATTAGTTTGTTTGGTTAAATAATTTGATCATAGAGATTAAATTTATTTAATTAAATAAATAAATAAATTAAATTAAAATTGTTTTAAATGCGTGAATAGATTTTATTTGAAATTAATTGTTATTTGGGAAATGACATTTTTAATTGTTAAATAAATTTGCAATTTGAAAATTGAAATTTTAAATAAATTAAAAAAATGCAAATGCAAATCTTGAAAGGAAAGATTGCTAGGAAGTTGTTGAAGATATTTTCTTCTTCTCGACATGTGTGCTAGTTTAATTTATGGCTTTTGGTTGAGGAAATTCTCGGAGGATATCTGGGATCTAGGAAATACATAAGGGTTATCATTTTTCTTCATGGGAAATGAAAGAATAGCTTGCTGTTAAAAAAATATATTTTTAAAGAAATTGTGATTTCCTCTGTTTTGTTGTATTTTTGTGGAAGATCCCTTTGTTTGGAAGTTCTTTGTGGTTGGTTTTAGCTTCTTTTGGATTTGGGTTTTCTAGAGAAGCTTTGGAGGATTACATTCTACAGGCAGTTTTCAAGCTACGAGAAAAATAGGTACTTTTCTTCGTAATCAAGTTGTTTTCTTTTAAAATGATTACCTGAGTAAATGTCTGTTTAAGAAAGTTGTATTTCTTCTCGGGAAATTTAGAAAATAATTACGTGAAATTTTATTTCCTCTCTGTAAATAAAATTGTGAAAACAAGGAATTATAGAGAAAAAAAAGGGGCAAAATAGAGTTTTATTTTAATAGTAGAAATTTATAGAAAAAAATTGATAAAATCTTTGAAGGGTTTTATGTTAAAATATTTTATTTTTTTTTATAAAAAAAATCTAGTGATTAAATTGGAGGTTTTGTAATGATTTTTTAATTTGGGAATAAATTGCTTAGATATGAAACTTTACAAATTTCCTGTTGAAAGTTATTGCCCAGATACAGTATCAAATTGCTATTTAAATTTTATAAATATGTATTTGTATATGTATATATATTAGTGTTAAATATATATACATACACATACAAATACATATACAAAATTATTTATTTTTAATGGCAGTGAATTTTAATGAATTTAAAATCACCGTACGCGAATTTTTCTATCGAAATTTTGTTTGTCTTAAAAAAAACCGTGTGTATAATGTTGGCCGTGGGGATTTTCATACCCCACAACCACCGTTGTATAGAGAGGTGACAGTAGGAAGGGCTGAGGCTGTTCCCACAGTTGCTGCCTCTAAGGGAGGTGACGGTGGGAGCAACCCCAGCGCCGCCCCACTTCTCAGGCCGGCCCCATGTATGGAGCCGATGACTGGTAAAATGTGTGGCTGCGACTGTTTAACCACCGCGGCCCTAAACACATTTGTGTGTATTACTTCCTCTTTGAAATTTTCAATATTTAAAAATGGATTTTTCAATATTTAGAATATGGATTTTTCAATATTTAAATTACGGAATTAACAATATTTAAATATATATATTTATTTGTTTGTATATTAAAAATAATTGAAATATTTTAACTTATTAAATTTAAGATTAATTATTTTTAAGTGTAGTGATGTTGGAAAAGAAAATTCGATATCTATATATTTATATGAAATTGAGAGAGAATTGAATTAGGTAAATTTTTTATGATTTCTTTTATTGTGTGAAAATAGAACAATAGTCAAGTTGATATATTTGCTATTATTTATGACTGATTTGAAAGGATTTAGTAAATCCAAATGATAGATGTGAATTTGCTTTAAGTTGCTTTAAATTTCTTATTGTGCAAATGGGGATTTTTATGTGACTTCAAGTCTTCCAGATGTAGTCTTTTTAAGGGAGTTAAATTTTACAATGGTTTTATGTGTTTGAACAAACTAGGGTAGTGCACTTGGTTTTGTATTGTTTATAAACACCTGATTTTTATGAACAGGTTGTGATGTCCATTGTGGTATATCTAGTATTATTTATTGATTTTTGTGCACTCTATCTACCCTAGTTAGAGAACTTAGAATTCCTATGTTATGTTTAGGGGAGTGGCTCTGTGTGAGGGCCGACACACAAAGTGGTGTCAGGGTAACTTACAAAGAGTTAGTAAGTTAGTGATAACTAAAAAACACAGTAGTTAGAATTAAAATCTTTAATAAGATGTTTATGCCTCACTTATTGACTCTAGAGCTAGTTTAGTCTTGAGTATAAGTTGAGAAGGCCTGGAATGGAAAATTGATACCTTGTTACCTTAAAAGATATTCAATTCCGCAATAGTATCCAAATGGGGCTGGGTTTCATAAGAGGTTACCAAGGTAACCCAAGTTGGGTGTCAGAACATAGGAAGAAACACTAGGGTAACCTTTGCAATGTTGTGATGACACTCCACCTAAAATAACAGTTTACCTTGTGTACTTAGCATATTTGATTGTCTTAAATTTGGAAGCAATGTAACCATCAGCTAGATATGTACTTGTGTCTATGGTGAATAGGTTATGTCTAGGTAACAATATTACTATCTCCTAGCATGGGGGGTGGACCTATGGGTACCACATGGTTGGGTGGAACATGCACCTTACTCTGTTGGGTCCCCAATTTATGATCATGGCAATGAGAGCTTCATGGATGGAGAGCTCGCACTTGGATATAGTTGTACTTTCTTTATTGCATTATTTGAAATCTTGTATTGTAACATCCCTCAATTATTTATGAGGTTAACATTTGTAAATTGTAATTGTAACTATTATTGATCTACCTCATCAGATGAATGAGTATTGTAATATCTTATCAATGCAATGTAATAAATCATATTTGTACTTTATACTATCTTGAATGGAATTTTAAATGTTATATGCAATGTTTACTTTTAATTTTATGTTAATTAAATATGTGCAATGCTAAATACTAAAGTCGTCTATGGAACCTCAAGTACTGTAACGTCACATAACTTAACAAATGTATGCAACTAATTAAGTTAATATTATTATTTTAAAAAATAATTATTTCACTTTGAGATGAAATTGCAACATTCCTTAGGTTATAAGATGGGGCATTACAGATTGGTATCAGAGCCAGGTCACAAACACTGGATGCTCTGGGTAATCATGGCCCATTAGGTTGACCTAGTACATAGTGTCACTATTTGTTTGCCTTGGTTGATTAATATCTAAGACTCGTTATTGTTATGTGTAGGAACATGCCTAGGTGAGGTGGAAGAGGTCGAGGTGGAGGCCGAGGGCCAATACCTCAGGTTACTCCCCCTCTGAGCCCTCATCAAAGTGATAAGGCAGAGCAATTGGATCAGAGGAAAGAGGGATAGAATCCTGAACAGTCAGGAGTAGAGGGTTCACAGATACGTCATTTACTAGAGGAGGTCCTAGCTCATCTTGGACCTAGACAGGAAGTTGAGTAGGAGGTTGTTAGAGAGTGTGATAGATCTCCAAGGAGAGTAGATGATATAGTGCATCAGGATGCTATTACTACAAGACTCATGAGGGATTTACTGAGGGCACGCCCTCCTACTTTTGATGGTACAAGAGATGGCTTAGAGGCAGAGACTTGGCTACTAGATTTGGGTAGATGCTTTGCCATGCACCCTTACAGTAGCAATACTCAAGTGAGATGCACTATTATTCATCTGAGAGGATTCGCCTCTACTTGGTGGTGCCTGGAGGAGCAAAAGCTCCACTTAGATGTTGGGTCTGTGTCTTGGGAGATGTTCCTAGAGAGGTTTAGAGCACGGTTCCTATCGAAACACTGGAGGCAGTGACGGGCTGACAAGTTCCATGATCTACGTCAGTTGGCTCTATCTATAGAGCAATATGAACGTAGATTCTATGAACTCAAGCAGTATTGAGGTATTGGTGATGATGAGCCTATGTTGGTTCAGCACTTCATCAGGGGTTTGAATGCCTGCATTAGTGGTGGAGTCAGAGTCTTTGAGCCAAAGCCTATGGAAGTTGCGGTGGAGAAGGCTCGAATAGTGGAAGAGAACCTTGTTATGGCATTAGGTGGTCACAAAGGAGTACAGATTGGCAGTGCTCCTGTAGCAAGTTTTAGTCCACGGGGTGGATAGGCATAGACAGGGGGTTCCTCTAGGAACCAACAGACACCCTCTAAGGGTGGGTAGCAACAACAACGTACACCTCAAAAGAATAATAATCCACAACCACAGCAAGGTAATAGCCCACAGTCAGGAAAGCGTCACAACTAGTGGCTCAACAAGCACAATAGGTAGGATCAGCCTATGTAGAGTGCTCAGTCTACTGTCAGTAGGGGTAGTTTCCAACAATCCAATGCACCTTTGGGTGGCAGAGGATTCAATAAAGGCACAGGTTGTTACTCGTGTGGATAGTAGGGACACATTGCTAGGCAGTGTCCGATGAGAGGTTCTACTGGTTTTGGGCCTTGACCTATAGTTTCAGAGCCTATAGTGGTTGATGCAAGACAATCACATATAGTTTATGCTGTGGTTAATGACTGCCAAGCCGATCACCAGAACAGAGTGATCAAGACTTCATGTAAGTTACACAGTGTTAGTGTTTCCATTCTTTTTGTTTCTGGAGGTACCAACTCCTTTATTTCATCGACCATCATTGACCGATGTGGTCTTGTGGTGGTAAAGCAAGGTGGTAAGTGGTAGGTTGAATTAAAATAATTGTGAACTTAAAATTGGTATGTTAACTACCTTAGTAGATCTATATGTTACACCTTTAGGATCGTATGACATAGTTTTAGGTATGGATTGGTTAGCATCTCATCATGCTGTGATTGACTGTCGACTTAAGACAGTTAGTTGTATTAATGATTTAGGTGTGAAAGTGGAAATATTAGGTATTCAAAGCCCCATCTCTTTGCGGATGATATCTGCTATGCAATTAAAGAGATGTCTTTGTCAGGGTTGTCAACTGTTTGCAACAATAGTTACTGATTTAGAAGAAGGTGAGAGTCGAGAGGTATCTCTTGATGATCATCCTATTCTTAGGGAATTCGCTGACGTGTTTCTTGATGATATACCTAGAATACCACCGAAGAGGGATATTGATTTTAGAGTTGACCTAGTTCTAGGAGCTGAGCCTATATCTAGAGCTCCATATAGAATGACGACTCAAGAGTTAGAGGATCTTCATATTTAGTTAGAGGAACTATTAGAAAAGGGTTTCATTTGTCCTAGTGTTTCCCCTTGGGAAGCACCTGTCATCTTCGTAAAGGAGGATGGGTCACTTAGATTGTGCATTGACTATCATCAATTGAACAAGGTTACGATTAAGAATCGTTATCCTTTGCCTAGAATCGATGATCTTTTTTATTAGATCAAGGGAGCTAATGTGTTCTCTAAAATTAATTTGAAATCTGGTTATCATCAATTGTGAATAGCTAAAGCAGACATTCATAAAACTGCTTTTCGAACTCGTTATGGGCACTACGAATTCACAGTAGTACCATTTGGGTTAACGAACACACCATCAGTATTCATGAGTTTAATGAATGGTGTTTTTTGAACATACCTTGATTGCTTTGTCCTTGTATTTCTTGATGATATTTTGATCTATTTGAGGAACATGAAGGAGCATGAAGAACACTTGAGATAAATATTGCAATGTTTAAGGGAAAATCAATTGTATGCGAACCTGAAGAAGTGTGACTTCCTTCAAACTGAAGTGAAATACCTTGGACATGTGATATCTAGAAAAGGTATTGCTATGGATCCTTCAAAGATTCAAGCTACTGTAGATTGGCCCGTGCCTACTAATGTAGGTGAAGTGCATAGTTTTATGGGTCTAGCTGGTTATTGTAGGCAGTTTGTTGAGGTATTTTCTAGAATTGGTCATCCTATTACTTCTCTTCAGAGAAAAGGGAAGAAGTTTTTTTGGACAGAGTAGTGTCAGTTGGCTTTTTAGACACTTAAAGAAAAGTTGACTAGTGCACCTATACTGATTGTTCCTGATCCTACTAAGGATTTTGTAGTATGCACGAATGCATCCTTAGAGGGTTTGGGAGCAGTTTTGATGCAAGATGGGTGTGTGATTGCTTATAAGTCTTGCAAACTCAAAGAACATGAATTAAACTATCCCACTCATGATTTAGAACTAGCTGCAGTTGTGCATGTATTAGTTTGAGGGAGGCATTTCATATTAGGTCATCATTTCGAACTTCATACTAATCACCGTAGTCTACAATACATTTTTACACAACCTAACTTGAATTCTAGGCAGAGACGGTGGATGGAGTTCTTGTGTGAATACGATTTCGAAGTGAGATATGTTCAAGGAAAATAGAATGTAGTGGTTGATGCTCTTAGTCGTCGTCGACATGAGATCTCTGCTACTACTCTTGAAGTAGATTTGTGAGGTCAAATATTAGCAACACTTCCTATTGATAGATTGTATCAGGAAGTAAGGTCAAAAATTGAATCTGGTAGACCTTTAGAAGGTCGATTTGCAGGGTATGTCCTTGAACCAGATGGTATATTACAGCATTTAGGTCGTATCTATGTACCACATTTTGAGGGGCTTCATACATTAATTATGACTAAAGCTCATCGAGCTCTGTACTCAGCTCATCCAGGTGTTAAGAAAATGCATGCCGATCTTTGGCAATTGTATTTCTGGCCTAGTATGAAACGTGATATTGCTGACTATGTCTCGAGATGTCTTGAATGCCAGCAAGTCAAAGCTGAGCATCAACATCCTCCTAGATTATTGCGGCCACATCTCATTCCTGAATGGAAATGGGATATTATATTTGTTGACTTTATTGTAGGGTTACCTACATCATCATGTCAACATGATGCAATTATGGTAACTATTGACCGATTGACTAAGGTAGCTCATTTCTCACCATTATGATCATCATATAATGCTTCATCCGTAGCTAGGATATTCATGGAGGACATCGTTAGATTGCATGGGATTCCTCGTAGGATTATTTCTGATAGAGATTTCGTATTCACTTCAGCCCTATGGACTTCATTACAACATGCTCTAGGTACATAGTTGAACTTTAGTTTAGTACATATCATCCTCAAACCGATGGACAAACGGAGAGAGTTAACCAAATATTAGAGGATATGCTTAGAATGTACGTAATGGACCAACAGTCATGTTGGGAGGATTATCTATATTTAGTAGAATTTTCTTACAATAACGGATATCAGAGTTCCATAGGTATGCCACCATTTCAGGCATTATATAGACGTCCTTGTCGAACTCCTTTGAGTTGGGATTGACTAGAGGATAGAGTATTACTTGGTCCTGAGATGCTTTAAGACATGGAGCAACAGGTTGACTGTATTAGAGAACATTTGATAGCAGCACAGGATAGGCAAAACAAGTATGCCGATGCACATAGAATAGACCAACAGTTTGTTGTTGGAGATAGAGTGTTTCTTTGAGTGCGACTATGAAAGAGTCTAATCCATTATGGAAAAGGCTCCAAGCTTGCACCTCGTTTCGTTGGGCCATTTGAGATCTTAGAGAGAATTGGTCCTATGGCGTATCGACTCGCCTTACCACCCAGTTTGTCACGTATTCATGATGTTTTTCATGTATCAGTTCTTAGACCATATCGTCCCAACATTTCTCATGTAATTGATTGGAATGCATTACAGGTAGAGGACGGTCAGCTGGCTTTGGAGCCCGTGGCCATTCTATAGTGCCAGACACTCGGTCTCAAGGGTTGAGACATTGATTAGGTGAGGGTCCAATGGGATCCTAGCCATGAGGCTTCTGCTACTTGGGAGGATGCAACACACATGAGGGAACTTTATCCCTTTCTGTTCGCAAGCTTTCAGGAGCAAGCCTGATCCTAGGGGGGGAGGATGTAGTACCCCTCCATTTATGTTTATGTTTTATGTTTACATGTTTTCACACTGTTAGACTTTGGTACTTTGGTTTGGATATTTTGATCACTAATTTTGAGCAACAATGGATTCACTTTGTGATAATATGATGATACATTGTATGGTGATTACTGATTTTTGACATGCTTTGATATAGCGTAGTTGTTTTCCTTCAGATGTTATTGCTATATATATATGTTTATGATGGACTAACTATTATTTAATTCATTAGTCTAATGTGACATGTATTGGTGTGGAGAACGGAATTGCATCTCTCGCTTGCAAGTGCCCTGTGATGTCCATGATTTTCTCCGCACGGTGTGCCTGTATTATGGATTATATATATGCATGTTATTTGTTTGCTTGCAGGATTGCAGGTACATGACACCAACTCCACCTAGTTACTTAGGTCTGAGCGTGTCAAGACTCAATGGATATGCTGATTGGGAGGTAGTAGCATGGTTCATCCTAGTCTAGTCTTAAAACCGGTCACAGTACATTGTCAGTTTTAGTTCAATTTCATAGATGGTCTTCTTTGTTCCCGATTGGATCAATTGCTTGAAAGGAAAATCTTGTCAATTTTAATGATAGTTAATATTCTTTAATTTACTATTATTTAAATTAATTTTTAAATGTTAAAGAAATAAGGCTTACATGTTATTTAATTAATTAATTAGTTTTTTTGGTTAAATAATTTGATCATAGAGATTAAATTTATTTAATTAAATAAATAAATTAATTAAATTAAAATTGTTTTAAATGTGTGAATAGATTTTATTTGAAATTAATTGTTATTTGGGAAATGGCATTTTTAATTATTAAATAAATTTTAAAAAATGCAAATGCAAACCTTGAAAGGAAAGATTGTCAGGAAGTTGTTGAAGATATTTTCTTCTTCTCGACATGTGTGCCAGTTTAATTTATGGCTTTTGGTTGAGAAAATTCTTGGAGGATATCTGGGATCTGGGAAATACATAAGGGTTAGCATTTTTTTTCACAGGAAATGAAAGAATAGCTTGTTGTTAAAAAAAATATATTTTTAAAGAAATTGTGATTTCCTCTGTTTTGTTGTATTTTTCTGGAAGATGCCATTGGTTGGAAGTTCTTTGTGGTTGGTTTTAGCTTCTTTTGGATTTGGGTTTTCTGGAGAAGCATTGGAGGATTGCATTCTACAGGCAGTTTTCAAGCTACGGGAAAAATATGTACTTTTCTTTGTAATCAAGTTGTTTTCTTTTAAAATGATTGTCTGAGTAAATGTCTATTTAAGAAAGCTGTATTTCTTCTCGGGAAATTTAGAAAATAATTCTGTGAAATTTGATTTCCTCTCTGTAAATAAAATTGTGAAAACAAGGAATTATAGAGAAATAAAAGGGGCAAAATAGAGTTTTATTTTAATAGTAGACATTTATAGAAGAAAATTGATAAAATCTTTGAAGGGTTTTATGTTAAAATCTTTTGTTTTTTGTTTTTAAATCTAGTGATTAAATTGGAGGTTTTGTAATGATTTGTTAATTTGGGAATAAATTGCTCAGATATGAGACTTTCCAAATTTCCTGTTGAAAGTTATTGCCTAGATACAGTATCATATTGCTATTTAAATTATATATATATGTATTTGTATATGTATATATATTAGTGTTAAATATATATACATACACATACAAATACATATAAAAAATTATTTATTTTTAATGGAAGTGAATTTTAATGAATTTAAAATCACCGTACATGAATTTTTTCATCGAAAATTTGTTTGTCTTCAAAAAAACCTTGTGTATATTGTTGGCCGTGGGGGTTTTCATACCCCACAGCCGCCACTGTATAGAGAGGCGACAATGGGAAGGGTTGGGGCTATTCCCACAGCTGCCACCCCTAAGGGATGCGGCGGTGGGAGTAGCCCCAGCGTCGCCCCACTTCTTAGGCCGACCCCATGTATGGAGCCAGTGACTGGTAAAATGTGTGGCTGCAACTATTTAACCGCCGCAGCCCTAAACACATTTGTGTGTATTACTTCCTGTTCAAAATTTTCAATATTTAAAAATGGATTTTTCAATATTTAGAATATGGATTTTTCAATATTTAAATTACGGAATTAACAATATTTAAATATATATATATATATAAATATATATATTTATTTGTTTGTATATTAAAAATAATTGAAAGATTTTAACTTATTAAATTTAAGATTAATTATTTTTAAGTGTAGTGATGTTGGAAAAGAAAATTTGATATCTACATATTTATATGAAATTGAGGGAGAATTTAATTAGGTAATTTTTTTATGATTTCTTTTATTGTGTGAAAATAGAACAATAGTCAAGTTGATGTATTTCCTATTATTTATGACTGGTTTGAAAGGATTTAGTAAATCCAAATGATAGACATGAATTTGCTTTAAGTTGCTTTAAATGTCTTACTGTGCAAATGGGGATTTTTATGTGATTTCAAGTCTTCCAGATGTAGTCTTTTTAAGGGAGTTAAATTTTACAATGGTTTTATGTGTTTGAACAAACTAGGGTAGTGCACTTGGTTTTGTATTGTTTATAGACACCTGGTTTTTATGAACAGGTTGTGATGTCCATTATGGTATATCTAGTATTATTTGTTGATTTTTGTGCACTTTGTCTACCCTAGTTAGAGAACTTAGAATTCCTATGTTATGTTTAGGGGAGTGGCTCTGTGTGAGGGCCGACACACAAAGTGGTGTCAGGGTAATTTACAAAGAGTTAGTAAGTCAGTGATAACTAAACAACACAGTAGTTAGAATTAAAATCTTTGTTTATGCCTCACTTATTGACTCTAGAGCTAGTTCAGTCTTGAGTATAAGTTGAGAAGGCCTGGAATGGCAAATCGATACCTTGTTACCTTAAAAGATATTCAATTCCACAATAGTATGCAAATGGGGTCGTGTTTCGTAAGAGGTTACCAGGGTAACCCATGTTGGGGGCCGAAACCTAGGAAGAAACACTAGGGTAACCTTTGCAATGTTGTGATGACACTCCACCTAAAATAATAGTTTACCTTGTGTACTTAGCATATTTGATTGTCTTAAATCTGGAAGCAATATAACAATCAGTTAGTTATGTACTTGTGTCTAGGGTGAATAGGTTATGTCTAGGTAACCATATTACTATCTCCTAGCATGGGGGGTGGACCTATGGGTACCACATGGTTGGGTGGAATGTGCACCTTACTCGGTTGGGTCACCAGTTTATGATCATGGCAACGAGAGCTTCATGGATGGAGAGCCCGCACTTGGATATTGTTGTACTTTCTTTATTGCATTATTTAAAATCTTGTATTGTAACATCCCTCAATTGTTTATGAGGTGAACATTTGTAAATTGTAATTGTAACTATTATTGATCTACCTCATCAGATGAATGAGTATTGTAATATCTTATCAATGCAATGTAAGAAATCATATTTGTACTTTATACTATCTTGAATGGAATTTCAAATGTTATGCAATGTTTTCTATTAAGTTTATGTTAATTAAATATGTGCAATGCTAAATACTAAAGTCATCTATGGAACCTCAAGTAGTGTAATGTCATGTAACTTAATGAATGTATGAAACTAATTAAGTTAATATTATTATTTTTAAAAAAATTATTTCACTTCTAGACGCAATTGCAACAGTCCTTAGGTTATAAGACGAGGCATTACATAAACATTTACTTTCTTATACTTTAATTTATATTTCATGTACATATAGTTTTAGGATGTTTGAGAGTGGTTTCAGATCTCTTAGAGTTATAACAAAAATTCTAGTTTATGGAAGGTCTTATAATTTTCAAATAGTCAAATTTTAGTAATTAGCATGCCAAATTTTAGTAATCAGGAGGTCAAATTTCAATAGTCAACAAGTTGTATCATCTCTCTCTCTCTCTCTCTCTCTCTCTCCTTACCTCTCTACCAAAATGAATTTCAACCAATGACATTGTCTACATATCAAGTAATTGAAGTTTCTAATATATGAAAAATACCAAAATTTCTTAAATTTAAAATTTGAGGCTTTAAACAATTGTATGAGGCCCTAAAACTCAAGGCCATAGATTACTTTGAGCTTTTATTTTTTATTTTTATTAAATGGACTCAATCGAGTACCGAGATCAAAAGTTACAACCACTTGAAGTTTTTATCTCTTTTAGGTATTTTTGGTGATGGGTTCCAAATGCCCATAAAATTGAACAAAAATGAGGAAGCAAAAAATTAAAAGAAATTCAAAGGTGGGAGAAAGATAGCTAGACTAGTTTGGGTGCCTAGTTTTCTGGGTTGGTTATAAATTATAAAATATGTTTATTGTAAAAGATGAGAGTTGGTGGCCAATAGTGGAATGGTGTGATGGTTAATTTGTTGTGATGTTGTTCTTGCCATCAATGTTCAAACCCCATTGTGGTGTAATTGTTGATTATTTATGTTGGGGATGAGGTCCCTTGGTTGTGACCTCTCCAGTTCATAGCTCCTACTCAAAAAAATTTACCGCTCTATTAAAAAAAAAGATGAGAGTTGGGGAATTGGGATTGTAGACACCTAAAATTTGACCTTTGCCAACCACACCTAAATTTTAGCCTATCATAAGCCATTTAATTAAATAAATAAATAATATTTATTTAATTTTAATTCCATCCTTTTCCCAACCTTTATCATAACATTTAATTAAATAAATATTTGATATTTATTTAGTTATTTTTCCCCTTCACATGATTCCATTAATTAAGTAAATATTTATTATTTTAACTAGTTTTCCTTTATCCTTTATCCTTATCCATTTAATCATAGCCCTCCAACTTTTGTACCATCAAATCCCAAAGTGACCTACAAAAATATATATATTTTTAAATGAAAATATCAACTTTAATATATCAAAATTTGTTTCTCAACACTTCCAAATGCAAGTGTGAGGCTTCTTAAAAATATCAATATTTGTAACTACCTAAAAATACAAAGAACTTACAAAATAAAAGGCATAAGAAACTTCCACACAACACAACTAGTTAGTAATTAGTGTGTTCATGTTGAGTCAACTAGAATATAATCAATGAAACTAAAATAAGATACAAATAAGAGCTTGAAAATAGCAAAAAATAAAAACAAAGAAATCAAATTCATTGAAAATATTAGATCAACCTTGCTATGTCAACTTGCTTATATATAGGTATGGATACAACTCAATAGCATAACACTGTGGATTTTGGTAATGTATTTCAATAGAATGAAATTGCATAAATACTTCATCCTAAAATGATGAGAGGATATAGCCATTTATAAATTTTTAAAATAATCAATGGATGGATGACGATGAGATCAAAGACTTGTGGTTAGCTAGATTGACTTTGGAGCCAACTCAAGAGAGTGAATGTAGTTCTCAATTCATAATGGAATGAATCTTATTAATTCATTAAATGGATAGTTGTATGAGGAAGTTACTAATTTGAAAAATGAGTTAACTTGTGAAGGGATAATAATGTCCAATTTTATTTATTCATCAAAAGTAGATAATTAGTTCACATTAATTAAATAATAATATATTATTTAATTAACAGATTAAATTATCAAAAATGGTGATAGATGATAAATAGTATAAATAATAAATTTATGATAATATGAATAATGTGATAAATGATAATGGTATAATTAATGGTATGATACATTAATAGTAAATGTTCAAAAGAATATTTTAGTGTCTATAGGTCTCATGAGGATACCTTCAAATGAATGAATGTGTTTGAGGGGGATTGGTTTGTGTCTACTCTTTAGCAAGAGTTTTCCTTGTGTGTTTAATTAGGTGGATTAGGGTTTGGAGGTGTTTGCGAGTTTTAGTTGTTGAAAATAGAAAAAAAAATCACTCATCACTTGCTCATTTGGGTAGCATGGCTCCTTCCTGGGATTAGCTCCAATATAAAGAAAACATACTTACACAATATTGAGATCATATTCTAGATAAAATTTTAGAATGAAGGTCATGTGTTTCTTTTGTTTATAGTGGTTAATAACATGATCATGTTTTAGCTTGATAATGATAATGATTAAGGCTAGTTACTAAAAAACCATAACACAATTATGTTATTTATTTAATGCAATCATATTATGACTTATTTGAACCAAAAAGATAGTTTTTGGCTACTTTTTCCTCTCACATATTTGTGCACACACCTCCATATACCATTTGGTGCTAGTGTAGAGAAGGTACTTATATCATTTTTTCTTAGGTATTGAGGATACAAGAGAAAAAGTGGTCGTGGGTTAGGTCTAAGATATAGGAGGTTGAGAAAAATATAAATTATTTAAATTTATCTCTTTACTTTTGGTTTTTGTCAGTCCACAAGGAGGAATTAGTTATGCTATTCATGTCAAGATTTCATATATATTTGTTTAGTCATAAGTGAATAAAATAATAGTGTTTGCACAACATAGATGAGATGCTTATTTGATTCAAAAAGAGTGCTTCAACATAAGTACACCTTGGAGAATAATATATAAGGTAAATGGGAAAGAACTTTCCTCACGGGAAATCATTAATATGGTCTCATACATCAAATTAGTGTCTTACATGATAGTGATAAGAAAAAATTATTTACCTTTTCAAACCATTTTCAATAAATTTTCTAAAGAGGTAATAGATACTTTATTTAAAATATTGCAACATGATAACATTAAATAGAGATGGGTAAATATGAGATGGGTGGATAATAATATTTCTAGGTTCTTTCTATTTACCCTTTGCACAAGTATTAACTTGTTTTCTTGATCCAAACATGTAAAGTAAATTAATATTGACCACATATTCACATCAAATAGTTATGCTTAATTTTTTTAATTATACTTTTCATTAGGGATCAGTTTTCAATTATTATAAGTATATATATATATATATATATATATATATATATATATATATATATATATATATATATAATTTCTTCTATTTTCATAATCCCCTATCAAAATCCATTCAAAATAATTCATTTTGAATTGATTCTAGTAGTGGTGGAAATGAAATGTTCAATTGAACATATAAGGGGTATAAATAAGTATATAATAAAAATAGATATCTAAGATATATGATAAAAGGATGATCAAGACATTTTAATAGGAACATTGTAGTAGGAAGGAGTATAAAAAATAAGATACAGGGATAAAAAATAAAATTAGGGATATTATTAAAGGTTCCATGATCGAAGGTGATATAATGTAAGTTTAAGTGAATCTGTCATGATAAAAATAAACCTAGAGTATATAATACATGCTAGAGTACCAACTAAGATTTAAGGTTTCTATTAGCAATGGTTCCATGTGATGGCACAAGGTGAAGTTAAAGTATTTGAATTTGAAAAATTTAAAATGTTTCTTAACAATGTCTAGAATAGTGTTTGTAGTTAAATAAAACATGGTATCCCCAAGATATGACAAGTTTAAAAATTAAGAGAATGCCTTGATGGCCTTAAAAGTTGTAAGACGATTGAATTGATGCCACAAAAAAAAAAACATCAATATAGGAGATTGGACATGAAGAAAATTTAGTGAATAATTGTGTCATAGATGCAATAGCAAAAACCCTTTGCACTATCACATAAACATCTCTAAATTCCTAGAACCTCTCAACTAAAAGTGTAGAATTTGACTCTAAATACTCTATGAGGAACCTACATAACAAACATATATATAAAGGAAAACAATTTCTTTTTAGTTGATGCAAAAGGAGTCTTGAACTAGGAATTCCCTTTTATCACCAAATAACTTAAAAGAAGCTATCATCTCTAAAAATATATGTGAAACTACAACACAATGAAGTTTATGTCTTAATGAAAATTCCATTTTTATTGATTTTTAGAGGGAAATGAAAAGTCTAAAAATAAAATTTGAAGTAATTTATTCCACGATTTTGAACAATTACATTATAAGTAATGCTCAAGTATTTAAGACAATATTTTACATCATGATACTAATTGAAACAAAAATTTAGTATCTAAAAATATTCAAGATTTTTGATAATTTAAGTTTTAAATTTTCATGACTTTTCAAATCTTTTCTTTAGGAAAAAACTAATATTTATTGCTGATATATCTTAAATAATTTGAAATTTGAAACAACAACAAAAAACTACCACCACCAAAAAACAAGGTGACTTGTAGATGTAAATCTAAGCTTTTGGTTTAAATTGTGTATGTTTTCAATCAATTTTTTATATGGTAATTAGGATGATGGATCAATAAGTGTGATCCAAAACTTCAATTGTAAAAAAAATACACAATTTAAACCAAAATCATGCATTTCCATCTACTTCATAGACTTTGAAGAACTCAAACTGACTACATTTACAACTACTTCATAAACTCTAAAAAGCTCAAACTAACTCTATTTACATCTACTTCATAAACTCTAAAAAATTCAAACTAACTAAAATGAATTGTGATCTAAACAATATGTACCATGAATTAACTAATAAATTTCTTCATCTACAACCATAATATTAGTTAAACTTCAATGATACATACTACACACTTCAAGGAAAAGTTGAGATGAATAGTTGTGCACTAAACCATATATATTATTGGTGTGTTAATGTAACATCACATAATTTGTTGCTTTTTACATCGAAGGAATACATTTCATTCAATTATGCCTAGTCATCATCAACACTAACAACTTTAAAGTCACAACTATTTTAATCCAATATTATTAAAAAATATTAAACATTAAATCACCAAATACTATAACTATTGGAACATGATGAAGATTCTTTCGTCTAATGGTGTTAGAAAATGAGTAGGTAAATAGGTAGCCATGAAAATATGTGTGGAAGTTTGGTGGAAACCCTTAAACAAATAGGTCTCCAACTAGATAACTTCGCATTTGTTGGTATACTCTATGTCAAAAACATCAAACCCTTCACTTTTATTTGTTATCATAATATTATTTTGTTTACTCCTCCCATTTTTTTTGTTAATATAATACATTATGTCAATTGATATGTTAATTAAATCATATTTATATATTATTATATTACTTAAATACAATAAAATATAAATACGATATAATCATGCTTATATTAATCATTATAATCAATCATATTATAATATTAACATATTAATTATATTATTAATATATGTTTTAATACATTAATATATTATACATAATTTGTGATTTAATTCCCTTAAACATATAAATTCTTATAGAGGGATAAATGTATAATTTGTGCATCAATTTTTTTATTCCAGCTACATCTTTGGGATATATAGTTATTTTTTCCTTACCAAAAGTAAAATGTTGAGATAATTACTTTGAAATATAAAGATTAATAAATATAATAATCCAACCTCAAACTTTATTACCTATTCTTAATGAAACATTGAAACCATGTTTAAAGACTAGTTTAGGATTTGGTATATGGTGATATCAAATACTTAATTAATTATTTAGCCCCTATCTAACAAATATGGTGTTGTCATGAGTTGAATTCATATAAGAATATGTCATTTGTAGATTAGACATTCCATTTAGGACACACTAATCAAAGTGGGTCCAAAGTATAAGGGAAAAAGGGCACGTGCAGGCAATTTTTATTAATAATCTTAGCTGGTATAATGAGATTGAAGATTTATATGTATTTCAAAATATGAAAATAAATAAATAAAAGAAAATGAAAAAAGTACAAAATAAGAGAGAATATAATTTGAAATATTCTACAAGATAGAGTCTTGATGAAAAAGATGGAATGCACTTTTCTAGGGTTTTATCCTTTGTCTGCATAACTTGCCTTCCCTTGTGATTTTTTCTTTTGTCATACCACATTTATTGCAATATTTTTAAGCCTCTCTTTATATGGCCTCAACTAGTTTCAACCTAGAAGTTCTTGTTGGTGTTGATGGTTTGGTGACTCTGATTCATGGCCCCTCTAAACAAGCATCCCAAGAAATTTGTGTCAAAGCTATTCTATGAGGAATGTTTATTGAAACTCCAATGGATGTCATTCTACCCATCCCTAAATTTGATAGTGCATGTAAATGGTTAGAGAACCATACTCTTATTAGATACTTTGTGTGGAGAACTTTGCTTGAAAACATGCTAAGAAAATGGTCTGTCAAATCTTGGGCCCTACATTGGTTTGCCTAGATGTTGTTCAAAACCTCACTAAGGGGTTTCTTCTTTTTTGTAAATTCATAAGGTCAATCATGCCTAGGCTAATCTTAAGCATGGCACATGGTATGTTTGGTCATATTTGTTTTTATTTCAACCATGGACCTAAAAAATTTCCATCTTAAATGATAAAAAACTTTGTGTGCCTATATGGCTTGACTTTCTTCGTCTCCCCATGCCTTGTTAAAAAAATTTACATGTTATTGCATCCTCTCTAAGGAAGGTTTTTTGCATTGATCCAAATTGTTTTTATCAAGCCCACTCTTAAAAATGAGTCTCTGTCAAGGTGGATGGGTCTAAAGACTTGAAAGAGTTGATAAACATCCAAATTGGCAATCTACATCACTCTCAACTAGTGTTGTATTTAAATTTATCTAACAATTTCTTTATATGCCAGTCCTCTAAGCACAAAATTAAGGATTTCTGTTTGGCGACACCTAGGTTTAAGTATCCACTCCATGCTCTAGAGCCTCCTCATGCTTTTGAGGCTACCACCTCAAAATTCGAAGATAAATGGACAACAATGACTCATTGAAGAGGAAAATCCACCTTTGTTGGTGGTACCAAAAATAAATCTCAAGATTCTTTGACTACTATTCAAGCACAACCTACTATTCCAAACCCATTTTAGAAGGGGCAGGAAATTATGGTCACTTCAACTAACCTTCCCTCTCATTCAAATTATTCTCAGATGCCTCAATACTTTAGTTTGATGATCATATCTCTAAGGTAGGGTTTTTCATTTTATCTGTTAGGGATCACCATAGGGTTAAAACCCTCTTTAAACCATTAGAACATTAAACCCTTTGCCTTATTTCTAGTTGGTCATTGACCTACTTGTGCTTGTTCCTAATTATTCAATTCATGTCTTATATCATTGACTTAATTCACAAACAAACCTCATTGCCTAGCTTAGAAATAGATCATTATCCCACTTGAAATATTTACTTCTGTCTAATGTTAAATGCGGGCCTAAAATATTAAAATTTTGTGCTATTTCTATGTCTTAGGTTTGAAATAATCTAGGTCTAATTTTTCATCGACCTAGTGAAGTCCCCTTCTTGAGTTGCATTTATCTACACATGCATTCAAAACCTTTAAGTCGTGATCGATAGGTTCCATAAATTGCATTCTATTAGCTCCCTACCAGCCTACACCATTAAAATAATTAGCTAAAAGGTTGCACAAGGTAGCGATCGTGTGTCATGTGTCCATCCTGGTGATGGTCCCTACAAGTTTCAAAGTGTGTTGTGATTAAAGGCCTAAAGATCTAACAACTCCTATGAAATATGTTGGTTGAATCTTGACTATTCCCTGCTAGCCCATAGGGCACCCATGATATGAAAATTTAGATTCCTTGTAGGGTAGCGAGCGACTACCTCGTGACACAATCCACAGTGTTCAAAGGATTATTACATTGAGGAAATATTTTGTTGAAATATTTTGGTGACTATAGAGGCTTAAAGGGTGAGAAAATAAAGTAATTTTTGGTGTATGTGGTCATAAGGTATTGAGATGTTTTAATCTTGGTTGTTCATTAGTAAAAGAGGTTAAGCACATGGGTGCAAGATTGGAAACTTAAAGGGTGAGCATGCTAAGGTGTACGTATTTATTTGGATTGTTCCCCGCAAGCCCACAACCGTTGATAAAATCCTAGTAGTCTCATGCAAGATAGTGAGCTCATGACATGTGGATATCAGCAGGCTCGTAAAGCATGGTGGAGCCTAATGGACAACAAGGAAGGTGTTCCACATGGCATAACCTTATTGGCTCAATGTCGTGGTTAGCATAAATCAAGATTTCAAACATGTGTGACCCTATCTAAGTCATTTGTCAATCCAACTAGATGCAAGATCAATGGGTTACATTCAAGGTTACCAATGGGGTAGATGGAGCTATTTTGGTTCATGCGAGCAAACAGTAATGGAAGATATGACGTTGTCAAACCAATTTAATGGCTTTTTCACCATAAAAGAAAAATTTCAAGCATAATGTGAAATCATCAAAACACTTTAAAGCATTTGGAGACTTGTTGCAACAATTTTTTGAGCTATGGGCATCCACAATTAGGGTTTCCCAGTGTATATCAACCATTAAGTGAAGATTACCCTTTCTACGCTAATTTTTTCTTGCGTATTAACTTGTTTTCTTGATCTAAACATGTAAAGGAAATCAATATTGACCACATATTCACATCAAATAGTTACCCTTAAAGTTTTTAATGATACTTTGCATTAGGGATAAATTTTAAATTATTATAATATAAAATATTTTTTATTTATTCTATTTTCATAATCTCCTATCAAAATCTATTCAAAAAAATATTTTTGAATTGATTCTAGTAGTGATGGAAATGAAATGTTCAATTGAACATACAAGGAGTATAAATAAATAAGTATATAATGAAAAATAAATATCTAAGATATATGATAATAAGATGGGACATTTTAATAGAAACTTTGTAGTAGGAGGGAGTATACAAAATTAAGCTATAGGGATAAAAATAAAATCAGGGATATTATTAAGGGCTCCATAATTGAAGGTGTTATAGTGTAAGTTTACTATGTGAATCCGTCAAGATAAAAATAAACCTAGAATCTATAGTTTGTGCTAGAGTACCAACTAAGATTTAAGGTTTCTATTAGTAATGATCCCATGTGATGGCACAAAATGGAAGTTAAAGTATTTGAATTTAAAAAATCTAAAATGCTTCTTAACAATCTTTAGAATGGTGTTTGTAGTTAAATAGAACATGGTATCCCCAAGATATTACAAGTTTAAAAATTAAGAGAAGGCCTTACTGACCTTAAAAGTTGTAAGACTATTGAATTGATGCCACACAAAATAAAATATCAATATAGGAGATTGGACATGAAGACCATTTAGTCAATAATTGCACTCGAGATGCAATAGAAAAACCTGTTTGCACTATTGCATAAACATCTCTAAATTATTAGAATCTCTCAACTAAAAGTGTAGAATTTGACTGTAAATATTCTATGAGGAACCTACAAAACAAACATACATATAAAAGAAAACATTTTTTTTTTCGTTGATGCAGAATTACTCTTAAACTAGGAATTCCCTTTATCACCAAATAACTTAAAAGAAGGTAGCATCTCTTAAAAGATATGTGAAGCTACAACACCATGAATTTTACATTTTGATGACAAAATTCCCTTTGCATTGATTTTAGAGGGAAATGAAAAGTCTAAAAATAGAATTTTAAGTAATTTTTCCCAAGATTTTGAACAGTTACATTATAAGTAATGCTCAAGAATTTAAGACAATATTTTACATCATGATACTACTTAAAACAAAAATTTAATATCTAAAAATGTTCAAATTTTTGATAATTTAAGTTTTAAATTTTCAGAGCTTTTTAAAACTTTCAATAATATAAGATTTCCACCTTCTAGATTAGATTGTGTGAAAAAATATTAGATATTTTATTATTATTAGGTGAGATCCAGGCTATCAGCTTGTAAACCCACGATAAAAAGCCACTCCACCATCCCAAGAAAATATGTCTTTCTCTGCACAATTGACTTTGGCAATGATATTGAAAATGATAATCACTGGTATCCATGAAATGAAATGAAATGAAGTATTTTAATAACGTCCACAAGGCCACAATAGCCTATGGGACCCAGGAACAACACAAGACCACCACCAAAAGAGAAGACCATAAACAACCTGAGATCTTCACTCGAGATCAGCTCTACGCAATGAATTTTGATGATGCAATTTGCTGATTTGACCAACCTTTCCTCCTCAAACAAGGTATTTAAGTTATCCACTCGTAAGGTGTCCCCATAAGTGACCCGAATATCTTTATACGCTGAGCACTCCATAACAAAGTGCCACTATGTCTCCACCAATCCCATGTCACAAAAATGACATATTCTTTTTTCCTAGTCTTCTTTAGGAACCATCCATCTGCCTCTGAAGTTGAGCTATCAACATCTTTTCTCTCCATTTAATATTCACTCCTATATATGCCTTTTCTTCATGGTCCCCCTTGGGATTAAATTCTTTGATATAATAATCTTTTTTCTGCCCTGATTTTTTTGTCCATATAGCATTTTTGAATTTTTGTTTCACATATTTTTTATTTCTTCATTTGTACTTGGACAATCTTCCATATTCACACCCCACCTTTCCATCCATTTTTTATTTTGTTTCATCCATGTATTCTTTTTTCTATCCAACTTTTCTTTTACAATTAGGTTAGGCCACCGATGGTTCTCCATATTCTGAACCTTTTGTAGGTAACTTAGTAACCGAATCATTGCGGAAGCCTCAAAGGGGAAGGTGCCTGTTTCCGCTAGTAAATTCTCATAAGGTATTGCAGTTTTGAGCTTAAGGTTGCTAACAATCAGATTCTTTTGAATTCTTTCCACTTGCCTCCATTTCTGATCTGACATGTTCTTGCCCCAAATTTTGCACCCATATAGAACCATTGGGGTCACAAGTAAGCGAAACAACATTCTCTTGGTTTTCCAATCCTATAATTCAGTATTTATTCATCTATTTTGTAGAGAGTAAAGTGCTTTCTAGCCCCCTTGGATCCTTTTTGCTCTACAAGTTTCAGGTATGTGCAGAATCATGATGGGCCAAAAAGTGGCTATATGATGGGTATGTGGCTGATGACTATTTTTTTACCCAAAATTGATGAAACTAAAAGGGTTTTTAAAGAAGATTCTGAGATTTCCATCAATATAATTATGATTTACTTTTAATTTAATAATTAATTATTATTCATTTTTTATTGAAATTATGACTAAAGTCCTGATTGATAGGCTGATTGAAAAACTTCTATAGCTTTCAAATAGTATCACATTTTTTGAATCCAAAAAATTTGTCACATCTCATGCTTCTTTACATACTATAGGATTAAAAAGAAAAAATTAATTTCATGAAGTTTTGACCAAGTTAAGGTGGTCAGACATATGTTTTATATTTTTTAAAAAATTGTAATAAAAATTCATAATTAATGATTTGCTTAGAAAAAATTACAAAAATATGCATCACATTGGGGCATGAGTCCTCTAATTATATCTAAAATATTATAAAAAATATTATCATTTTATTATGGTTAGGGTGGTCAAACAAACACCTACTTCTTACTTTTTCCCTAAAATTTAAGTACTTCGCATTTAAATTCCAAATTTTCACCAAATAGATTTAAAAAAAAAAAACAAACCTAGTATTTTAAAAACTACATTCAATTTTCTACAAATTCTATTCTTACATATTTTTTAAATAATATAGATAACTTATTCAAACTTTTATGTCAAGTTGCCTAACTCTAATTTTTTTGAATTTTTTGCCACTTAAGGGCCTGTTTTTTCCATGATGATCCTGCACATACCCTTTCCCAACTGAGCTTATAGTGAAAATCTAGCCCAAGGTATTTGTATTCATCCACAATTTCTAGAGGATTTGCTTCAAAGATAAAGCTAATTTGTTTTTTTTCATTCTTAGAGAGAAGATCATTATTTTAGTTTTACTAGTATTCACTTGCATCGCAACTTCCTGACAAAGGGATTCAAGAGCTTTCAAATGTTTTTTCAACTCATGTGTTGTTTTAGCGATTAGAATGAGATCATCAGCATACAAGAGAAATTTTATTACATAATTGGCCAACTGAATACCTTCCCCACCAACTTTTTCTATCCACTCTTCCAGCTTCTCAATGTAAAGCCCAAATAGCGTTGGAGAAAGCGGGCAGCTTTGCTTGACTCCAATGTCACTACCAAAGCACTTAGACATACCTTCATTGGTACTTATTTTAGCTCTGACCTACTCATACAGCCTATGAACAGTCGCCCTAAGTGCCTTTGGGACTCCCAGTTCCTCCATTCTATTCCACAACTTTCCCCATGGCACTGTGTCAAAGGCATTTTTGAAGTCTACAAAGCAGCAAAAGGCCTCCTCCCCTTGAACGTTCCAAGTTTTTTCAATCAAAAATCTAAGAGTAATACCATGATTGATAGTGGAATGTTTTGGCCTAAAACTAGCCCACCCTTCAGCTCTTTTTCCCTCTTTCTCAGCCCAACTACTAATTTTGCGCTCAATCATGCTTCCAAAAAGTTTTCCAAGAAGTAGATTAATCATAATAGTGTGGTAATTTGATGGGTTATTAGTGCCCCCACTTTTGTATAAGGGAACAAAAAAACTAGTTTTCCACCCTTCTGGAAAGCCCACTTGAATAACCCTATTGAAAATGCCCTTGATGCAAGGTGCAAGGACCTCAATGCCCCATTTTAAGAATTCTACTTGCAACCCATCATTATCCTGTGCTTTTCCCCCAGCCAACCTTTTTATCCCTTGATTGATGTCTTCAATGGTGAAAAGTTTAGTGGTAACCATGATTGTTGGAGGTCTATGTTTATCTTGTTCCCTCTCATACAATAAATTTTCATATTCCAAGCATTGAGAGCTTGTGATATTGTTTTCCGTTTGTTTTCTTTTTTGCTGTAACTCCTTCCATAATTTCTTGGGATTGTTCTTTCCAAGGGAAATCAACTCTAGCCTTCTAGTGCTTACATCTTTTTCTCTTTTGTTTCGTATCATCTTTTCATATTCTTTCTTGTTTTCTATGGTCCCTCCACCCTCAAAAAATTTTCTTTTTGTTAACTTGCACTCTTCATCAAACCATGGGTTTGCTGTGAAAGTAGATGCAATTTCCTTCTTAGGCCTAGCCCTCTTACACTCATCCAAAGACTTGTGAACAATAGGGTTCAACATGCCCTTGTTTATATTGTGATGCCTCGTGCTAGCTAATTTCCTTTCATACTCCCTGAAAATCCTTTTGAGGGCATTCTTGAAGACTTCCTAATTGTCATGGTTCATGATGATTCTACCTTGCGGAGGCACTTTCTTTTTGCTGATATGAATCTGCCCCCCCTAGTGCATGCTAGTGTGGGCATCAAGATTTACATATATTGGGTTATGGTCTGAATTTAGCTCTAAAGTACATTTTCCAATCACTAGTTCCCTTATCTTTGACGCGTGAACATGTGGGAAAATGGCGTAATCAACCACACTTTTCCCATTGTATATTTTGCAGATGATGTTGCCCAAGTTCATCCATGCCTTCATACCATTGCAAATGACCAAGTTGAATAAACTGCATAGCACCAACAACTCAGCCCCGTAGTGTGTGACATTGTGCTTACTATCTTGCGAATTCCTTTCCCACAGATGTTCTCCCTCTTCCTCCAGCCATAGCAGACCAACTTTCTCCTTGTCCTTTCTTTTCAAGTTGAGAGCTTGTATGTTTGTTGTACTTGCATTAAAATCCCCTATTAAAATAACCTCTCCCATGCCATTATAGACTGAAATGTCTTTTTCTAGAGCAGAAAAAGGATCCTTACGGTCTAGGTTCCTTTTCTTGTAAGATTTGGAGCCTTTTGGGGAGAAATAGAAGGCTGCCACTCTTATGATAGTTTGATTTTATGTTATTTTTGTTGGTGTAATTAAATGTCTTATACCTTTTCCTAGGTCATGATTACACCTTAGTTAAGTTTACTCAGGGACCACATAGGAGGTTGTAGGAGATTCTCCACCTTTGGTGGACTTGACATGTCATTACCACATCACTTCCACCTTTTGTGGACACATCATGTGATTATCTCTCCACCTTTTGAGGGTGATCCACCTTTTGTGGAGATTATCACATTATCCTTTCCCACTTTAGGTGGAATGATAACTCTTCATTGTTGTCTCATGTCATAAGATTATGAAACTTGTCATAATATTATGCCCTCCTATGCTCTCACCTTGACTATATAACCAAGGGGTCTCCTATGTACATTTGGACCATTATCTCATATTATTGACATTGAATAAAGTGTATTCTTGTCATATTCTATCTCTCTCTTATGCTTTCTATTAGGTCTCTAGATCTTGAGTGGTTACCTTCATAGCCAATTCTTACATGGTATCAGAGCTTTTGGAGTGCCTTTAGTTAGTCGTTTGGAGAGATTCTTGGAGGGTTCCATTTTTTGGCCTTATATTGCAGGTGCATTTTGGGAGCTTCTTGCATCAGATTCGAGCTCACCATTGCATCCAGAGTGTCCGAGATAGTCAGATTTTCCTTTTGTTTCATCTCAGTTGGACATCGGAGGCCAAATCTGCAAAGGGTTGAAGATCGAAGGTGGTTACCAGATCCAGGAACTAGCTACCACTTTGGAGCATTTTCAGCCAAAAAGGACCTCCCATCGTGCTCAAAAGGGCCAAAAACCCTAAGATCTACTGCCAATTCGTCCAAATCGGAGCAAGTTGTTCGACGAGGCAAAATTTTTTAGTGGCCGAGTCATACGGCCCAGCCATTATGACAGTCGGTACGATTTTTTTAATATTCAGAATTTTATTTTTTTGAAAAATATTTTGTAAAAAAAAAATACTATTCAAAAATTTTATATTAGTAGTTTTATTTATTGTAAAGTCTTTTTATTAAAAATAAAAAATAAAAAAAATTGTGAGGGAGGAAACTCTGTGGATAGAGTACATAGGGTACCCTATACCGTAGCGTACCTAGTCCCTCCGCCCCTGCCACGTGGCATGGCGATCCGCCGCCACGCGGCCCACACATTTCCCCGCTACCCCACTACAAATCACCGATGGCTTTCAAAAATTTCCATCCGGCAACCTTCAACATCTGGCAGACTTCTATTTTCAGGCAGCAAAATGAGATTCCGGCGACAGAATCTGGCAGAATTTTCCATTCTGAAAAAGAATATACCGGCAAAATTCCGTTTTGAAGAATATTTCGATATGATTCTGTGGCAATGGGCATCGCCGACGGTGACAGTCAAACGGTTGTCAAATTTAATATTGCGATTTTTTGACGTCATCACTGCATCAGCACTTTTTGAAAATTTTGACCCCCTTTCCATTGAGCTTTTGGCTTTTGCAATTCAATTTTAGAGGCTCATATCTTGGTCATTTTGAGGCCTTTTTTGGTGCAATTTTTTTTGATTTGGGCTAATTTTTCATGTACATCATAGTGGTGAAGTTATTTTCTGATTTTGGTGCACATATTTTCTAGAAAATTGGATTTGTCTCAGGTATTGCTCGATTGTCACCATTTTTGCAACTTCTGGGGCTTCGTTCGGGCTCATATGAACTCCTTTTCAGGTGCCATTTTTTTTTAAAGTACATAATTTTTTCTGAACTTCACAATGATACTATCAGTTTGTAGTGATTGTGATTAGAAATTGTACTTTCAAAACTTGGTCCTTTTTTGGCCTATTTTGGCATTTGTAAAGATAAGATCTCAGTTTGGTCTTTTATATCAGTCATTTGAGTCTGTTTTAGCCTAATCAAGGCTATTGTAAAACATTGAAAATCAGAAGCCCACTTTGCTTGGCTTGCAAGTGGCCATTGTACACGCACTAATTATAAAGTGCCAAATCATCTTTTTGGGGGAGGTTCTTTGATTGAGTGAATTTGGGGGGGTGTCTTGAGTGATTGTGCATCTCTCTCTCTCTTGTTCTCTTTCATTTTTCTGCTATGGGTTCTCCTAGTTTCCCTTGTTAACTCCACATAACTATGCTTCTTGGAAAATTGATGCATGGAGTAAGTTAATGGAAAAAAGATTAACTCATTATATTGATGGAACTGTTGTTGCACCATCTAATCCTTAAGCTAATCCTATTGCTCATTTGGATTGGCTCACTAAAAATACTATGGCTCTTGGAACACTAAGGAAATATGTATCAAAAGATCTAATCTTTCAAATTGATAAGTGTAAAACAATTAAAGAAGCTTGGGAAAAGTTTGGTCAATTGTATGGCCAAGTTGATGAGATTAGAGGTTATCAACTTGACAATGATCTCAGAATGTTAGATCCTAAGAATTTTGATACAATCCAAGACTATTTCACTAAGGCAAATGAGCTAAGAGCACAGCTTAAGGATTGTGGCATTGATAAGAAGGATGCACAGTTGGTCTACAATTTGTTGGGAAAACTTCCATTAGAATATGCAGCATTTGTTTCTAGCTTCCAAACCCATCACTTGATAGTTGGTAGTTCTTTCACTATGCCATCATTTGATGCATTCACATAAATATTGTTGTTAGAGCAAGCAAAGTTAATAAGCATGGGGATTCTCAAATCTTCAAAGTCCAAGGCTTTGGTGGCTAATCAAGGGAATCAAGGGACTCAAGGAAAGGGTTCCAATAAGAAGCAGAAGCAATCTTGACAAGGAGAGAACCAACAATCCACTCCTCCACAACAAAGATCAACATCATCTTCTTCAAAGAAGTACAACTATTCAAGCAAGAGGGAGCAACCAACATGTGCATATTGCAAAAAGTCTGGTCATGAGGAGCATCGTTGTCATGTTAAGCAAATTGATGAGTTGAAAAACATCCTTAAGAAGAAAAACATCAATTTGCTAGTTGCATATCAGGAGAAGGACTCATCTCCTTCCACTTCTTCTAAGGGAAAAGGAACAACTCTCATGGCAACAACATCAAGCTCTTCCCCTTCTTCTACATCATCTCAACATGAGAAACATAAGGGGCAAGCATTTCTTGTAGTTACAGATTCCAATACAGATCAGTGGATCCTTGATTCAAGAGCTTCGCATCATATGACTTCGTCCAAGGATATGTTCTCTTCATTTGATTCTTGTTCATCACCACCCATTTTGATGGCCAACAACACATCTTTGGCAGTTTGTGGGAAGGGTTCTATTGACCTTGAAGGTGGAGCATTCAATGATGTTCTATGTGTGCCTACTTTGTCAAGAAACATCCTTTCCATCTATCAAATCACACATAGTGGTACAGGAAAAAGTGTAGAGTTCACACCAGATTCTATCATTGTTCGGGATTTGCATAGTAGGGCTCTTGTTGCAGTTGGTGAGGTTGATCATCATTCTCGGTTCTACACCTTCTCATATTTTGCTCCTATTGATGATTTAGTTCACCCTAGCGTGGACACACTTGAGGAGATTGAGTATGGTTACTTGAATCTTGGAGTGCTCTCTAGTCCTGAGGTTCTTGAACCTATTGTTGATACTCCATCTTGTAAATTGATTGATGTACCTAATGATACTTGTGTTCTGACAGTTTTAGTGCCTTGTGATTCAGTGCAACAGTGCATACCTTGTCTACCAACAATAGCTTCATGGGATGACTACTTGTCAGACATTGGCAGTTTTTTTGTGGAGTCCTACATTGCAGATTTGGGAGACACATTTGATTACTTACATCTTCTCTTTGATGAAGGTGATTCTTCTTCAGTTATTGCGAGGGAACACTCTGACCCTCCTCTACATGATCAGTCTTTCGAGGTTGATGTGATTGTGGATGCATCTTTACAATAGTTGGAGGAGGCCACTTTCTCTTTTGAGGAGACATTGTCTTTGGAGTATGTTCTACCTTCATCCTTGCTAGATCTTGAGTTGTCTTTTTCAGCAGATGAGAGTGTTGTTGCAAAGGGGTTCTCACAGGTTCCAGGAAGTGACTACACTATTGCAGCTTCACATGGTTTGGGAAAGGCATCTTTCAAAATCAACACAGGGACATTTGAACAGATTTCAGAGACTTCTTACACTTTGAGGGTTCTTCCTTC